>OZ029920.1:30545743-30828243 GCA_964023275.1 Norana najaformis
TATGCTCACGTTATGTTTATGACATGTTCAAAGTATGTTTATCATATTTCTATACTCATCCAGCACACCAGCATTGGGCCAGCGTATATCAAACATAACAGAAACCGCTAACTTTGGTTCTATGTTCGCTCTATGTCGGATGTTATATCGGCGTAAAGTGTGGTGTACGACGAATATTCCACGCATTCTTTTTCTTATTACTGATACAACTTAATTGTCTTTGCCTAAGTAAGTGTACCCATGGACACGTCAGTGGACTTATGTTGATACTTGCGTATTCTATTATGTCTAACAACTGCTACCCACCCATGCACAAAAATTCCTGAGCAGATGGACATGTGGCGTGTCAACAAATGCTTTACTTACTTACAGGGAGACAGTCTTTCAGATGTGTTGAATTTAAGTTTGTAGTCAGTTTTTTTATAAGTGTCATTTTACACATTTCTTATCTCAAAATTTTGTTTTCCGCTTAGTTTATCTTTTTTCTTCGCTGTCAGATACATTTTAATTATTTATTTCGATTGACCAGCAGTAGGCCTAAGCTTTTATTTCGTAATGTGTTAAGATGATAATATTTCAAATTCGCTAATAAACATCGTTTAAACTATTTCATCATAAATATCGTTTAATTTTTAAGTTTCTTAATTTTATCAGTAATTCTAAAAAAGAGGGTAATTATCATTCCAACATGCTGGTATTGGTTTGCATTTACTCACCAGGCCAGCTACAGACATTGTTCCGCATTTCTTAACTCACAATGTACTACAGTTAACTGGTGCCCCGCTTCGGACACCTTGAAGGTTCAACGAACGTAGCTGTCATTATCGGCAGTCCATGTGTGCCCTACTAAATTTTGGCGAATGCCTGTAGAAACACGGACGATGTAGATGGTATAGTGACCGAGTGTCTAACGCGTAGACTTTATCATATGCTCCCTGAGTTCGAATAATGGACCAATAATTATTGGTCCATTGGCGTTGGGGAGCGGTCGTATGTTGGAGGATAAAATCACATTGAGCCAATGCCATTGGCCGAACGTTGGATTGAATTTCAAAAAGCTGTGAACCGATGTCTGAGTGTGTGCTGGCTGGGTAGTATGTTCATAGTATGTTCATATTTTACCGGCATATGGAGCATCCCCGTGAGTCACCATTTCGTAGAGCAGAATTCCGAAAGACCAGACGTCGGACTTCACGGTGAACTGCAGTTTATTGACGGCCTCAGGCGCCGTCCATTTGAAGGGAAAGACGGCTCCTGAAACGGTTCAAAACTATCGTCGATAGAGTTTGTATATGGTCATTATTACACACAATGTAGGGTTGAAGAATTAGAGGAGAAATACGTCAAATCTAATCCCGTCTAAATCAGTCTAGTCTAATCTAGTCGAGTCGAACCTAACCTAGCCTGCTAAAATCGAATTTAATTTCGGGTTTTATAGATCAGAAGGCAGACTACGAGGAATAAGCAATCCAAACAGCTAAGACTTTAGCTGAGACCTGAACGACATCAGAGACGCAATAGACAGGATCCGTAGTGACTGGCACAGGACCACGGTACAAATCACCAAAGTAAACATCAAAAAAGCATATCTCGATGTTAAACTTAAACGATCTTGAAGCACAAACCCTTTTTCTCCTGATAGAATTCTTCGTGTCCATAGTAGTTGTCGAGAAGTCGCGCCAGACCAAAGTCAGCGATCTTAGCAATGTTTCCATCCCCCACTAAGACATTCGCAGCTCTCAGGTCCCGATGGACAAATCCCTTCTTCTCCAGGTAGCACATGCCCTCAGCCACCTACATTCATTTTTAATTCCTTCACATGTATAACCTATGCAATGAAAATATGATGATGAATCTGATAATTATAATGATGACTGTATATGCTATAACGAAGATAACGGTGAACATGCAGATAAAAACAAAAGATGAAGACCAAGGAGATATATTATAATAAATAAGAATAAAGGTGAACAAATGAGAAGAAAAAGATTGGAACTTCACCTTATCTTATACCTTACCTCGCCTTATCTTACCTCAACTTTTCTTATCTCATCTTATATTACCTTACCTTACCTCATTTCACCTCTTCTCACCCCTGAAAAAATGCAGAGACGAACCTGAATCGCCATGCCCATTAGGTCAGTGAATTTGATTGCATTATCTGTGTCATTTCGAAGTAGATCGAGCAGAGCTCCTTTGGACATCTTCTCAGTGACGATGTAGATCTTATCATTGCCGTCACAGATTGCCAGAAGCGAGACCAACTTCGGATGACGCAGTTTGTGCATCGTCTCAGCTTCCTTCCTGAATTCCTCGATTGTCATCGAACCCCCAGCATTCAAGGATTTCACGGCGACCTGTTTATTGTTACGTAGTGTACCTGCAATTATTTCTTTTAATTAGACAGCTATTTATTTAGTTATATATTTAAAGCGCTTGTTGCAAGTGTGTAAAGACCCTGAGCCAGTCAGTCGTTCGCGCACAAGTGTCTCTGTCACAAAGCAGGAGAATTCCGTACCTACTGAAGTTAAAAAGTAAACAACAATTACTGCAATGCGTTGACCTCGTGTCCAGGACATTGCGACTCGTGCACTGCAGGTTCAAGAGCCGGATAGTGGCATATGAGGGCGTCCAGTACGTTCCATCTTCTTTCCCTTCTCTGCCTCGCTGTGGTACATTCGATCTTTACTTACATGTACACTGAATTATATACTGTTTTGGCAATATATTTCGTGCCATCGAGACTAAAGGTCTGACCATAAAGCTTTATCCAAGTTTCGTTGCTTAATCTCAACTTATATCATGTAAGATTAAATTAAAATATACTTTATTACATTAAAAATTACGACTTTAAATAGTACCAGCGTATACGACTCCAAAATTTCCGGATCCAAGTTTCTCTTCAAGTTTCAAGTCTGAAAACTTGACCACAAGATTTTTCAGTGGAAAGTCTTGAGGGAGAGGTTTCTTCAACTTACATCGAAGACCAGGTTTCTCTAAAAGTTTCAATCATATTTATTTTCCTTCATTAAAAAATAATATTAAGATATACTTTCACCTTATGAAAGGTCTCAGTAAAAGTGGCGCCGGTTCTACATGCATGCGGCAGCACACCAGTGAAGATGTTTCCCATTTTTTTTTCAACTTCACTTGCTATTACCTTAGCGGTCTCTAAAACTCCAAAGTACGAACATATATCGCCGATCTTGAAATCATTGCATTGGCTGCCTCTAGAAAATCGAATAATTTTCAAGACCGGCCATTCGTACACAAGGCTCTACATTTCAGTCAGTCACTATCTTCACTCTAATCTGACTCCCAAGACTTGTCTCTACTCGACCTTGTCTTCTAACAGTCTTGATCTGACTACACCGTGGAAAAGACAGATCTTGGCGGACGGGGTTCTTTCGTTGCCGGCCCTATAAATATTCTACCACTTATAACCTGGTATTGTTTCATCTTGCATGCTATTTTGGACGTATTCTGCACTTATTAACTTGGTAAGGCCGCTGTTAGTGGAGATTCAACTTACCTGTGTAGAATTTAATTAGTTCCAATATGTTGCCGAACGGTTTGCTGTTCGTGTCGGCTTCAATGTAGCAGATACCGTTGTCAACGACTCGGATCTTGTAATGCCTGATCTCGACCTCATCAGGTCTCTTCTCGCACAGAAGCGAAAGAGCATAGTCATCTGTTAAGCAATATAAAATAACAGAACTTAACACAACATACGTAGCAACGTTATATTACATAACGAACGTTAACATAACATGCAAGAGATCGACGTCATTAAACATGATATATTCACAGTGCTTGCAACTCTTCGAAACTCATTCATGTAATATAATGAGCTGTAATATAGTGTGTAGTGTAGTAAAGCGTAACGTAGTGTGTATAGTGGAATATAGTGTAGTGCAGTGTAGAGTAGTGTAGCGTAGTGTAGTGTGGTGTTATATATTGTTCTGTACTATAATATGAAGATGCTTTCGGGTATTGTATTATGTTGTTTGAGTCTAGTTTTACCGCCGCTTGGCCTTAGTAAGTATGTTCCGAGTTGAATTCCTGGTACAAGTAGAATTGCTTCGGCTTCTTCTCTGTCCAGCTCGAAAAAACACCTTCCCAAAATAAAAAGCATCCAAATGCTACCTTAAATGCAATCATTTCAAAGCACTCCTCAACAAATGTTTCTATTTTAATAAAAGACGGAACTTTTAAATAATCAATAAGATGTTTTCTGTTGTCCTTTAGAATATCAGTACAGAACAAAAACTCTTACAAAAATGAGTGCATATTTATCCTCGTGCTCATATTCCTCCAGCCGTTTATCATCTTTTTTTCCTTCCTTCTCCTCATTTTCCTCCTCATCCTCTTCTTCTTCTTCATCCTCCTCCTCCTCGTCGTCTTTCTTACCATCATCATTATCATAATTATTATCATCATCACCTTTTCTTCTGATTTTCCCTTTTCCTCCTTTTCGTCATCGGCATCTTCTCTTCCTCTCTTTCTTCTTTTGGCTTCATTTTCCTCTGCTGTGTAAATTATTATATCCTGAACAGAGCATATGCTCTAGTTTTGGCAAAGCATCTCTTCTATGGAGAATCCTGTTGCCATTCATTAGCTACAACACTTTTTTGTTCTCTTATTATTTGGGAGATGGCGCTGGTGTTATATGTCGCCTTGTCTAAATACACTAAACGGACCGCAGACCACGCGTGCATCAAAGGCTATTATTATAAAGATAATTAAAATATAATTACAAATCGCTTTGCTTATTGTTTTCTATTGTTTGGCTTACCCTTGTGAACCTATGTTGACGCTTTCAATCACCGTGACGCTGTCTACAGGCACGTAGCCTTCTTGTTGAGTTGTGATATTTCTCACAAAGAACCAGTCATCGCTTAATATGTTGAACACAAATACATGCGCTCGATTAACATATTGCATTAACGCTTTTAAGTAACGCCACTTTGAGAAATAAATTCATTAAGATTGTCTTAGTAAGGTCAAAGATCTACAATTTAAAAAACATTTTAGTGTATCTATGCAAATATTGAAAATATAAACATATAGACTTTGGGCGGCGCTATTGAAATTCTCTTGATACAGGCATAAATACATTGATATATTGAAACTTCCCAGAAGCCTGGTCCAACGACAGGATGCCCTTTCTATCTCGCAACTTGCGTTAGTAGTACTCGTTTACCGACCCCAAAAGAATGCATGGCTCAGGTCTAAAATCGAAATAGATAAACTAGAAGACAGAAGAGTTGTATGTTTTAAATACTGACCCATCGTTGATGACTTGCATTATGTCTCCCTTTTTGAAACTTATATCGGATTCATATTTTGTCTCGTAATTCTTTGTCGCTCTCACTTTTGGTTTGGAATCTAAAATATTTCTGATCACTTACTTGATAGCAACTGAAATCAGCTTTATAGATAGGGTGGGTGCAAGAATAATTAATTAGTAAGGGCAGCTTAATAAATCATTAGTCACTGTAATTGAGAATTAGTTTTGTGCTTGACACACAAAAAAGCAAGGCAATGCCCGAATTGATTAAGGTAAGGCAGATTAGCAACCAATTCAGGTTACAAGGTAAAGTAGTTCAATGATTTTAGTTGGTATCTGTTTAGAATCTCTTTCGGGCTTGATAGACGATGTAAGTATTCACATGTCTCGACTCATCACTGTGTAAGCATCTGAGCAATTCCTTCATGCACAACTGCTTAACTCTGCCGGTTAGGATACTTCATTATTTGAATTTTAAGTAATAGGTAATAATAGTAACACATTTTATATTATATATATGTATATATCATATTTTCACATTTATGAACCATGATAAGTGTCATGAGGTTGAAAGAGTCTTCGGTAGAATCGCAAACACGTCAGCAGTACAACAAATGGACAACATTTTATGAATTTTGGAAAACGATTGAAAGAATAAGTTAAGACATGTTAAACTTATCCATTGTTGTGGTTCAGTATGATTGAGCGATTTCAAAGTTAGGTGGTCAATGCTCACTCGATTCCGGCGAGTCATAAACCTTCTTTTCGGGGTTTTCTTTCAGATATTCATCCTCGTCTCCTGAAATCAGGAACGAAATGAGCATTGCACTATCAGAATGGCTCACTAATCAGTATTGCATTCTTTACGCGGGCTGCCCATCGAGTAAATAATCTAGTTTTAAATGTGGCTTACAGTTCACAGGGCTTACATTTTAACCAACCGACCTCTCTCTGTTCCTTTCTGACTGCTCATACCAACAAGTCTTTCATTCAATCAGTGGACACTTTGACTCTTGTTGTGCCTCGCACCTGAACAGGGTTGCGTTCTCGGTGGCTTTGGAGATCATTGTCCTGTTCTGTGGTGCATGCTGTGAGTTCTTTACTGTAATTCAGTTCTAAACTTTACACCTACCTGTTTCAACTCGCTTACCGGTCGAACCTAGCTTTTGGTTTACCTACTTTTGTTTCGCGATGATGCACGATTTTTGACTACTTAAAAGTCATATACCTCAATTTGAAACAAATTTTACTTGAGGCGACAATCGATTGATACCTTTTCCATTATGGAAACGGCAATAATTAATAATTCTTATTAATTAATAACTTGTATTGCGTCTATGTCTAATGCATAGCATATCAAAAGATGGCGTACCAAAACTAAGCCGAAAAACAGGTCTGTATCCAGAAGATCAGTCCGCTATGACAGAGAGGCAACCTACGGTGGATAGGTAATTTGATAAAGATAACTATGAAAACCTCCGCTCAACAAGAACAGTTGAAGTCTTCGGTATCACCAGATAAGGGCAATCAGATGACCTGCTTGAATAACGATAAGTCTAGGGTATGAGGACTGACTTCAAGTACTACGGTTGGCCAATGTTGAATGTTTTAAAAGCCATATACCACAATTTGAAAGAAATCCTCTGCTGAACAGGAAGCCAGCGCATAACAAGGGTTATGTGCTCATATTTTGATGTGTTAGTTATATCTCTAACGAAAAATTCTGAACTCTTTGGAGTTTCTGCATGTTTGACTTTGTGACATCAGTAAAAAGCGAGTTACAGTAGTCAAAGCCACTGAAGACCAATGCGTTTGCCACAAATATCCTTGAGGACAAGGGGACATAACGTCTAATTCTGCGTATGTCATGAATATACATGTAAGACGTCTTACATATACCATTTATATAGTCGGTGCAAGACGTAGTAAAATCAGAAACAACGCTCAGGTTTTGGACAGCATCAGCGAATTGAGCATATGGGTCACTCAGTCTAAAGATTTAAGCCGTTCAACTTCTCAAGGTGCTGTGGAGTGCCCAGTAGGAGAAATTCACGTTTCTACGGGCTAAGGAAGAGTTTATTTGTCGCCATCCAAGATTGTACCTCCTCAAAAGGCAGCGGACAACAGCTGCACGAACGAGTGACAAGACAAACTGTCAAATGATGTGTAAGTCTGAGTATCATCCGCATAGAAATGATAACCCAGTGACTGAATTGACGTCAACCAATATTCCTAGAGATGGGCTAATGTAAACAAAGGAGGGCAAACACAGAATCCTGGGAAACGCCACAACAAAGCATTAGATGAATAAATGCTAATTGAGTGTACTGAATGAGTGCATCGGCTGAGATAAGTAGCAAACTAATGCAGGGCTGGACCAGAAACCCCAAACCAGTGCTGGAGGTGATGCAAAAGAAGATAATGGTTCACAGTATCATTAGCAGCAGACAAGTCAAGAAGAATAAGTGCCTACCATTATTCGTGGAACATATTATGTTATTACGAACAGAAAGAATCGTAATCGTAATCTCGTGATTTCTACAGCGCCCAACGAACCAGAGAACCAGCTTATTCACAGGCGCTCAGTCAGAACAAAATCGATAGGTAAAAGGGTTCGGTTCCAGGTCAAGATCCAGGAGTCAGGCAATCAGACAGTCGGACGGCTACGGTGGATGGTGTTGAAATTGGATCGAGAAGATAGATAAGGAGAACCTTAAGAATCAGTATAAGATTTTTGGAAAAGAAATGTTTTCAGCCTTCTGGAAAGACCAGCGCAGTAAGTGAAACAGGTGAAATGTTGGTGATTTCGTATGATGGATGGCAGATTCTGTTAAATGAAACTTGAGGTATGCAGACTCAACTTGAGAGATTAGTGAGTTGAAAAATAGGTGAGTTTTGGCATACGATTCATAACTACCCGTTCAAGAATTTTAGATACAAAATTTAAAGTTGAGATGGGTCTGTAATTAGACAAGTCACCCGAGTCGAGAGGAGGTTTCTTTAGCAAAGGATGAACTGCGGCATGAGCAAAAGCAAATGGGAAGGATCCCTCAAGGATTTGTTTACACGTTTTGGAGTATAGTGTAATGTTATTAATCACAGTTTAGTCTAAACTAGTCTAGACTAGTCTCGTCTAATCGGATCTAAAATAAATAGTATAGTCTAGTCTAAACTAATAGTCGACGACGACGACGACGATGGTGCTAATGTTGCATCGAGCAAGATGATGATTAAACTCACTCATAATAACTATTTCAGAAGGGAAGAAATCCAAATATTCAAGTAGTGATTAAAATCTACTAAGAAAATCAGTCAAAGAGGGGTCATAAGATTAGATTAGATTAAGTTTAGCAGATAATCAAACCGTCTTATCAAAAAGTTGGCTGAAAATGATGATGATCTGGACAATTGATGTAATCAATTACTGTTTATTATGCTGCTACTTTAATTAAATACATTTGTAATGTACTGTTTTTGCTGTAGTTGTTGTTGACGATAATGATGCAAAGTATGACCTTGAAAAGACGGTGATTATCATTCCAAGGTTGTTTGCTGATGATGCATATAATAATGATGATGAAGACAATAATGGTTACAATGTTATTATTGATGATTTAGACAATGCTGATGATGAAGATGATGACGATTGTCATAAGGCTGCTGGTTTTGATGATGATGCTTCTAAGGTTGTGGTTGACGATGAGGATGACGACGACAACGATGTCGATGATAATGGTGATGATGATGCTGGTTGTTGTCTTTTACCTGTAGTGTGTCGTCTTTGAGGCGTGCGTTGATCACCAACCGCGTTCTTTCTACGAATCTCCTCCTTCGAAATAGGAACAGCTGGAGGTTTACTCCGCGGAGGTAGATTTGGTGGAGCTTGACCTGTGACGTCTTCCGAACTTTGATACCGGGATAGAGTATGCCCATGTTCCATTTGCGAGTATTGATTGGGATTGGGAGAGAAAGACACGCTCTCTAAACCGACCAAGTTGAGGGACTGAGTTGAGCCCGCGTTGCGTGGAGTGTTTTTCGAAATGCGCATCTTCGTCTTCTTCGGCTTGCGGGCTTTCGTCCCATCTTTCTGCTTGCTAGACTTCAAGCCCATTATGACTGGATGTTCTCTGCAAAAGTCAAAGTCAAATGTCAAAACCATCTCTTCTTCCATAGTGATACCTACATCGCGTAATTACCAGCATCCGCTTTACATACACGACAGATCCACTCTTTACACTGAAGGGAGAGGGGTATTTCGGCGCTTGCTCATTGACCAGACCCGATATCAGCTGCTACTACCTCTGATTTCATCGTTGACATATTTACGACAAATTTACCCCACCCCTCTGGAATAAACTCCCGCCAGAATTCCGACAATTATCTGATCCATCATACAAATTCACCAACACTTCACCTCTTTCAGTTTCTCCGCTCTTCTTTCACTCAAGACTGAAAACATTTCTTTTTCAAAAATCTTATCCTGATTCTTCCTCTTCCCAATGTCTCTCTTCTCGCTCCAATCTCAAACACCATCCACCGTAGCCGTCCGACTGTCTGCTTGCCTGTGAATAAGCTGGTTCCCGCGACATAGCTTTCGTTGGGCGGTGTATAAATCTCGAGATTACGATTACGATTACGATATATAGAATTTTATAATTATGATGCTATACCATAATCGTCGCCGTCGTCATCCTGATCGTCATAATCACCTTTCTATTATTGTCTTTGTACGCTAATTCACAGCCGCAGTCAGTTCGTTATCGTAAACTACGCAAATAACGCCGCAAAGTTTCAAGGGTAAGGCAAGAAGAGCAGTGTCTGTTTCGCCTTTCATATTAAAACAATATAGACCAGCCGACCTGACTGAGAGTTCCGAAACGTAAGGTTACAGCATTTATACACGAACGCAAGAATTCAATCTGTCCTGTGCTTAGAGATGAAATTGAATAGTCAACACATTGCAACGGAGTGATTGACGACGTTTAAACGACATCTATCCTAAAGCGATTGACGACGTTTAAAACTTTTGGGTCAAATAAATGAACCTAGAAAATCCACAGTTACTAAGAACAGAGTTGACGTCAATTTAATCGCGGCTGAGATAGATCGCCTGCTTTCGTGAGCTGATAGGTCTCCGTCTCGAGAGGGCATGGTTAAGTGGATTTTAATATCGATGCGTGTATAAGCGATAAACGTCTCGTATCGCCATCGGCAAGTCCATCTCTTATCTGCTGGACTTTCATTTAATCTAGGAAAACTTTAAGAGCGGAGTTGTTACGATGAGGTGATCGTGATTGAACAAAATATAGTCTGTACTTCCTGATTCCTAAATACGCCGCGATTGACTTTCACTTTGTTTGTGAATAAATCCATTGTCTTTTAATCAGTTTAACACGGATGACCCTTGTATTTAGGATAGTTTTCGGTTCTATAATGCACGCATACATGGATCCGTTTAAGCTATGCATTTATATTTTAGCTTGATTGCTGACCCCTATAGTCTAATGTAATTATGGTTGGTGATCAGCCGATGGCCGTAGAGTCTGAGGAATTGCCCGTGTCACGAGGTCATGACGTAGTCTAAACAGCGATAAAACTTGAAGATGGGTGCACTCGAGGAATATTTCCTGCTCGTCGAGCCTTCAGCAGTCAACAGGTGAATTCCCAAGGTCTTGGGCTGGGGCCAGTGCATCGCAGAACTTGTTATTTACTTCCCAGCTTACTCAGGAATCAAATTACCAGGTGCTGCTTGGTGACAGAGACACGTGTGCACGAACAATTTGCCCAGGATCTTTACATAGCCCGCTCAACAACTCGAACGCACCATCGTTAGAATATGGAACAAGCGCGCTACTGTGTGGCACACAACTTGTAGTTGGCCGCTTGGCTTTGTTGATACGACATTGGTTGGGCACTTGTAGTTGGCCGCTTGGCTTTGTTGATACGACATTGGTTGGGCACTTAGATTAAGTTAAGACAGTCGAGGCGGGTTAGTACTTAGATGAGTGACCTCTGTGGAATACCATGCTGTCTGGCGGCCATTCTGCCTAAGTTTATTGGTCGTTACCAAACCTAGCCTTACCTTAAGTCATATTACCTTACCTAACTTACCTAAATGCATTCAAACAAACTTTCTGTCAACATGCCACTTCAGTCTTGACCACTTGAATAACAGTTCACCATAGAAACTCCTTCTCACTTCAAATCTAAACATGTCCAAGTCTGCGCTTCATGATAAGATAATATTTAAAATCAGCCTATGTGTTTGGTGAAACATTTGATGACATGCTTTTGAATAACAAAGCATCAATCTGGTTATAGCAAGTTTTTAAGTCTTAAGATATATCGCTTTTCAATCACTATTACGTGAAAACTTTTAGGCGGACTTTGTTGTCATCCAGATTTTCTGAGGTCTGATAAATCGAAAGCTGTCAATTGGACGCAGCTATAATTGTGTGTAAATCTCATTTTCTCCGCATTTAGTAAAAGAGATTTAGTTTAACAGTCACTTTCCACCTTTGGAAATCCATATGGAGAGTCGGTATAAGCCTAATATCGTTCAAATAGAGAAAGTCTGCAACTAACTGAGCGTCGCAGCAGGTATGAGAAATCTCCTAAAACAGCACGTACAGTCAGATTCTACTTACAAGTAGTAGTTAAGCAGCAGTTTTAGCGGTAATTAATTTTAATGACGATGGCCGTAATGATGATAAAGTAAGTAAGTAGTCTATAATTGCATGTGACAGGCGCACATGAATTGAATTATATAGAATTATTACATACATATTTAAAACGAGTTGTAGAGCAACAGAGAGACATGCACAGCTAAATACTGTATAGTTATGTGTAACTTAAGATGCGTCGATTCACAAAACTACTCTAAAACCATTTCTGATTATAATGATCAGATGATGATTATGATCCCAGTGATGGTGCTGATAAGACGATGATGGCGGTAACGATAGCGACAATGATGTTGTTGCTTATGATGATGGCGAAAATGACGATTATGAGGACGAAGATCACGCTGACTGTGATATTGATTGTGGTATTGTCTACACTCAAGATAATAATACGAGGTTAACATAAATTTTATAACGCTTTTATTTCGAAACTGACAATTCATTATCGAGCCATAAAAGGTAAGGTAAGGTAATAAACTGTTGGAATGCTGTTGTCGCTTGTGCGCTTCAGCCAGATGATCCTGCAACCATATCTTACCCAAGGGCGTTGGCACAGGAAGCAGGGACCATGGCCTGCACTAGAAGATCTTAGAAGGCCAAAGTTGCTTTTCCCCTCCGCCATTTCTGACCCTAAAGATTTTAAATTTGGTGTGCCTGACTTCGGATTTCGCATAAAGCTTTGGAGACCTGCTGGGATAAAAAGTTAATCAAAGGGTGGAGGTCTGCAAAGTCAAGATTGAGAGGTCAGACTTTTAATAGGCGTTTAAAACTATGGCTTAATAAACAGCGGAAAGCATAAAAGGGTCTTTAGAAATCGGGAGAATAAAATAATCATCAGAATTTTTATTCTTAGTCCCCATTATGGATGGATGGATGAACGCAAAGTTCAGTACAGCCTGGTCCATTGATTCCTTGGTAATACTCAGCCAGTTTGCAGTCTTCTGGATCCGTCACTGGTGCCACATCTCAAAACCGTGCCGATGCTACTAAACTTACCATAGGTCCTGTATGCATTTTACAAAAACGTCGTGTTTCGCATGTTTTTATTACTTTCATTGAAAGCTCTCATGGGTGTCATACTAAGCAACTGCAGACGAAGAACGCAGGGCGATCTGATCCGTCATATGAACTCACCAACACTTCACCTCTTTCAATTTCTGCGCTGGTATTTCACTCAAAACTGAAAACACTTCTTTTCCAAAAATCTTATCCTGAGTCTTCATCTTACCCTGATCTTTCTTCTCGCTTCAATTTCCAACAGCCTCCACCGTAGCCGTCCGACTGTCTGTTAGCCTGACTCCTGGATCTTGACCTGGAACCGAACCCTTTTGCCTAGAGATTTTGTTTTGACTGAGCGCCTGTGAATAAGCTGGTTCGCGCGACTTAGCTTTCGTTGGGCGCTGTAGAAATCGCGAGCTTACGATTAGGACACAAAAACTCCTCAAAACCAAGTCGATGACCGCAAGTCATATCGAACTAGTCAGCCTCCAATTCTAAATACAATAGAACAAGGCAAGAGCCAGCATTATACATATCCGTTCATCCATCCATCGATCCATCCATTCGCCTATCCATCCATTCATAAATCCATTCACCTATCCATCCAACTACCCATCTTTTTCTTTATTTCTGTATTTAGGCCTATCTGTTTCTGTCTATCTGTCCATCTATCCATCTATCTATCCATCCATCCATCCATCCTTCCGTCCGTCCATCCTTCCATCCATCCATCCATCCATCCATCCATCCATCCATCCATCTATCTATCTTTCTTTCTTTCTATCTATCTATCTATCTATCTATCTATCTATCTGTGGCAGTCTATCTGTCTGCGTGTTTGTCTGTTGATTTTCTGTTCTTTAAATATTTTCTAATTTTAGAATGTGAGCCACCGCTTCCTAAAGTGAAGGCAGTTTTTCACTTCAAGCCAACTGACACTGAGGACTTGAACTTAAAAACGACTAGCTGGAAATCATCAGTACAGGGTTTGCAATTCAAAACGGTCGCTACATTATTTTATTCGCCCATTAATTAATTCATTAATTCATTCATTTTGGATGTGAGTCTGGACAGACACTTACCGATGGCGGATCACGTGATCTTCCTTAGCAGATTCTGCTTCGATCAGCTGCTCAAGGTTCGGGTCATAAGGCGAAATCTGTTGCTTAGCGCTGCAGTGACCCTCGTTCATCCTGACACCACGTCTTGATCGTTGCAATTCCATTTTGGAGGCCTTCCTAAGTTCCGGTTGCGCCAGCTTCAGTCTATCTTCAACTGTGCCTTACGAGTCGGCCAGGAAGACGAAATATTCCCATATTTCGGAATAAATGTGAGAAACATTTCATTGGCTTCCTCCTGTGTAGAGTATTACGTTCAAAATCCTCCTGCTAACACGTGGTGCCTCACTTGTCGGAACCGCACCAGCATACATTAGGGAGCTCTGTGTTTCAGGTTCGAGTCAGACGGATGGGCAGCAGTTGCGCTCTGCTGCCTGCGGGAATGTGCAGGTGCCACGCTTCTGCACTTCATCTCGAGTCCATTATGCATTCTCATGTGTTGAACTGTCCTCCTGGAACAGTCTCCAATTCCATTTACCCACTGTTGCCTTTGACTTTGTTCAGAATATATTTTATGTCTACCTTAGAACGCATTTGTTTAAATCAGTTAGATGTCCATATGTGCAGCGCTTTTGTTAGGTACCTAAAGGCGCAACCGTTGTCTTCCCGGCCTATTGCGAGGCTGGGCCCTCCTAGCATCGGGCTATGACGTGTACAGCAACCCTTCCTCCCTTAAGTCTATCTCCTGCTCATCCCTGTGCAAATTCATTTGCACTACCTGTCACCCTTATTAGTAATCTCCAGCAACAACTCTACTCACTACGACTAAGGTTGTTGCGCTGCCGTTATCATGGACTCTGTCCTGCCATCTGCCTCTGATCCTACGGTTGTTGGTATGCATCGCCTGTCATAACTGAAGTAGTTAGCAAATAAGAAACGGCCAAGCTGTCTGCCACAGTGGCATCTAAATGAGACTTCGTCAAGCACGCCATCGATCTATGTAAGTCCGCCTTGCATCTTTGTTTTCATAATTCATTTTAGGAGGTGGTTCGATTATGATCGCAAAGAAGCAACAAAAAAAAACTTCTTTTACCTGGAATTCTGATCAGCACTTACATGATAAGAAACAGCAAAGGTGAAGACTTCAGTAATTTTTCGATGAAGCAAATGATTTTTTAAGCAAATAAATAAATTACTGTGTATATTAAGTTTAATCACACTAAGCTCTGATATTTAGTTTACTTTAAATTATGCATAATATGACAAAAACGTGTCCAGTAGCCACGCCTACCGTGCCTCCCTCCATTTGAGTTCAAAGGCCAGCGCAAACAGCAGAGCAGGTGTGCAAGGGTTAATGAACGGGAGTAGTAGTCGAATGCCGTCTCTAGCGCAGTTAACCAAAACTCTAGGTTAAAATTCAACCTATAGGTTCCCCATCAAAAATAATCACATGATGACGTCATCGAAACTACTGGAAATTCCCAAATCTCGCGCACGCAACCATATTATAGGTTCATTGAAATCTATTAGTAATCCATAAAATCTAAAAAATATTTTCCTAACTCTATTTAAAGACAATCATACATAATAAAATGGAATACAGTTCGAAACCAATACGCGAATTACGAGATATGGCGAAACAGTGTGGGGCGAAGGGTTATTACAAGTTACGAAAAGCGGAGTTGATTGAAGCTATTAACATGAACAATAACACCATAGAGAGTGTGAAGCATAATTTACCCATTGTCCCAATCCCTGAGAAACTTTATAACTGGCAGGCTGAACTCATTGAGATGGTTAAAACTCCAGCTGTTGACAGAAGGATACATTGGTATTGGGGTCGACAAGGCAGTATAGGTAAAAAAACTATAGCTAAAGTATTAGTTAACGATTATGCCGCCTTTGTTTTATATGGAAGAGGAGAGGATATAATTAACAACGCGACTAAACACGTTGGGAAAGACAAAACGTTCGATCGATATATATTCATCATTGACTTAAGCAGAGCAGCGCAAGCTTATGTTCCTCACCAATCGATTGAATATCTCAAAGATGGACTAAAGTACCAAGAAAAATACAAAAGTTGTATGACTCTAATTCCTCCTCCTCACGTCATTGTATTTGCGAATTACCCGCCTAGTCCTTACAAAGGCAGTCATGGTAGATGGTTTGTACATAATGTGACACTAGACTAGTTGTATGTGTACGGATATCGGCTACCCTCATGATGGCTCATCATGTGATGACAACTATTTATATTCTATAACTACGGTGATAGTTATAGAATATAAAGTCATAAATATCTTATCGTTTACATCGCTGTCTTGGTAACGAAGTTTGAACTTATAAATGTATTGAGATCTTTACATACACGCTTGTGAAACGCATCTTTCGCCGCGAGATACCTCGTTTCCAAGTTATTGATCTTATTCTTAAGATCACAAATGATAGTCTCGAATTCATTAGCGACGATCTTTTTAGTAAGTTCGTTGTTGAAATCCTCCAACTCCTCCGAATCCTCAGTCTTTTCGGAATTGTTTTCTATATTGGGAACTTCTTCGTTCTTATAACACATCCTACAATCACTGCATTGGCTATCACTACATTCACTATATTCGCTTTCACTATATTCGCTATCGCTACATTCGCACTCTTCAGAAGCGTCTCCGATCAAGTCGAAAACCTCAGTTACGAATTCTTCGCAAGCGTCTTTCACTTCAGAAATAAAATGGGACATAACTTTTACATTATTAGAAGTGAGAGTTAAAAATGAATCTGCCTGAGTCATAGGCTCAGAAATGGGTGTTAAGTTGTACCACACGGGAGTTTCAACATTTTCTGTGTTCAAAGTAATAATGGAATTCATTTTATATTCTCGTATTTTATATTATCAAGAAACTTTTAAATAATTCAATGTTAATAAGTAAGAAGTTAAACTCTCATAATTGTTTTTAAAAAAAAATATTTCTTCGTTTTTATTTAAAGAAATAATTTACCATAATAAAATGGCAATGACAGTGAATTATAAAACATTCGATATTAACAGACTAATTTTTTCCGATCCAGTTAAACGAAATACGACTAATGCTAAATTTCATAGAATTTATATCAAATATAAATATCCTAATGGTGTAATAGATAATTTACATTTAGAAACACCTAAATTAATGACGTGGGGTATCCAAGAAAATAAATATAATGGTGAAGACGTAGATTCTTATACTCTACCACTAGTCATGTACGATTCCCAGAAAGGACCAACAAAGGAAGAACTTAAGACTATCGATATTTTACAACAATGTACTGAAAAATGTAAAACGCATTTAAATTTAGAAACTAATAAAGACGCTTTTAAAAAATATTACACGGAAGTCGATGTAGATGTCTTAGAAATTTTACGTTACAAGACCAAAGGTGGTGTGCCAGTAGATGGTGTACCATCAACTATATATCCTAAATTACTTAGGAAATATGAGAAAGACGGTAAAACTAACCATTCCAGCATCCAAACCGGTTTCTGGGATATTCATGATACACGAGTAGATCCTGTAACCTTAATGGGCACGCGGTGTAAAGTTATAGCTGATATATCTATATCCGATATTTATATAGGTGATCAACTGTCTATACAGTTGAAAGTAAATGATGCCATAGTGGTTGAAAAATTAACTCGTGAACGAAGACTGTTCGCTTCAAATATTTCTGAAATAGTAGCGATGACTGGTGAAAATTCAGACATGGATAGTGAAGAAGATGATTCCTGTGAAGAGTAGTAAGTCTTATCACATTAATACATATTTCAAAAGATAACACCTTTTGAAATATACTCTCGTTTATAATGCCAATAGGCTCTCGTTGTCGATCCAAGAGTTAAACGATTCAGGGTAACCATACCATTTTACGAGAGACTTATTACCTCGTCTTTTAATTATCTTTTCGATTCTATAAATTTCCTGATTAGTTTTCTGTAGTTCTTGTTCGTAAAATGTACCAATTATTTCTTCATTGTTATAATCGGTTATTTTATACGTTGGAGGATCTGTGTATTGTACTCCCGATATAGTAAATACTTCTTCTGTCCATCGTGGTGTAAACCCTTTTTCAAATGTTTTCTTCTTTTTCGTAATTCTTACTTTATCACCGATCGAAAATTTCGGAGTCGCTCGCTCGTTAAAATCGGTTGGGTATAAATTTAACCATACTTTACTTTTATTTGCTTTTTCGCTAGCTTCTATCGGGGTCATTTTTATAGAACTATGTCTAGTGTTATTGTAGAGATCTATCATATCGTTTAAAACATCGATATATTTTCTGGTAGAATTAGCTGAAAAATACTTGTACATCTTTTCCTTCATCGTTCTATTCCATCGTTCTATAATACAAGATTTTTCTTCATTTTCGGTTGAATACAGGTTTATTCCTAAATTTTTAACGTGTTTATTATAAAATTCCTTCCCTTTGTCGACCCAAAGTTTTTCGGGTTTTCTACCACTACTTTTAAATATTTTATCGAAAGCGATTGCTATGGATTCTCCATTCTTATTTTTTAATGGAACGATCCAACCGTATTTAGAAAAAATATCGATAACGGTTAACAGATATTTAACACCATCGTTGTCTTTCGCGAATGCCTGCATATCGATTAAATCGGCTGCCCATATTTCATCGATATCTCTAACATAAACTCTTCTTTTTCGAAAATGTTTTATTACGGGTTTATGTAATTCTTCTGCGAGTTCATCTGTCCATTTTACATCGTTTTTATCTTTGACGTTTTTTTTAATAGTCGCTCGAAGTTTTTTGAAGCTGATGGAACTCCGAGACCAAAATTCACTTTTGCGTTGAGTATAGGTTTTATAAAGGTTCTCTCCAAACGCTCTCTAATAGTAGGGTTCGTTATACCGCTTATTTCGTTTATCATAATTTTATCGGCAACGTTTCTGTTTCCGGTATCTGGATATGCAGCGTAAGCTAAGTCGTGATGATACGCCGCCTTATCGACTCTGTCAATAGGTTTTGAATCTTCTTTAGGAGTACTATCGGGGTTCAATCTTAAATCCAACCTAGTACCAGGACCAGCAAAATTCATGCCGGGTAAATGTAATTCGCCAGGATATTTCGCCCAAGGTAATTTAATGTTACTCGTTGCGGCACTAAGAGAACTAACTAAATCTCCGCCTTTTACGTCGATGGTATTTGTTCCTTTCACGAATTGGGTTTTATTTTTACCACATACGACGCAAACACCACGAAGCATAGGTCTTCCGTTATTCGCTATAACGTTTCGTATATCTTTCGTTTCGGTCTTTCTTTTACATTTTACGCAATACATTTCGCTTTTAATATATACATAAAAAGATTTATATAAAAAACGACGATGGAAGTAAAAGATTTATCGTGGAATGACTCGCTATCGAAAAGAACCAATAACCCTCTTTTACCGAAGAGTATAAGAGGAGTGATCGTTGGAAAATCGGGGTGTGGTAAGACGACTCTACTGCTGAATTTACTTTTAAGACCGGGGTGGTTGGACTATAACAACGTGCAACTATTCGGTAAATCTCTGTTTCAACCGGAGTATAAAATTCTTAAGAAAGCATTCGAAGAAAAATTACCCAAAGAAACGATCCTCAGATTGTTCGGTTTAAAAGATGAGATTATGAAACGTGGTGTATCACCAACATTAGTAGTTGAGGAAACTGCTAAAATGACGAACGAGAAATCCGACATCTGCTGCAAGTTCTTTGAAACCGCGAATGATGTACCGGACCCGAGAGAATTGAGCAGGGAGAAGAAAAACCTGATGATTTTCGATGATTTACAATTAGAAAAACAAAACAAATGCGAAACGTATTACATCAGAGGAAGACATAGTAATGTAGATTGTTTTTACCTCGCACAAAATTACTTCAAATTACCTAGACAAACCATCAGGGAAAACGCAAACTTTATCTGTTTATTTCCTCAAGATATGAAAAATATTAATCACATTTATAACGACCATGTGAGTACGGACATGGAAAAAGAGGAATTTCGTAGTCTTTGCGAGACGGCATGGGAACAACCGCATGGATTTGTTGTAATAGATTTAAGTAGCAAAAAGGATAATGGCAAATATCGATCGGGGTTGGATACATTTTATATCCCTATACAACATGAAATTACGAGCGATGATATTTAAAAATTCCTTGATAAAAAAAAGAATGGACTCGCATACGGAAAAGATGATAAATGCTATGGAAAAGACTGCACGCAACACGGAACCTAAAGCGTCGTTTTACATTTTGTTGAACAAGAAGAGCACCAGAATTAGAGTAAATTTTGCTCCTGTAATCGAATTGGATAGAAACAAGACGTATGAAATGGCTTTGGTTGGACTCGAAACGTATAACTCGATTCCAAATATTAACCCTACGAATAACAACTTTAGATATTCTCCCGATGGTGGTACGACATGGCGTGATATAGTAATACCGGAAGGTAGTTACGAAATCACGGATATGAATGAATACGTACAGAGAATCATGAAAGATAATGGCCATTTCGTTCCAGAAGGTGGTGAGCCTTATATATCTCTCGAACCGAACAACAACACGTTAAAAGCGGTTTTAAATATCGCTCCTAATTTTAAGGTTGATTTTACACCCGAAAACTCTATTGGTTCTACTCTAGGGTTCAATAGTCGTATATATTCACCCGGGTATAACGAATCGGAAAATTTAGTGGATATAATCAACGTGAGTAGTTTGAGAGTGACGAGTGATATAATCGGAGGTTCGTATTCTAATGGAACAACGACAAACGTGATATATTCTTTTTTCCCGAGTGTAGGACCGGGGTACAAGATTATCGAAGCCCCAAAGAATTTAATATATCTTCCTCTTACAACGTCTACGATTTCAACGATGGAAACGAAACTTACGGATCAAAAAGGAAAATTACTTAATCTTAGAGGAGAAGAATTATCGATAAAGTTTCATGTGAGAGAAGCGTAAAATACGTTTAAAAGTTTTTTAATTATATGTAAAATGAGTCGATACACGAATATAAAAGTCAACGTTTCGGAAGGACAGATAGACAAAATTAAACGAGCTATTCAAGCTGGAACTGGAGTAAATATCAAACTGTCTTTCGAAGATCTATCCGGAGAACACGAATTGGCTCTTACACAAGCCCAAATTAACAGGATGGCCAAAGCGTACCAAGACGGAAAAGGAACGACGATCAAGATGAGTAAAACGCAATTGGAGCATAATTCGAAAATTAAAGGTGGTTTTATAGGTGCAATTCTACCATTTCTTGCTACAGCGGGAAAATTTCTCCTATCTACCGTTGCGCCTAGTTTGTTTCAAGGAGCTTTAAGTGGTCTAGGATCTGCTGCTACTTCCAAAATAATCGATAAAATTAGTGGATCGGGAGTATTGTACGTTAAAAAAGGAGACAAAGCTTTCAAAGTGGAACCAAGAGGTAATGGTTTATATCTCGCACCATGGAACAAAGGAAATTCGGTAACGGGAAACGGTTTGTATATGAAAACGCAAGGATCGGGGTATGTGGATGGCCGTGGGTTATTACTCGGTCCGAATTCGCCGTTCAAAAATATACCGATCCTCGGAATGATTTTGTAGAATATTTAAAAAACCGTGTAAATAAAATGTCGTATCGAGTACCAATCCATAAATTCATAACGAAAAGAACTCCACAAAATAGAGTCGTTATTACACCACCGAATACGGTAAAATGGTTATCAAAGGAAGAAGTTACTCACGCTCCTATAAGACAACGAGGTGGATGGAGATATGAAATATTTGCACAAGAAACGATTACGATCCAACCTAGAGCATCGTTTACACTGACATTAGCATTCGGTGTTTCGATGACTCGTGGTATGTGTTTCGTCTCTCTTCGGCAGAAAATCAAAAAAGAAAAGTGTAGTCTACAAGATGGGGTGATTTCCGAAGACGTAGAAGATATCGTGATTACTATCCAAAACAATTCCGATTCTGTAGTTGACATAAATGGAGGAGATTCGTTATGCTATATAAATTATAACGCGTAATTAAATTTAAAAATAAATTCGTAGTATAATAAAAAAAGAATGGAAAAAGAAGGAAATCATGAAATAGATGAAGTTGATGGAACCGCGCAAACGTTTCGTCTTCGAGAAATTAGCGAAATAAGAAAAGAGATCGAACAAGAACGTGGGAAAAGAGATGTGTTAAGTAAAAAGTACCATAGAAGTGTAGAAATAATCTCGTCAATAGATATCTTGTTAAAAATTGTTACGATGGGAATGGGAGCAACGGGAATCTCTCTCCTATCTACCATAATCGCGGTACCCACATCTATCGCTTTGGTAGGAGCAGCGATAGGATTAGGAACCATAAGTTTCATCGGTGGTTTCGTTAATAAAAAACTCTCATTGAAAGCGGTGAAGCATGAAAAAATTAAAACGTTAGCGGAAGCAAAACTCAACACGATAAACGACTACGTCTCAAAAGCTCTTGCGGACGATAATATTTCGGGTGAAGAATTCTCGTTAATACTAAACGAGAAGGAGAAATTTAACGATATGAAAGAAGAAATTCAAAAGAAAAGTAAAACCGCAATAGACGAAGAGACCAAGAAATCGTTAACCGAACGAGGAAGAGAAGGTGTGGTTCAATCTTTCAGAAATATGTTTTCAAAAAAGTCAGATGAAAACGTAAAAACGTAAAAACGTATTAAAACATTATACTACTATTTTAAAACATGTCGTTTCTAAAAATTTCCGATCCCGTGAAAAGAGACTTTATCGTCGATGAGTTTCTTAAGATGAAGAAAAGGATTCGAGGAGACTTTATATCAGAAAAATTAGGTGATATAAGTCTACAACGAGATTTAACGAAGTTGTATAAACCAATCGTTGATTCACAATCAGCAGTTTCGAAAGAACAAAAAGCTTTGTTATCGGATATAAAAGAAAGCGCCTTATCAACAACCAACGCGTTAAAAGCTCTTCCCGCATCTATTTCATCATTAAAAGCCGTTCAATTTCCACAACACCCTTCCATAGAGGCGTACACTGAACCAGTCGAGGATATTGGTACCTTATATCTAGGAGATATGGCGACAAAATACCTAAAACAATACGCATCGAATAAAAAGGTTGCGGACACGACGTTTGGGATAATATCTAAAGACGGACAATTCTATATAGGTGAAAGTCCGATTACGATAGAAGGAGACGATATAACGGTTGGAGATAAGACGTACGATGGAACTATAGGACTTTGGGAATTAATGACGATGGCCAAACCGAACAAAACGATATACAATGATAACGATCTCCGAACATATGTTGACATTCTGGAAAAAACGAATGCTATATATGACCCGAAAATTCAGGGAAAAATTAAAGCGCCTAGAAGCAAAAATACATTGAAATTATAAAACCGGCACGGGAAGCGAGGAAAGGTAAGTCTTCTTCAACGACGGGTGAAGGAGTGGAGGAGACGTCGACGATGCAACGCGTAATCACCATTCCAGAAAATCCTAATGACTTGGTGGAAGATCTAATGTTACGAATGAACAGCTTCAAAGCGGGTAACACGGGTGTAAGAAACGAAATCGTTGCGATATGCGACTCGTTACTGAGACGAGGAGCGATTGATAAAGAACGATATAAAAAACTAATGTTACTAATATAAAATGCTGGTTATTACTAAACGAAGGTATA
This sequence comes from Norana najaformis, assembly GCA_964023275.1. Classification (NCBI taxonomy): domain Eukaryota; kingdom Metazoa; phylum Annelida; class Clitellata; order Crassiclitellata; family Hormogastridae; genus Norana; species Norana najaformis. The sequence continues at coordinate 30,569,492 of OZ029920.1, forward strand.
AGAAAGTACACGTTATAGGTGGATCTGGGATACTTGATACAGTTTCAGGATTTGTTAAGAAACTGTTTACATCGAACGTCGCTAGACAATTAGGGTCGACGGCCCTGAGCGCCGGTAAAGATGTCGCGAAAGAGATTGGGAAAAAGGCACTCGATGTTGGGAAGAACGTGGCTATCGATGCTGGGAAACGATTAGTGGATAAAGCGGTCGTTAAAATGTTGACGCCGAAAAATCAAGAAGCATTAATGAAACTAACAGAGTCGTCTCAACCTAATGTATTGCTTACACAAAAATCTAAAGACATTCTAAATAAGTTATTTAGCGAAGCAGACGCTAAAACGGCCGCGATGGTAGGTACGAATTTAAATAAATTAATCGATGGCTCCGGAACCACAGCTGTTAAAATTCAAGATTTAGTACGCGCGATAAATGGTGCTGGAATGAAAGTCGTTTAAAAAAAAATCCTCGTTTATTAAAATGCAGTCTGACATTTTAAGATTTACCGAAGAACCGCTGATAGACGAGAGTATCGAGCGTTACGAATTCTACGAGTACGAACCCGCTGCGAGAACGAATTATAACACGTCGGGTCAAATTCGTATAGATGTAATAACACAAGATATATACGCTCATCCATCAGAGTCTTATCTACTATTCGAAGGAAGATTAACCAAAGCTGATGGAACCGCGTACGCTAATGCCGATGTAGTGGCATTGACGAATAACGGGCTAATGCATCTTTTCAGTCAAATTTCATATTCTTTAGCGAACCAAGATATCGAGACGATATACAGTCCAGGACAAGCTACCACGATGTTAGGTCTATTGAAATACCCTGATGGTTTCGCAAAAGCCCAAGGACTGAACCAATTGTGGTTCAAAGATACTACAGGTACCGCAGTTTTGGCGGATAATACTGGTTTCGCTGTTAGACAGTCGTATCTTATCCAGAAACCGAATGCAAAAGGTAAATTCAGTTTCGTCGTGCCGCTAAAACACATTTTTGGATTCTGCGACGATTACGATAAGGTAATCTACGGCGTGAAACATACTCTAACCCTAGTTCGTAAAGCTGACGACGACGCTATTTACAAATCTAATGCAGTAGATGGTGCTGGAGCTGCAGTAGTTGCTCCTGGAAAAGTTACGCTCGACAAAATTGCTTGGTTTATGCCACACGTGATACCAGCTGATACGGAAAGAATGCAATTGTATAAAACCATCGAATCAAAAGTCACCGTACCCATCGCGTATCGTGCTCGTCAATGCGATACTATATCTGTTCCCCAAACGACTACGTTCAATTGGAGATTAGGCGTTAAAACCGCTACCGACAGACCAAGATATATAATAGTAGGTTTCCAAACGGGACGTAGTGGTGAACAAAACTCCAATCCATCGATATTCGACCATTGTAATCTTAAAAACGTGTACGCGATGGTGACCTCGGAAAGATATCCAGCCACCGATTACGACCTATCGTTTCCAGATCAAGTTTTCGGACGGTTGTATCGAGACGCGGCAACGTTTAACGAACAATTCTACGGTACGACCGAACTAATCGCGCAATGCAATATCACACCGCAAGATTTTAAAGATTTATACCCGATCGTGGTAATCGATGTAAGTAAGCAAACCGAGAGGATAAAAGCATCGAGCGTAGATATCAGTATCAAAGCATTTTTCAACGCTGCTGTACCCGCTGATACACAAGCGTATGCGGTCGTTATTTCGGATAGATTGATAAAACTTCAAAGCGATGGTGAGAAAATGTCCGTAATAACTCATTAAGTCGTTGTGTTTACGAAATGTAGAGTTTCAGTTTAAAAAAAAATTCATTATAATAAAAGAAAGAATGTATAGTCTACATGGATTACAAAAGTTAATTAAAGAGCACAGCATTAAAGGAACTTCTTTTATGAACAAGCCACAAAAAATCAAAGTTCTCATCGAGCGTGGAGTTTTACCTAAAGACTACTCGAATAAGCCGGTAAAAGTAGAAGAAAACCCTGAGAAATATTTAAAACTTAAAACTATTCGGACAAATCCTAGATGCGTAAGCGTGTACGACATCGAAACTAATGAAACGAAAACGTATAAATCGTTATACGCGTGTGCAAAGGCATACAATGTAAGTCCAAACGTATTTTTCCGTTATAATGGGAAAACGTGGCGAAAACGATATAAAATAACAATCATAGATGAAAAATCTACGAGTAATGCGGAAGTGGAAGAAAAAGAAAAAGAAGCCGTGTAAGTTTTAATAGTTTCATTACCTCGCACCCATGTGGTAATAAAACTTTCACACAGAAATAATAACACATTCCCTGTAAATTTTAAATTATTCAAGCGGTCGTAAATATGCAGCTGAAAAACTTCTACCTTGAATAGTTACATCGTTATTCGAATACGCGTATATTTCGAGGTAATCGGTATTAGTTAATCTAACTAAAATATTACCCATTGAATTATTATACGCTTTACCCGTACCCCCACCTCCACAGATCTGCGTGTAAGACTCCCCGTTTTTGTATAGATAAACATTACCAAACTCATTATTAACTGATTGAAACTCTATATACGTTGAAACGGTGTAGTATCCAGCTTTACCCGGAGTGAAACGACTCAATTCTGTACTAAAGCTTGCATTGGTGTCGAATGTTAGTACTGAAAATAAAACTTTAGTGTAAACGAGGGAAGTTACTGATTGTACCCCCCATATCCCATCATTGAAGTTCGTAGCAGAAAACGTAGGACCTAATACAGCAGTATCTACGTATTTTTTCGTAGCAGCATTACCATCAGCAGTAGGTTCGGGTAGTCCTGTAATACGAGCTCCATACATGTAAATGTCTTTATACACGTTAATTCTCGAATTATCTCGACCGGTTTTCACGATTTCGATAGCGACTCCATTATTTACATGAATGCGCACCCCCATAGTAGTTTGTATCATTACGATATTTCTTTCATCTTTAGGTACACTACTAGCATCACCATAATAAATCTTATTTCCAGTATTACCGAGATGTAGAACAAAACGTTGTCCTTCTCGAATATTAACGCAACCGAGTCTCCTGGGTATAGATGGATCATCCGAAGAAGAAAGCAAAAGATCTCCATTCATAGTATCACCGTTCCTCGAAACTTTATTCGCGTCCACGTAATTTTTAGTAGCAGCATCTTGTAGATCGGTAGGGTCTGATACATTAATCAGCTTATGAGAATTCAAATCTAAATTTCCGGTTGCGACGTTCGTTCCATCCGTACGAAGGAAGTTTTCGTTTATTTGGGATAGAGTAACACCACCAGAAATTACTCTTTGCGAAACCCCAACATCGGTATGTCCAAATTTATCAACAGGCATTTTATTTATAAGTATTTTTTAATGTAAACTGTTGATAACTTCTTGAAAGTCTACACCATCACCAACCGTCTTCTTCAACACGTACAAACATAAATGACCGCAAAACACTTCATTATTAGGTTGTATTCGTTCGCTGTTGTAATACACCGGGCTATGTAAATATTCTAACAGTTCGTTAGGAGGAGGGAGACCGTAACTATCGAAATAATGTTTTTTCATACGATTCTTCGTCCAAACTACCCAATGCGTCCCCTCTCCATTAGAATCATCTAGGTTGAGGATACCACACTCGTTCGTTTTCGGTCTTTTAGGTAATTGGTCTCGTAGGTATACTCCTCTGAAATTCAGGATCTTAATCTTTTTTACCGCATCGAGAAGTTGTATATTCGACAAAGGAACGTTTGGCAATACGGCTCCACAAACGTTTATTTCTTTAACGATTTCGCAACTCATTTTGTTTTAATATTAGTTTAAATATATATACTAAATATTTAGCGAATAATGTCCATATGCCAACGTGTGAATTCCATCTGTCGTCATTACTCGTTTATCGTCGTCCGCGGATAATGCTATTTTATTAACCTCTTCGGTGTACATATCGTGTTTATGCGATCTGATAACGTTCATTTTTCGTAATTGTTCTCTTTTAGTAAACAAACAGTCTTTGTAGTCGTCGTGAGTAATCTGTTTCTTAACAACGCTCTTCTTTACACCTTTACATTTCTTGTGTTCCTCACCATCCATTTTATACGAGTACAATTTAGCTCTCAATCCTACAAACTCTTCAATTTGCTTTCCTCCAGCTTCGTCTTTAAACATACCGATAACTTTCTTGTTAATTCCAATTTCTATACCCGTTGGGTGGGTATCGCATACGCCTAACATCGCGTCTTTAGGATACTCGCTAGTATCGAATCTACTCAGAACGTCGTCGGCGATATCGACGTAAAAATCTTCAGTTTTTATTTCATACGCTAACGAATCGGTGTCAGTAAATAATAATTTAACTCTATCTCCGTATTTTACCTTTACATAATTATAATAAAAGTCGTACATTAAACTTTTACTCAAGTCTAGTATACACATACCTAGATATACCGGTTTATTGTAATTCACCTTCGTTTTTCTCATGTGGACTGCGATTAAATTCTCGTCAAAAATAGTACAACTATCGTAATTAGGTTTCGCGGCTAGTTTAATCGCCTGCTTCTCTTCGCTTACCAATCTTACATCGACTCTTTTTTCTATGTTCTCCATCGTCTTCCCGAACACGCTGTTGTTCATCAATTTGAAAAAGTCCTTCTCAAAATCGTTAACAGCACTCGTTCGTAAACGCGTGTTCAAATCGATGTACTCTTTCAACCAAGTACTTTGTTCGAATAGTATACCTCTATGAATTTTCGCTACCTTCAACCCAAGACTTTCGTACAATTTTAAATTTTTATAATGTAGTACATAATTCTTTTTATCGTTTAAATTTGGAATTAGTTTCGAAACTACACTCGCGTCGGGTTTTACATTTTCAGGAGCTAAAGGATAATCGTTGTGAAGATCGTGTAATTCGTTAGGATATTCCAAGTCTACTTCTAGTATACAACCTAAGGATCCTTCGTTGGTAAGACTTTTCCAATTATACAACTCGTCTTTTCCCATCCATTCAAAACCATGAGTTGGTAGTAATTGGCTCATTGCCCATCCGTATAAATTATTAGCATCCAGATAAGTGATGAATTTAGACTCCTTCGTATTGTCGTATGTTCTCATATATTTATTGTTCGCTTTCGCGTAACGATTTGAAATTGTACTGATTCCTCCTCTCGTACCGTTCTTAATCATTAGAAGCATATCGTAATCGTTTAACAATTCTAATTTTACTCCGGTTAACTTTAATGCGGCATCCCAAGCTAGACCGGGTGATGTGTAATACCAAGCAGGATCTAGACCGTAATTACTCGAACACACGTCTCTAAAATTCTCGAATACATCAGCCAGCAATAAAACATCGGATTCGTTGTACAAGTCGTGGTAATCTCTTAGGGTCTTACACCCAAACTCTTTCCATACCGTTTGCGCGTGTTGGTACTGTTCATCGCTAATACTCGAATCGTTCAGTCTCGAATAGAAAGCATCCTTCGGTGGTAATTTAGTCTCGTTCAGTTTTTCAACGCAATCGACGTAATCGTATGGATAAACTCCTTTTCTTAGTAAAAGATCGAGTTGTACACCGGAGTAATTCGCGTTAAGATTTTTACATTGGTCTTTACTTAGATTATTCGATAAAGCTTCGAGACTCGAAGCCATGAATTTAAAACTATCGATAAAACGTAGTTCTCTTTTAACGAGTATTTCCTTATCATTCACCAAAAACTTATCGACTATAACCTCTCTGCTAAACGACACGTACTTTTCTTCGTTGTTAGGAATACAATTGATCTTCTCGCCGTTATCACCACGCAGTTTCTTTATAAATAGATGACTGTCGTACCCGGAAAGATTATGAAACACTACCGGGAAAAACTTTGGTATTTGGTAGTTTAGATTACATTCATTATGTGCAGCACCTCTAAACTTACCAGTAATGTGACAATGGTCTCTAACTCTATCGTTCTTTAACTCTTTGCAGCATATATGGCATACACTAGCTTCGTTAAAACTCTTCTTGTCATCTTCGGTAAATGTCATCTTCTTTGGAAATTTAAAAAAACTCTGATATATGTTTTTTATATTTTCTTCAAGAGTATCCACAAATATTTGAGCAACATCGTCTTCTTCGCTTTTCGCCGTAAACTTTACCAGGTCTTGCGAATAAAGTTTATCGTCGAAACATTTGATGTGGTAGCAAAACGAACTAGGCGTATGCTTTTGGTATTGGTTGGTGTAAGACACGCAAGGATTGGGTTGGCATGTATCGATTGGTTTTATAAAAGATTCGAAATCCGCATACACGATGAATGGGACTCTCATCGATCTACAATAATTTTCAAATTGTAACATAGTACCACGCTTTGGCATCTCCACTCTCGCTACACCGTGGTTGCTGCAGTGCTCCGTATGTTTAACGAGAGCTTCTTCCCTTTCAAATCCGTTAAGACAACGCCGACAATAATACCTAGCATGTTCTCTTTTACTCGTTTGAGAAGATAATAATCTGCTAAGACTTTTGATCAAACAATAATGTCGTGTGTTATCATCCGCAATCAGTAGTAAGTCGATGGGGGTAACACCGGTATCACCGTTTCGGTTAGATATTCTTAATGGATATACAAATCTTTCGTAGCCGAAAACATTTACGCTTAGATTATTATTTTTCTCGAATATATCGATATCTTTCAATGAAACGGGGAAATTAATTTCAGCCCAATTAAAATTCCTAGATTGCATTCGTAGTATCTTAGTAATTCGTTCTTGGTCTTTATCAACAGGATTTACAGCCCTAGTAATACACCATTTAAAACACTCATCATCTTCGTTCTTCATATTGATAATAGCCTTTTTGCTAGCTAGTTCTTTCGGTAATGGAATGTATGAATTACCTTTTAGTGGTTTATAAACAGCTGTATTAATATCTAGCTTTACCACAGTCTTAAATCTCCAATTACTTCCTCGCATCTGGAAAACAGCCATAGACTCCAACATCTTATCTTTCATATTACTATACATTTCATTCACATCGGTAGTATCTAAATTAACTTCAGTTCTCGTCACGAATGGAATATCGGTATAGGTCACCTCTCCAGATTTCATGTTAACACGCTCCATCGTACAAGTGAGAACCGAGTTAATCTTTGTCTGGCGATTACTAGTAAACAGATTAATTACCTGTGGTTCGACCTTATTAAGAAAAGATTCGGCATCTATTCCACCAATACCATCGATTGTGTATTGTTTAGCAAATCCTCTAATAGCGGTAGCGGTCTCTCGAATTTCAAACTCGTTCTTCTTTTTAAAAAGTTTACCGTAAATAGATTTTACTTTTGTTTTCAATGCTTCTAACTTTTCGTTCACGATTCTTTTTGGTTCCTCTGGAATATAACTTTCAATCCAATCAACAATATCTTTAGCGGAAGTATTAATCGTTGATTTAATCTTGTTAAAAACTTCCTTAACATACGAAACTGGTAAAGGTGTAAGTGTTGGTACACCTATTTCAGGGATTGGATCATCGAGTAAATTATTTTTCACACTCTCCATGGTGTTATTACTCGTTTTAATAGTTTCGATCAACTCCGCTTTTCGCAACTTGTAATAGCCTTTCAGTCCACGCTGTTTCGCTATATCTCGTAATTCGCGTATTGTTTTCGTATTGTATTCCATTTTATTATGTATGATTGTCTTTAAATAGAGTTAGGAAAATATTTTTTAGATTTTATGGATTACTAATAGATTTCAATGAACCTATAATATGGTTGCGTGCGCGAGATTTGGGAATTTCCAGTAGTTTCGATGACGTCATCATGTGATTATTTTTGATGGGGAACCTATAGGTTGAATTTTAACCTAGAGTTTTGGTTAACTGCGCTAGAGACGGCATATGACAAAAACGTGTCCAGTAGCCACGCCTACCGTGCCTCCCTCCATTTGAGTTCAAAGGCCAGCGCAAACAGCAGAGCAGGTGTGCAAGGGTTAATGAACGGGATGACGCCTCATATTCCTATGCCGAAGAATGAAGTCGCTAACATCTGATATCCTTGGCTACTGCTTTATGTTGACTTAGGGTAAGTGATGACTTCTACACCGCTGTTATCGTAATGCCCAATCGATGGTCACTTCAAGTGAATGCATGGTCGGGAATCCTAATCTGCTGGAGCAGTCTGACTGAAATCCGATAGGTCATATAAACCAGAAATCAGGTTACGGTAGGTAAGCAAGTTGACACCTACGACTCTTAAGTTTAGACCTGAATTACTTAAAGAACTGACAGAACTGGGCAATAAATTCCAAATCTATGGACCAGCCACCGAGAAAGGCCGAGATCTCAACACTGTGCTCTGGTGCTAGGTAAAGCAGTCAAAGTATCCGTTGATCGAGTGCAGTATTTGCTGGTAAACAACCAATGATAACGAACGACGACTATAAAACCTAGTTATTGTGGGATACGGTGCGAGTTGAATCACGCATAATTGCTTTCAATTGTTATCAGTAAAGGATAGCTCTACTCTCTCCGTTCTGGATAAAAATGAGAATGATGACCCTCATGTTCGACACTATCTCATCCGAAAGACGGAGGAAGACAACAGATGGTACTTACAGACGGAAAAGACTTTCCCTGAACTGTTCAAACTAGTAAAATACTACTCTAGTAAGTTTCTCACTCAAAATTCTTTATGGTTCTTTCACAGGTTCTTTCATTCTGTTATACAACAACAGCAACAACAACACAACCATAACAATATTAATACTAATAACCGGACATTTAAGTTGGCGATTAAGATTTCATTAATAGTCTCCGGATAACTGCTGCTCGCCGAGGGAATACATTTATCTCGGGTAAATAATATTAATAATAATAATAATAATAAATAATAATAATAATAATAATATTATCCATTACTTATTTACTTACTTGTTCTGCTCAATCTCTTTCGTTCTCAACTTAAGACTTACTTTTTCAGTTGACTTACCACCCCCCCATAGGGCGCCTCTCTGTTTTAGTGGACTGATCTCTCTGGATACTGAACTGAATGCTGCTTGATTTTGGTGCGTCATCAGATGATAGATACATCGTGTACTATGCATTGGCGGCACAGAAGTTTCTAATTAGAACTACGGTTTCCTGTGCATATATATAATTATATATATCGCGCCTAAGCAGCGGTACAATAACTGCAGGCTGATGGAGGCTGCCATTGCGTGGAAATGCTCTTCCAGTACGGATTTGAACCAATCGGGTTTTATAAAGTAGGATTGTGCAAGCCCTTGGGGTCGCTACAAGTGGGATGTAATAGTCTGCGCCATTTTTTTCTGCCTTTGAAGAATGTTTAACTGGCTCCGTAACAGAAGCGCGCAGGATAAAAGCGCGCTGGCAAAAGCGCGCAGACAGATAAACGCGCGCAACTTTAGAATATTATACCTATTGTTTATTAATGGTCAATAACGTACCGCCTAACCTGATAGGTAGGCTACTACCATAGACCCGTGCAAGTGAAACGCAATTAACGTCCAATTAAAGCATTATCGAGAAGACTTTACATAAATTATTTGCATAACATCTACTAATTTTCTTTCACGTGTTTTCGCCTTCAAATATTTGATGTTTTCTCGCCTTTATTTGTTTCAAGGAATCCCGCAGTCTATTCTTACATGTATTTTCGCCTTGAAATCTTTCAAGTCTTCTCGATTCGATCAAGGATCGTGATCCGGTTGGCTTATTTCTTGTATGTATATAAGGGACACAATTTTATTAGCTTTGTAAAAAATAGTCATGGAGAAAACAACATCGCAGAAGCAGAAGGATCATCTTTTGTATGATGGATACAGGCTTCGTAAGGACAGGGTTATGGCCGACGGGAAAACTTCATGGAAAGCACTACGTATGAATAATATTACTTGATGAAGTTACACGGTTATTTCTAGTATATATATTCTAGTATATTTTTGTGTGCTTTTACTATTAAACTACTATAAAACAGCTATTGTTTTTAATTATCTTAATACTCGCTTTCGTCGGCGCGCTTTAGTACTGCGCGCTTTTGTTGCTGCGCGCTTATGACGGCGCGCTTTTGTCGGCGCGTTTTTATCCTGCGCTCTTTTGTCGGGTCCCCGGTAATTACGATTGCAAGAATATATCATATGATTATAGAAGACAACGAATTTCGTCTTACGTGTCCGCTTATTCAGCTGTTCCCGAATGAATTTCCGCAAATACCGTTAAAGGAGTTTGAGGTCCAGAGATCTGACATAGTGTTTCAAAAAGAAGTACTTGGAAAAGGACAGTTCGGCAAGGTTGAAGCCGGTATGGTTAACTAGTAATCCTGAAAAGCTTTATGTGACTGAGGTTTTGGAACATACACAGGTCCACGTTCAAGATTGCAAACATTAATTTAAAATTTAACAAATGAAGTTTGCTTGTTTTTGTTGTCGGTGCCAAAAGAGACAAATGAAACTTAGGCAGAGTTTGTACTGTTTACATACCATATGCTTACATACCATCTGTTTACATACCATCTGCTTACATACCATCCGTTTACACACCATCTGCTTACATACCATCTGTTCACATACCTTATGTTTACCGCTTACACAACTTAACCTAACGACGGAGCTTCTAGGTCTTTCTTTACCTCTATTTCGTAAACGCTTTAAAACTATTCTGTTCGATAGTAGATTTTGTGATGTCTGGTCGAGAGCGCCAGTATTGAGTCTCGTTTGAAGAGGCGCTTATAAATCTATGATTACAATTACAGTTTACTTTACCGCTAGAAAGACGGTCTACGCTCGTCCTCATGAATGGATTTGTCAGTCCTCGGTCGTGAATAACATAGGTTTGGGCAGGTTTTAACTAACCCGACCCCTTACATACCACTTACATACGACTTACATACCCTCTCAAACCATCTGTGCAGAACATTTTAGGTACTGTTTTGTGCAGCTGTGTTTCGCAAGGTCGTCCCTGTGGCGGCTAAGTCATTGAGGCCCGGAGGAACGATGTCACGCGAGGATTTTCTCCTTGAAGCAGAAGTCATGCATCACTTGTGTCACCCTCGGCTGGTCCTGTTGATGGGAGTCTGCACTGAGAAAGAGCCACTCCTGAACATCACAGAGAGAATGGTAAACGGTGCTTTGTTAGACTTCCTGCGAAAAGAAGAAAACAAGGAGACAGTCAAGTATCCTACGCTAGTCCAAATGGCCGTTCAGGTATGTTATTATAAAGCTTGGTCTTCTTCTAGGTTTGAAGTAAGTGAATGAGTATGCATTTGTCAACACGCCATGTGTCCATCAGCTAAGCCAGAAATCCTAGACGTAAGTGAATTACAGCAGTCGGGCAAGAAAAGAAATACGGTACAAATCGCCTACGATTCCTCGCTCAGTCGATGGACATATGGCCTGTTAACAAATGCATTACTTACTTACTTACAAATAGATCTTAATCTGCTTTACGTGTTAAATTGTTCGCAATGGAGACAGTGAGATCGAGCGTCATCGACATACTGGCAGGACTGATGACGTGTGCGGAAAGACACCTGAGAATGGGGCTACATACAGCCTGAAAGGAACGGGCCGAAGACCAACCCTGATGGGACGCCGTATGGCATATGCCAAGGTAGACGACTGCGATCTTGATGGTCCAATGCTGACGTGTTGTGACTGGTCCGTCAGGTAACTGCGGGTCCAATTCAGCGCTGCACCGTTGAAGCTGAATGCCTTCTGCAGCCTCGCGGTGAGTGTTGCTTTGTCGATTGTATCCAAGGCAGCAAAGAGGTCTAGGCCGATCAGTAGAATCAGTTGACGTCGTTCGGAAGCGGTGTAGCGATCATCAAGGATTTTCAATAAAGCCGTTTCAGTCGAGTGACGCCGAACTGCTGACGCGAGGCAAGAGACAAACCAGGAAGACACGTTCAGAAAATGTTTACACAGTATTCAAGTTTGAACTTGGCTTATAGTTAGAAGGATCGTACGGATCAAGGCCTTGCTTCTTCAGCAAAGGTGTAACGGCGGTAGATCTGTAGCAGCATAGAAACCGTCTGCAACTAAAGGACATGTTGCGGAAACGAACGATGTAAGTCGTTTTGCCTCTCCAGCCCCCTGAACCAGCCAGCGATTGATGATTTCCTGGACACTTAGTGAGCTTGCTAAGCGGTGCCAATTGGTCCAGGTTGTCGGTGACAATGTTCCTTAAATGACAAGCAAGTTTGTCGGAGGTTCGTCAGGAGCCAAAAATAGTGACGCGTTGGTCAACGCTTATCGGAGATAGTCAAGGTTGAGTGTTTTTAGCTTTCGATAGATAATAGTAACTGGTTGTCTCTTAATGAGGCATCGTGCAACCTCTACTTTACTTGGCTAAGGTCGGACAACCCAAGACTGCTGCACACCTGCACGTTCTTGATCAGAGATGGCCAGCTTGAGCAGACTGTCACCGGTCGGCCCAATACGTGTTAACCCTTGTACAAGCTGCTTCAAACCGAAGACGTCAAGTTCAGTGGTTAGAATAATGCAGATGCTGAACGGGTTGTTTCCAGGAAAGTTAAAGTCTTCGCAGGCGATGAGACGATCGCTGCTATTCACCCCAGTAACTTCTGCAAGAAGGTTGCTAAATTCATGGTAGAAGTCCTTATGGTTCGAATATGGTTATCGGTAGATGCTGATGAAGAGGAACAAGCCATGTCAAACTTAATAGCATTGGGATCTTCAGCAGCGATCCAAGTCTCACAGACGTCTTACTGGTTCAATTCTACCAGATCGAGAATGAGTCCTTTACGAGTCTTTTGTGGACGGCGTGCGCGCGTTAAGAGACACAAAAGCGAGTGACTCAGGACGTCGGTGAGTTGCAGCAGGACCCGGGTTGGATTTGACTGCTCCTAACAGAAGCAGCAGCGCTACGAACAAACACACGCGGGCGAACGATGACAAGCCAGTCGGTAGAAGCCGCGTGGTCTTGGTAGAGCCAAACTGGCACGACTGTCTGGGAAAGACGGCTGCGATAGGGTGCAGGAACAAATGTGCTATTTACACGCTTACAATCACGACAAACTTGAAAAGCTCTAATTTGAATGAGCGTGGCAACAAATGACACGTTTACCACACTTCTTTGATTCGGTTACAGAAGGGCAAGGAGAGTCTCCGGAGTGGCATCGATCATCAACCAACAATTGGCCGGCTGGCGACGAATGCTTGTCTTGCGCAACCTGGTGGTTAGATAGATGCACGGACGCTTCATCTTTTGCCACATATGCTAGATGGCTAGATTATCGTATGCTAGAGACTTCATCGGCCGTCGTAGTTCCTCATCCACGACTCAACATAGTTGCTCTGCGTGTGTGCGGTAGCCTGAGTGGTGACTCCTCTAGTTACCTGTGCAATGTTTGGTTAATGAAAAAGGTTTTGTTCTTAATGACGTCCTGAGACTCCTTCACCTTGTTAAAGCTAGCGTAGCAGCGCTGTTGTGAGATATTGAAAGGGAGCTACAGTAAATGTTCAAGATAAACAGCTAAGTAAATTGGGCTGTGACGTACACTATCTCTGCTGCGTGTATGTAATCATAATCGTAATTCCGAGATTTCTACAGCGCCCAACGAAAGCCGCGCCGCGGGGACCAGCTTATTCACAGCCGCTCAGTCAAAACAAAATCGATAGGCAAAAGGGTTCGGTTCCAGGTCAAGATCTAAAAGTCAGACGAAGAGACAGCGTGGCATCTACGGGGGTGGTGTTTGGGGTTGGAGAGGAGGGAGAGATAAGAGAAAGAAGGGGTGTCAGGGTACGATCTGTGAAAGAGGAATATTTTGAGTGAAAGACCAAAGCAAAAGTTGCAAGCGGTGGAGCATCGATGAGTTTGTATGATGGATCAGAAAACTGTCGCAATTCTGGGGGGAGTTTATTCCAGAGTGGTGGGGCAGCTATGGCTATGAAGCGATTACCAAATTTTAAGGATGAGGTGACGGGAAGGCGGAGAAGTGTTAGGGCAGAAGAGGAGGGGTTGAGCGAAGCGGTTGTATTGTAAACAACTGACGAAGATAGGAGGGTTGAAAAGATTGAAGTGTGTTGTAGGAAAGTGATAGGACTTTGTACTCGATTCGTTTAGGTATTTTAAGCCAACATAGTGATTTAAGAACAGGAGTGATGTGATGGTGGTTTCGGGTTTTGGTGACAGCACGAGCAAGAGCATTCTGTGTGGCTTGAAGGCGGCTAATTTGAGTGGAGCCTATGCTCAGGGATAGTGAATTGCAATAATCTAATTTAGCATGGACTATGGATGTGGCGATGGTTGATGCAGATTTAAAGTCAAGCATAGGGCGGATTCTGCGAAGGTCACGGACATGCATAAAGCAAGAGCGGGAGAGATGGATAAATGTGATCAGAGAAGCTGAGGTTTTGGTCGAAGATCACACCTAGGTTACGGACAGACGAGTTAGTGTTAAACGTGTGTGTGGAGTGTGGACTGAAAGAGTTAGAGGAATCTGAAATTTTCTTGAGCTGGTCGCATAGGCCTATAAGTTTGAATTCGGTTTTGGATGGGTTCAAGCACAAATGATTAGATGTATCATGTGTCATGTTTTCCGACGATTCACAATAACAGAGGCCCGAGCATCGTTCAAAATACGCATGGACTCGAAGACTAACTCTGGAAACGCGGACTCAAATGCACAACACACAACAATTTTTCAGTAAAGGCCGAAAAATTGCGATTTCTACACTTTCAATTCGAACTGACAGAAAATAGCGGTAAACACATCGGTGTACCACCTAGCGAGTTCATCTTCGCCACCTAGTGTAATATATTGGCGTCACAGACGACGTTAGATTCGCTTTCAACTGCTGTAGGTTGCTGAAGGAATGGCTTACCTGGAGTCAAAGCTGTTCGTGCATCGCGATCTGAGGGCAGCCAACGTCTTAGTCGGAGAGAATTTCAACGTAAAAATCGCCGACTTTGGGCTTACTCGTCTCATGGACTGTTACTACGAATTTGACTACTACTACAAAACGACTAAAAGTTGGTTTACTTTATTCAGTTGAAACTTTAAAGGCAAGGTTAGGTAAGTTAAGACAAGGTGAGGTCAGGTGAAATGAGGATGGTTATTAAATCCATTTTCATAACTTTATAGGCTAATCATTATATGCGCAGCGCTGAGGTAAAAGTTTCTTTTGCCCGAAGTGCAAACACGACTGTTAAGTTATAGTATGGTATAATGCCATTAATGGTTTCAGATGCAAGATATTAGGCAGATGGATCATGCAATAATCTGACCATTTCATTTGACCTACCTTACTTTGCTTGCATTACCAATCTGATCTCCGAGAACAATGTTTCAGAAACCGGCATTCTCAAGCATTTTGTAGAGGATATCTTTCCGGTCCGGTGGACTGCGCCAGAGGCAATTACTCACCGAAAGTTCACCGCAAAGTCAGATGTCTGGTCCTTTGGTATTCTACTGTACGAACTAGTCACATACGGCGAAGTGCCTTACGCAGGCATGCGCCTGCTTATTCATTCATTTATCTATTGATCTATCTACTTAAAAGAAACCAAATTCAACCAACTTATAGTCCTACAAATTATCGGTAAGCAGCATTGTACACTAAAGACTTGATTGAAGTTTCTAGGTAAACGGGTTGGTAAGCTAT
Source organism: Norana najaformis (assembly GCA_964023275.1). NCBI lineage: Eukaryota > Metazoa > Annelida > Clitellata > Crassiclitellata > Hormogastridae > Norana > Norana najaformis. Next base: position 30,585,135 of record OZ029920.1, read on the forward strand.
TGCAAAGCTATAATTCTGACACTGCTGTGTTTAATAAAAGCGTGTAGTAAATGCCTACCTTATTTTACCTTACATTAATCTTCTTAACTCGAATGAAACTTCGTGTCTTATGAGAACTGGGCTATAAAATCGATGCCGTAATTTCAAGTGGAAACCTAAAAAGTAGGTCTAATATCTGTTAACACGAGACACCATTGTTCCCAGAACGTTCGTTGAACACGTTGTCTAGTGATAACGCTGTGTTGCTTTGACCAGTATGCCGAGAGCTATTAGGCAGGTATTATTTTTGCATTTATTAAACGCCACTTTCTAATGACTAAGCATCAGTCGATGGCGCTCAGCATTTGTGAGTTAAGTACTTGAAAGGTCTTTACACAATCACCGTTTCAAAGGAGGCTCAAACCCGTACTCTCCGCTTTATAGGCCGAGCGCTCTAGCCAATCGGCTACCGTGCCCAATTCAATCACAAAACAGTGTCCTACAGTTACAAGCTACTTTATGTCAATCTGATTCACTTGTCTGAAGGCTGACCACAGTTTTTATCAGCCGACAATTCCAGCGAATGCTCAAGCCAAGAGTGGTTGAGTTTACGGTAGTTTATTAATCACCAAAAATTCAAAGTGCATTACAGAGAAGTTTCATTGATGGATAGTTCTAGTTTGTGTGGTGCTGTTTTCACATAGCAATGGATGCCTACACGATATTTGAGAAGATTAAAGAGGGCTACCGTCTGCCAAATCCTGCAAACGAAGATATCGTATGCCCCGATGACCTACACAAGATCATGCTGCACTGTTGGGATAAAAATGCCAATCGGCGACCATCATTCGCGCAACTCCAGAAGAATCTGAATGAACTCAATACAAACGAAAATGACGACGATGATGACGAAGATGATTATTGCGAATTCACTCCTTTGTAAAGTTTATAACAATAACATTATCAGGAACTAATAGTTGTATGACAAATTCCAAATATGGAATCAATGAGTGAATCTTCTTGTCTCTCTCTCTCTCTCTGTATCTGTCTGTCTTTCTATCTGTCTTTCTCTATTCCTGCCTCTCTCTCTCCCAGTCTCTATCTCTCTCCCTATCTCTGTATCTCTGTGTCTGTCTTTCTATGAATCTGTCTTTCTGTCTGTCTTTCTGTCTGTCTTTCTCTATTCCTGCCTCTGTCTCTCCCTGTCTCTATCTCTCTCCCTATCTCTGTATCTCTGTGTCTGTCTTTCTATGAATCTGTCTTCTGGCTGGCTGTCTCTTTCCTTCTCTCTGGTGGTTAACTAAGCTGAGTGTAGATGGGTTAGCGATACGGGGCCAATCAGTTAAGCTTCTTGCCGCTAATTGTAATTGTTACTGAACATTTGTATAGCGCCATTTTGAGCCTCTCAAAGACGCTCGTACATGGCTAACAGTCAGTAGGAACAGATACATCTTTAACATTAGGGAAAAATATACGATCAGCATTAAGTAGAACTGAGCGAAATTCAGTGTGAAGACTGTTTCAGAGAGACGGGCCAACATAAGAGAAGCCAAGACTTACATGTTTTGATGTGTAACACTTAAGAACAACAGAATCAGTCCGCATCGCAGCTCACAACATCTGCCGAAAAGACTGAGTGTAGGCAATGACGAGCAGCTCACTAATTTAAATACTCCATTAAGATTACAGGATCAGCAATGTGGAACTACCTACGTGCTGGCGTAATTAAATAACTACTCTGCGCCAGTTTTAAACTACACCTTCTAATATTTCTATAAGTTGTTTGGATAGCTTGTATCTACAATGCGTTCTACAATGTTGCGAGAGTATTCAAACTGTTAAAGTTGAAAGAACGTCACGTTGATATGGTCATCATCTCTGAATCTATAATATGGAAATAAGGCTGCTCTGTTAGCGGGACTTGTTGTCTCTGAATATTTTCTTTTTCTTTCCTGCAGTAATATCTCTGCATTTAATATACAATTATACATGAAATTGTTTGATGTACAATAAAACGTGCTATATCAGCAGCCAGTGAAAATCATTCTTCAAAGACTCAGGCCATCTTAAGTTGTCTAACATCACCTGCCTTACCCCATATTTTAATGTAATTTACCTAGGATTACTTCACCTTATTTTACTATACCTTGATTCACCTTGCTTACCTTTTACGTTAGCTTACTTTACCGTACCTTACCATTACCTTATCCTGCCTTGACTTACCTTACCTTGCATTATCTTACCTTACCTTACTTTACATTGCCTTACCTTGCCTTGCCTTACCTTGTCTTGTCTTACATTACTTTACCTTACCTTTCTAAGCATTACCTTGCCCTACCTTATCTTACCTTACGTTACCTTTTTACCTAGCCTTGTTAAGCCTTACCTTGCCTTACCTCCAAGTTGAATTCGTGCCACAAAATACCTTAGCTGAGAGACACTTAAAAAGATTAGATGTGATTAGACCAGAATAAATCACGAATCAGAACGCTGAGCTGTGGTATGCAGAGAGAACTGTATTGCGGTACATTTAATGCACAGAACGATTAAAGTGTATACATGGGTGGCTAATTTCCCTTAGAATAGTGTGTCTAAAATACTCGTACGCACGTTAACTGTCTGCCCAGTCAGTGTGGTCAAGAGAACCAGATATTTCTGTCTAATTACAAAGTGCAGTCCTCGTTAACTGTCGGATTTCAAATGGACTTTAACGGATCACGATTTTCAACTACGGTTTCACTTTTAGCGACCACTGACTGACGCCTTGTGCATCATGATTGCGGCGCTGCAGAAGTCATTAGATTAGATCAGATAATATTATAAGTCAAGGTAAGGTAAGGTAAGTTTAGGTGACGACATAAGAAAAATGCTATGACATCAATAGGTTATTTCTTTAATTGTAACTGTAATTGTACATAGAAATTTATGTAGCTCCTCTCCAAGAGAACCTAATCAGTGGCGCTATCTACGCTAGCCTAAGAGAAGTTAATGTCATTAAGGATAGAGAGTTCATCAGGTTAGCAAGCAATGTTCAGATAGCTAGAAAGTTTACCAGTGGTAGACCACCGCACACAAGCAGAGGCTAGCCAACGCATTCTCATCCAGGAGTCCTTCACCAAATACAAGAGTTCTCGGTTGACGAAGGCATACAGGTTAGTAGGTTCAACTGTCCAACTGCGAACCTGTCACCACTTAATGGTAGACAGGTCAAAAAATGGCAGCGATGTATCGGTCGCAAGGGACGAAAACAACGCCCAAAGGAAACAAAACCATGCTGGAATGGAGATAAATACACCAAAGCGCAGACTCGGTCGCAGTAGAAGTCCGAACAAACGACAACATTCGGGAAAATTTCGCCCAAGACGAAGAAACTGTCAAATGACAGAGTTAATCTAAACACAACCAATATGGCTGCAGACATGTGGCCACATTGGTTGCATTTAGGTTTGCCTTCTTCATTTGGCTATGTGATCGGTGTAACAAAATGCGCTATATATTAAGACCTTACCGAGACCCCTTACCTTGCTGGCGGGAAGGCAGGATCGATAGTATGCACGGCGAAGGAGACACAGGCCGACTGCATAGAGGGTGTTAAGTCAGTCGCCTGGTGACAAGGAGAACTGAAGTAGAATTCTAGGAGTTCGTAGGATGTTTTCGGTTGGACGGATTGGAGAAGCGAGGCCGTGACTCAAGTGAAGGAAGACTGAGATTCGGAGAAGTGCTTGGCTTCCCTTTGCCTTCGTCTTCGTGAGTGGTGAAACATATGTACTGGTTTTCTATTAAGTGTGTATATTTAGAGTATATGCACATACACGCTTTTGTGCGCATTTAATCGAAGAGTATGTGTCTTACTTGTACACAAGGTTTCAAGTGTTTGGATAATTTATGTCTTAAGACGTGTAGTGGTTATATAAGTACGGTAGACATTGAGGAGGTAATTTATATTGATATATTTGAACAGTTGGAGGTCTCAAGTACTAATATGGGCGAATAATTGGCGATAGTTTTGTAAAGTTTATCTATAGGTAGATACGTTGGCATATGTAATGGTAAATGTTTAACACGTGAGGTATTTAAGTTATGCCAGAGAAACCCGTCGGAATTGAATGTGTTTATTCAAGGAAACGTCTTTCATGTTTTGGTTGACACGTAGTTTTGTGAGCTATGAAGGGCTATATGTCCTGGGTATTCTAAGAGGTTTCTTTTGTATGCAAATTTAGCCCGGGTGGATTGGAGTTGAACCAGAGATTTTGGACTGGTTGACAAGTAAGTAAGTAAGACATTTGTTAACACGCCATATGTCCATCGGCTGAGCGAGGAATCGTAGGCGTGGATGAGTCACTTGGTCAGACAACAAAAGCAAGACTGTACAAATAGGTCTTAAGCCGCTTTAAGTGACACGGAAGCATTGCCGAACTTGTCTTGAATCCTAACCCAACGAAGACCCTTAATTACACGTCAACCAGTCAACCGGATGCCTTAGTCTGTCTTCTGCGTCCGTATAACTGCCCTCGCGTTTCTATGGGAGTTTGTTTTGGTGTCTTTTCTGTGTATGGGGTGTATGACAGTCGTGGTCAGACTCGTTGTAATTATCAACTGTAAATAGACTTTGTAAATAAAAACTCGCTTTTTCTTGTTTATTACCTGAAACGAATTCGCGACAATCGGTAACGAAGGTGTTCCCTAAGGACCTATTGTTGAATTACGACTGATAAATTTGCGCTTTAGCCTAAAGAAATCCTACCACAAGACGCTGATTTCTGAGAACGCCTGTAACACACTGTTATACCCACCGACAGGGTATCCTTCAGTTGGTAATGGCTCACCGCACGCAGCCTTGGTTCAAATTGCTCGTTCGAAGAAAAAGCAGGTGCATGGCATAGCTGTAACTCACAGTATGTTGAGGCCTTGGACCTATGTTAGCATGCATTATTATTATTTCTGCATTTATTAAGTGCCACTGTCTAACGACTAAGTATCAATCGATGGCGCTGAGCAATTGTGAGAGAAGGACTTGTTCCATGGTCCTACACATTAACCGCCTAAGGGGAGGCTCGAACCCGTACTCTCCGCGTTACAAGCCGAGTGTACCTCAACCGAGACTTAACAGTTACAGATTACAAATAATAAATTATTCGAAACAAAAAACAAAGTGACAGTAAAGAGCGGCATATTTAAGAATCAGGAAGTACTGACGAGAGGCTCTATATTTCAGTCAGTCACGATCGCATAATCGAAAATCGTAAAAAGCCACTCCTCTCTTAAAGTTCTCCAAGATGTAATACAAAGTCCAGCAGGTAAGAAGTGAACTTGATGACTGCTCTACGTGAAGCGTAAATTACTAATAAGTGTATAAATATTCAATCCACCTAAAGACGCGTTCTCGAAACAACGCTTCTTAGCTCAGCATGGCAGGCAATATATCTCAGCTGTCGTCATCAAGTCCACGTGAACTCTATACACGTCGCAGTTACTTTAGGATAAATTCCGTTGCAATGTGCTGGCTATTCATTTCAACATTCAGTGAGCACAGGTTGACGTCTTGCGTTTCTTGCAGGATCGGATCTCTATATCAGGTCAGCTGGTCTACACTGCGTTTGATCTTGAAAGATTTCAAACAAACACAACTTTGCTTGTGTTAACCTTAAGACTGCATATATACATAGTTCATATGCGTAGTTTCCCATAGGGAATTGAATGCGACTGTAAACTACAGAGCATCGAAGAAAATAATCGGCACAGTATGATGATGACGACGACGACGATGATGATGATGACGATGACGAACTCAATATGGTGAACTGCCTGTTGATAGTACTGAATGTGCACGTAGTTCAGGAATAATTTTTTTACTGCAACTTGTCTTTTTTCCATGTTTAGGCCATATGCAAATGATTTGATTTGCATATGGCCTAAACATGGTAAAAAAAGACAAGTTGCAGTAAACAAATTCACAGGCGGGTATTGCAGAATCAGATCTCAAACGCCTCAAACTGCTTTAGTTTCATTTGTCAATGCCGTGGTTTCTATCCGACTTGACTACTGCAACTCACTTCTCATTGGTATCGCTTAAAACAATATGCCAAACTACAACTGATTTAAAATTCTCTTGTCAGAGCCATAATAAAAACCCTAGAGTATCAGCACATCACACCCAAATTGCACTCGTTATACTATCTGCGCATTGAGCAAAGAATCCAGCTTAATCTATCGTATAGTTCACAAGTACTGCTGTAAAAGCAGCGACCTATCTGTGTTCCATGCTAACCCTCATATTAACAAATGCTGCACTCGATCCCATATCTTGCTATGCCCCGTATCTGAACAATTTTGGGTTCTCGGGCATTCTCGGTGGCTGGTCCAAAGCTTTGAACTTCTTTGCCCAGTTATGTCTGTTCTGTCAGTTCTTTATTCGGGTATAAACTTAAGACTTATCAGCTTCAACTTGCTTACCTACCATAGCCTGATTTCTGGCTTATATGACCTCTTGGATTTCGACCAGACTGCTCCAACGGATTATGAATCTTGGTCTCACTGATCTCACTTGAAGTGACCATCGACTGATGCCTTGTTCATCATGATTATGACGCTATAAAAGTCGTTAGACTGGATTAGGTAAGACTAGACTAGTAAAGCGAGGTTTAGTTTAGATTAGGTTAGATTAATAAAGATAGTGGTGTTCATTACAATATATAAACACAACTAGAGAAAAATTAGATGACTCTGACTACTCCACTCCAGCCTCGCATGTATGTCATCCTTGCAAAGCGATTGCTGGTCATCACAAGACGCAAGCATCGCTATAGAAACGGGGATGTCTTTGACTTGCGACTTTGATTTTTGTAGAGAACATCCAATCAAAATGGGCCTCAGACCTAGCAAGCGGAAAGTAGGGAAGAACAACCCGATAAAGAAGCGAGCTGGGAAAAATACTCCACGCAACGCGGACTCAACCCAGTCCCTCAATTTCGTGGGTTTGGAGAGCTTTTCTTCCTACCCCAACCCCAATGCCTATTCGCAACCTTATCAGGCTCAAAATCTGTCCGGGGGACATAGCGTGGAAGATCTGAGAGTCGTCCAAGATCCTCAGAATCCTCCTCTTGTCTCTCGGCGCGGCAGGCCGCCCTCAGCTCCTGTTACAAGGGAAGAAAACTACAGAAGCAATGCGAGCAGAGCGCCCCCAGCTCTTGTCTCAAAAGAGGGAAATTGTAGAAACAATGCGACTGGTAATCAGAGGACACCTCAACACATACGCAGAACAGGTAAAAGGCAACAACCAGCGTCATCATCACCGCCGTCATCTTTGTCATCATCATCATCGTCATCATCATCGTCATCGTCATTTTCATCACGAGCAACAACTAGTAAAACTAAGTCACTACTGAAGCTGCTGCTGCTGCTACTACTACTACCAATACTAATACTAATACTAATACTACAGCAAAAACAATAATTTTACGAATACCTTCAGAAACCGTATCATAATAAATAATAACTAGCCTGTCCCGTGTAGAGCTACAGAAAAATGTTCCTTCCGGGGAAAAGTCATCTGGATAAAAATCATTTGCTGCTTCTCGTTAGCCAGGCTTCCATATTGCAGTATCTTCCTCCCTTATCATCCTTCCTTCCCTCCCTCCACTTCCTACCTCTTGAGTTGATTTCAGAACAGGAGTTATGTGATGGTGTTTAGAAGTTTTGGTGCGAGATCGAGCATACTGGATAGCTTGAAGGCGGTTTATCTGGGTGGAGTCTATGTCCAAGAACAGTGAATTGCAGTAGTCTAGAATGAACTACGGCAAATGCAGTTTTGAAGTCAAGCGTAGGGCGGATTCTGCGAGGGTCACGGATATGCATGAAGCAAGGGCGGGAGACATGGGTGTCCATCTTGTTATCATTACCAGCAAACATTCTGATAAGGCGTTCCGATAATGGTGTTCTCTTCCGTAGAGCGATGGGCAGCAAATTCAACAATTTTGAGTACGAGCCTGCTCAGCGGACTCGGTGTAACGACCTTGGAAAAGTTTTTCCCCGCGCACACTCGTCTCGCCACTGAAATTGAGATTTTCTTACCTTGCGCACATAATAGGTGCAATAAATTCATAGGTAAATAAATTTTATAACTAAACCATTGTAGGAATGTATTGCTTATTGTATTGCTAATGTCAGAAGACCCGAATGAATATCTACAAGAAAAGAGTTTGTTCTTGTAATTGTAATTAGAAACTTCTATCGCGCCGGTGTCTAATGCACAAGACACCAACCGAGGTCACAACAAAGCCAAGAGGTAATCTGGTAAACATTCAGAAGGTTTAGCCCATTCAGACACAGAGGCAGCCTATGGTGGATAAGCCAGCTGAAAAAAGCAAGTCTTAAGTTGAGAACGAAACGACATATGCGACTGAACAAAACGAACAGACACAGGCAGAGAGTTCCAAAATCTAAAGGTCCAGCAACCGAAAAGCACGTTCGCCTAAAACCGTTTTAGTCCTGGGTATGATAAGAGAAAGGAAATCAGGTGACTTGGTTGACTAATGATAAATCTGGAGAATAAGGGTTGGTTTCAATTATTTTGTTTGGCCAAAGTGTTCGAGAGACATAGCAGAATCGAAAACAACGCAAAAGTCACGAGCAGCATCAGTCAACTCAACAAGTGAGTTGCCCAGCTTTAAGGATTTAAGCCATTCACAGTTCTTAAGTTGCTATGGAGAACCCAGTAGTAGATATCCAGTCTTCGATGGGTTAAGGATGACTTTATTAGTCAACATTGAAGACTGCAGCTCCTCAAAGGCATCAGACAACGGACGAGTGACAAGGCAAACTGTCAAATGAAATTTAGATTTGGGTGTCATTCGCATAAAAATGATATCCTAGTGAATGACTATGAAGCTGTGCACTCAGTGGAGTTGCATATAATGTAAAAAAGAGGGCCAAGCACAGAACCTGTGGAACACCACAAGTAAACAAAACAAAAGAACTAGACGAATAATTACCATTTAAATATGCTGACTGAGTGCATTGGCTGATATGAGTACCAGATCAATGCAGGGCAGGGCCAGATACATCAAAGCCAGTGCTGGAGTGATGTAGAAGAAGAGAATTACCCACGGTATCAAAAGCAGCAGATCAGTTGAAAAGAACAAGTGCTGTCGCCTTATCCTTATTCATGGAACACATAATATCATTATGAACAGCAAGAAGGGCGGATTCTGTTGAATGAAACTTCCGGTATGCAGATTGATATGAGGAGATTAGTGAGATGGAAGTTAGGTACTCGTTCAAGAGTTTTAGATACAAAATTCAAAGTTGTGTTGGATCTCAAAAAACACAGATAGCAAGGTTCAAGAGGTTTCTTCAGCAGCGGGTGAACTATAGCATGAGCAAACGCAGATGGAAAGGAACCTTCGTGCAATGAGGATTTGATATATAATTGTCGAATGGTTGGACCTAAGACATCAAAGCACTTCTTCAGAAGAGATGTAAGAATGATGTCCAAATTCCAGCTCTTGTTGGGTGAAGAAAGATGAGTTTACGGACTTTATATTGCAAGGTTTGTGGGCTGAAAGCAGTCTAAGACAGAGATAAAACACCAGAATGAATAAATTTATTACATGCCAAATAACCAAAAAATTTCAGCCTTAAACCAGAAAATTTGTCTGCAGTGAAGGTAAAGAATTTACTGGCTAGGTCATGGGTAGACAATAACACAGTAGAGGACAAATTTAACTTCTCTCTATGTAATAACTTATTCAAAGCCAGTCACAAAGTTTTCGGTGAAGCAGAACTTTCAGCAATTAAATTTGTTTAAATATGCAGACTTGGCAGATGAAGCAAGATTTTGCACAAGTTTGCACAGTTGCTTGGACCTGATGTGGTCGGAGGGAAGGTGGGAGTGGCTCCACCAACTCTCTAAATGACTTCTGCGATGCCTAGCTTCAGAAATGACAAAGTTGAACCAAGGCTGTGGTATGCGCTTTACTACTCTCTTAGTTCTGAAAGGAATTTGCCTGTCAAGAAACTCAGTCCTAGTAGACTTGAACTGCATAGCCAGCTCATTAGCTGTTTGTGCAGGAACTAACCGTAATGGAGATGCTAAGATATCATGTTTCAGTTTAATTAAACAATTTTATGCCAAGGGCGAAATTTAACAGTTTTGTAATTTGGAAGTGGTCTTAACGGGAAGTCGAATTATGAGATAATTGTAGCATGATTTGGCAGATATATCAACACTTCTAAGGTGTGGCCTTAATTGCGTATTGAAAAGACAATGAGCTGTTTCACGTAAAAACCTTCCAACATATAAAAAATGCTGAAGAACAATGCCCAGCTACATGAAGATGAACATTAAAGTCATACATAATAATTATTTCAGAAGGGAAGGAAATCAAATACTCAAGTAAGGATTGAAATTCATTGAGAAAATCAGTCAAAAGGAGGAATGGTGGACAATAAATATTCACAAAAAACATCTGTTTGTTGTCAGAAATGGGAGTAGCAGCCAGGAACTCAAATGACTTGGGTGCTAGGTTAGGCAAAGTGAATCTGTGCAGATGGAGATATGACTTAAAAAGAAAAGCGAGTCCTCCATCTTTGCCACTTATTCACCATGGAAAAGGTTGGGGAAGCTAGATCAGAAATTAATGCTCTTGTGTAATTAGGTTGAAGCCAGGTCTCAACAAGAAAAAATATGCGAAGAATGTTCTTAAAAAATTATGAAGGTCGCAGCTTTATGTCGAAAAGGACAAGTGTTTAATTGACCAATATCTAAAATCTGTAGTTTAACTGGTCCAAGATTTGTTTCAATATCACCTGCCAAAAGAAGTATAAGAAAAAATACATATACAACCCATTACGTGCAGCCGAAAATGTTTTACATAAATTTGCATTCAACCCAGGGCGGTAAATAATGTTAGTGGTATTAAACAGCAGCAGAAGGTATGACCGAATTGAAAAAGCAGTACTGGGAACCAGATAAAATGAATGGGCTCGAGTCACATTCCAAAACAGACCAGACCGTGACAATGCATGTGTAAATCCAACAACATTGGCTCCCAGTACGGGAGCGTGTCTTCTTCAAAATCATGACCCTCGTGCGGAACTGTCTTGTTATATCTAAGGGAGCTCTGCATCCCCCTTTCTTCTATTCCTGACTGCAGACTACTGCGTTCATCGGTTCAGGGCGCTCTCGCCGTCCTTCTAGCTCGAACTACAGTACCACCGCTCAGCGCCGCAGCTTTGCTTTTGCTGACCATGCTTCCTGGAATGAATTTCCTGCCGACCTTCGACGGGAGCTTCTCTCCCTCTCCCCCCTCTTCCGTAAGCGCTTGAAGACCGTATTATCCCCCAGTTCTGGGATGGGCCGGGAGCGCCTCTGATGAGGCTACGTTGAAGCGACGCTTTACAAATTGACGATTACGATTACGAACAGATTTGTCACCGCCAGACTTGGCAACGAGCAATAGCATAAGCAAAACACAGTACACCAGCAAACAACGCAATGAAGCATCCACAATCAGAGACGCAACAATTGAAAGCAAGGAACCAGAGCACAGCAAACGAAAAGGCTTGACCTAAGAAAGAAAGAACAGTTCTTCAGTTCATGGCAACTCATGAACATAGAATATTAAAGAGGGCCAGCCAGTATTAGTGTGGACCTAAAAACCGTAGCCTAAAGAGACTGTGTTTAGAATTCTGCTGCGCCAATCAGATTATGAACTACAGAAAATAACAGGTCAGCAGACCACCGCGCACAGCAACATGAAAGTAGACAGAGAGAAGAAATAAATAAGTAAAACTTATCTCAGAGCGAAAAAAGGTTAAACTTGTCAGAAAATAAAAATTTAAGATAAGACAAAAAATTAGGCGTTTAAAAGAACAAAATTAATGGAAAAAATAAAGATAAATTTAAAAACAACATAACCGGGAGGCTGTCTCCATACCTTCATGCAGTGTAGTGCTTATTGTGTTGTTAATTTCAGGAGTCTTGGATGAACATCTACAAGAAAACAACGTTTATCTTTCACCCGAATCGAGTAAGCGTTGATATCTTCTTCGACGTCACTCGTTCAAAACAAAACACTATAAAGCAGAAGTTGTAGCAATTCTCATGGTCAATGCATTTACCGTATTGCAGAATTCTTAAACTGTTGTCCGTTTGTTGAATTCACTCTTCAATCGAAAGATCTTTCGACCTCAGGACAAATTTCGGAAACATACTAGTAGTAGTAGTTGTTGTTGTAGTAGTTGCTGTAGTTGTAGTTGTAGTTTTTCTATCCTGCATAACTCTGCGAGATGTGCTCTACTGCCTACACCTCACATGTTTGCTCCCATTACCCTTGGAACCCTTAGCCCTATATATGCTGAAGGTGCAGAATTTGTGTCCAAGTAGAGGGGTCGCTTTACTGTGGAGATTGATGCGAGATACTTCGTTTCCAACATCTCTTCATCTGTGTCCAGTGCCACAATGCCAATGCACTTAAAATTACATTTTCGGGATGACTGCCAACAATTTTGTTGTTGTTGTCAGCATCATCATCAGCAACAACAGCAACACAGAAGCAACAACATTACAGATATATTTAAAACAAGATATTTGTTTAATATAACATTTGTTTGATAACATATGTTGCCAATATTATTAACAATTATCACTAATTAGCATCTTCTATGGAGCCGGTGTCTATTGCACAGAACATCATCCGAGGGCGCACCAAACTCAAGCTGCAGTGAAATTAATATCTAAATGCCACTCCATTGTCATATTCTCATTACCAGCAAAAACTCTGATATGAGCAAAAACTCTGATATGATTACTTAGCCAATTTGCCTACTGAGTTCTGTGTTCTTAATTTCAGTAAACGCATTGGAAAACAACGTTTATGACTCTCCAGAATCGAGTAAGCGTGGACTCTTCATTATCATCCATATGAACCACAATTATGGAGAAGTTTAAACAATTTCTTGGCTAATGCTTATACTCATATCCCAGAATTCTTCAAATTTTCATGGGCGCTCACAGAAATTTGTTAAGAGGGAGAAAAATATTAAACCGTCATAACGACCCTATGCTGGCCAAATGTGTTAAAATGTGAATTCCTGAAGGGGACAAGCGTCCGCCCCACCATGGCCCTTTGGGAAGCCAGGCCAAGCAACTGTCATCTTGTTTAATTGTCCCAGCTGTGTTTGCGCTGCAGCCGAAAGATCATTCAACTACACAACAAATTTAAAATAATAATAATAATAATAATAAAAATAATAATAATAATGGGTGCATGTGTGCCTGATATTGGCTGTGCTACCTGAACAATACGGTAGTAGTAGTAGTATTACTACTACTACTACTACTACTACTACTACTACTACTACTACTACTACTACTACTACTACTACTACTAGTAGTAGTAGTAATAATACTAATAATAATGATAATAATATCTATAATAATAGTAGCAATAATAATCCGCTAAACTGGTACGCTGGGAATTGGAATTACAATTTTTTATGTAGATGTCAATTTCAAGAGGGGACGCGCCTAGACATATTCAGCAAGCAGAAATGTATAGGCTTGAGTGAGATGTATGTACATATGTTCTGTCTGTGTATCAAAATTAATTTCAGGCCTTCGGTATGATGAAAGGCTTCATGCAGACCTAGTTTGCATTTATAATTTTGAGAAACTGTACGAATTTATGTGATGAGGGACACTGCTAAAAGGAGAAAAGCCAATATGAATCAAACAAAAACCAGCTTTGTGATTATGTGTGGATGTGAGCAGCGTTACCTTGTACAGGAAATAATTGTAAGTACATGTAGAACTTAAATTAAGACACTACAATACAATCTATGATACAGGGAAGAATGGCAATTACTATAACATAGCAATTAATAATTATTAATTACCAATCTCCCCTACATTGTCTATAAGCTCACTACTGATTCTCAATTGCTGTCAAGTAATAGCTGATCGGGGAAATTTTAGAGTCCAAACCAAATCTCAGAGCGACGGTGAACTATGAAGCAAAATATGATTCCGACATGAGTTTCAAAAAGGGAGACATTATGCAACTCATAAATGACAAGTCAGTATTAAAATACACATCCTGCGATCTTCTGGTTTATTTATTTCGATTTCAGTCCTCGGTCCTCCTTCCTTTTGGCATCGGTAAATGAGTACGAACGCAAGTTGGGAGGCTAAAAATCGTTGTATTGCTGTGGTTGTGTCTGTGCCTCATCCCCATACCGTAGAATCATGCTTCTATAGAGTTTATTCTATTGAGGAATGTGAACGAATGTTCTACCTTAATCTTTTTAACCTTTCTTGTATACAAGTGAGCCTTTTCTACATTTTCATATATAGGCTTGTTATTTCAGGTCTTTTCATCTAGGCCTACTCCTGAAATGCCATTTTTAATATAAATTTAAGTCTTACATACAATGTACGTATGTATGCATTTATGTATGTATGTGTGTGTATGACTGAATAAATGTATGCATGAATGTGTGTATACGTATGCGTGTCCGGAGATACTAAATAATGCACATTAATGTACATATGAACACACGGCTATATTTTATTTTTTTCATATTTGCATAAAAAAGTGCTTATAATTCTAGACCTTACTCGTTAGATGTTACTAGACTTTACTATGCATTGTTTCTCAAAGATGATTCATTGAACATGTGCTCATTGGAATCCATTTAACAGAGAAAGCGATGGCTGGCTCTTCGTGAGAAACCTAACCACAGGACGAGAAGGTTACGTGTACAAGGATTCGGTCACGACGATAGCTAGCGTCGACATAGAATCACAAAAGTAAGCCAAACCTACAGGCAACACGAGTTGTAATTGTATTTTAATTAAATTTCATACTTCATACTTTTGTTACCTAGCAACTGGAAATGAAACATGAATAAGAAGACGAGGAGAGGGAGGAGGAAGAGGAGAGGAAAGAGAAGGAGTAGGCGGAGAGATAAGAAAGAAAAAGCAAGCAAGAAGAAGGAGAAGAAGGAGGAGGAGGAGAAGGAGAAGCAGGAGAAGGAGAAGGAGAAGGAGGAGAGTTTTGCACTTGTGCTGTCAGATTCTGTCAGCCAATTGTGAAGGGAAACATTTGAAATTTTGTCTCGGATTTAAAATCGGGAAAGGTTCTGAATATTGTTTCAAACCGATCGCATCATAGTAACAGTTGGATGTCTTCCATTTTGCTCAGGTGCTTTTTCCAGTTGGACAGGGATGAAGTTGGAGGAAAACTACTTGAACCAGAAATAAAACTTGGAACATACTTGCTTAGACCAAGCGGAGGTAAAACCATAACTGAAAGCCACTTCAGATTTCACTGAACAACAAATTTTTTTCAAACATTTGCTTCCTAAAAATGTTTTGGTGATTATGATAGACAGCTTCAAGCTGAACACAATTTCAGATTGACTGCGTTACAAAGAGGCCTTAAGAGAGAAAGTTTTGGAAGGAAGGAAGGAGTGGTAAAAGTGTGAGAAGGATATAAAGAAAGGGTCTGACGTGGGGAAAGAGAAGAGCGAACTGAGTGAAGGCAAGGTGAAGGAAGAGTCAGACCTAAGCGTTTATAAAGTTGTTATTCGAGTTGATGTAGAATGTATAGTCGAAAGGTTGTTAAAATAAATCTGTGAACGTTTAAAACGTACCACATAGGCATTTGGAGAAACACTAAATTAACCTTAATCGAATTTAGCGCTTTTAATCGCACAATGATGCTGACACATTTGCACTGGTTCAGCTGTTTGCTGCTGATTTTCGCTTGTACTCAGCAGCTGATGCTTCTCGTTTCATTGTCCAGCAAGAGTCAGTCAGCTTTGATAGGTTCCAGTTGATCTGATACCGCTTTTCCATCGTCGCAATGTCCTGATGAAACCTTTAACCATGTTCGTCACTGAATGCACCAAGATTAGCAGGGAAAAGTTCAAGCGTGAAAGCATAAAATTAATCTTCAGTGACATGTTGCACTTCTTGTGTTTGTTTGATTGAAGCATGCTGTCAACCAGCTGGACGTAGCTTGATGCTATGTAGCTGCCAAGAAAAGTCTCAAGAACATCCTTGAACGTCTCCCGTGCGATTTTCTGTGACCATACTAACAGATCTTCGAACCGCTTGTCATTGGTGACGTGTCTGATTTGTGGACCAAAAAATGGCTTCCTTATTCTTGGCGTCAGTTGTTCTTGGAAATGTCGTTCTCAGAAATTGAAATCCCTTGCCTTCTACGTTCATCGCTTTTACAAAATTTCTAAACAGTCCGAGTTTTATATGAAGAGGAGGCAAAAATATGTTTCTTGTGTTGACAAGTGGTTTATGTGCCACATTTTTCTGCCCGGGAACAAAACGCTTATGGAGTGGCCAGTTCTTTTTAATGTAATGAGACTCTTTAAGCGTGGCTGTCCCATTTGTAAATGAAACAACAGTACTTGGTACATATCCGATATGCATTCCTAGTAACAGTGCCACTACTTTTAAATCACCACAGATGTTCCAGCAGTAGTTGTTGTACTGTATGTGTTTCAGCAACAGTTCCATGTTTTTGTAGGTTTCTTTCATGTGTACTGTTTAGCCAATAGGTATTGGAGGATGGACATGTGTAACAAGACAGCTTTCAGTGACGATTCTAAAGAAACGCCATCGTTGTGGGTCATGTTGTCATGTCATGTTGTCATGTCATGTTGTCATGGGTCATGCTCACAACCCAAAGCCATGAACAACTCATGAATGTCAGTGCAGAAACAGAGGTTGTAAACCTGTGCAAAGAAATTTCTCATATCTTCTTGGTGGTTCCGAAAGACAAATTTTCGTACATGGCGACAGCAAACCCCTTCCTTGCAGTCTTGAACAAAGTAGTTCTGCTTTTGTTTTTGACAAACCTAAGTCTCTGACGAGGTCATTTAATTCTGACTGTGTGACGAGATGAGACTCACCGGACATAAACGGTTCAAATTCTAGACAATGTCTGACTCGTGGATTGTGCCATCTTCGTCTGCCTCATCTAGGCTCCGTGTCTCTGGTGCTTTCGGTACTGGCAAACTGTCGTCGTGCGACGCTGGTCTCATGGCTGAATGCAGATTGGGTTATTCAATATATTACTTATTTTAGTAGAGAAGCCAGAAACATTGGTCAGGCAGGCAGAACTAACAGTCCGTAGCGTGATCTTTCTGTTCTTGCCATGTCATCGGGAGTGCTAACGGCACTGACTTCCGAGTATCTCTGAGCCAATCTCTCAGATCGACAGCACATTTGAAGAGCCCAGGGTTTGTCTTGATCACCAATTTTACAACCAACGAGACGTCACACGCTTTCTTAACAAGTGCAGTCATGCTGCGTCTTTGAGGCTTAAGCGTACACTCGCCACAAATGTAACAGAATGTTGCGACATCACGAGACATTTCTGCTGCAATGAATCGTCTTGGAAACAATAAATGCTATTGTTAAATGCGCACACTATGCTATCTGCTTGCAGGACATGTGCATCAACATACATACAAACTGACACCAACGTAATGCATAGCCTCTGTGTATGCGAGCATATATAGTCTGCCCTGCCAGCATCCATCCTGACTACGCATGTCCAGGTATGCCTAAGCATTAGCGTTTCCATTGCACGTTGTGCTGCCTGCTTTGAGTGGATGCCCAGACATGCCTGGACCAAACAGAGCAGCTTACTTTGTAGGCAGCATATTATTACGTGATTGCGTTTCCAGGCCTGGACTGTTAGTATGTTATCATAAAGTCCATATCTTGTTATGTTATGTCATGTCATGCTGTGTTGTATATTTTATGTTATGTTATAACATATTACTTTATAACATGCTGTTATGTTATAACATGTTAGTGTTGTGTTTTTCTTTTTCGCTACAGGTGACTACGCTCTTTCGCTTCGGTGCGATGATAAATCAGATAAGATCAGACATTACAAGATCCGAGTCGTTGATAACGGTATCTGCTACATTGAAGCCGAAACGAACAGCAAACCATTCGGCAACATAGTGGAACTAATCAAATACTACACAGGTAAGTTGAATCTCAGGTAGAAACGGCCTTGTCGAGCTAATAAGTGCAGAATGGTTCTGTAGTGACAGATAAGTTGAAATGAAACTCGAGTATGACAACCAGCTTGCTGAGCTAGGAAGCACAGAATTTGACTAGGGCCAGCGGCAGAAGACATGCCCGCCAAAAGCTGTCCTTGTCCACGATATAGAAAGAATAAATAAGAACGTCAGAAGACGTAGTTGAATAGAGAGAAGTCTTAACAATCAGCTTAGAGTGCAGATATGAGGTCGGCTGAAACGTAGAGCCTTGTACACGAGAAGCCCGGTATAGAAATCATTTGCTACTTAGAGGCAACCAATGCATTAATTTTAGGATCGGCGATACATGTTCATAGTTCGGAGTTTAAGTGGTAGTCTGGAACGCTAGGTCTGGCCAAGGTAATCACGAGTGAAACTGGAATATCTGGTGAATTTCTCCACTGATACACTCTCGCACACACGTAGAACCCGACCACTGTGATGCTTTCATAAGATAGTAGTTTGTATCATAATCGTATACTTGTGTTAAAATAAAATAAATATGTCTTAAAATTTCAGAGAAGCCTGGTCTTAGATGCAAGTTGAAAACACCTCTTCCTCAAGATGGTCCACTGGATGATCTCGCTATTAAGCTTTCAGATTTGAAACTTGGAGAGAAAATTGGATCCGGAAATTTTGGCTCTGTTTACGCTGGTACTATTTAATGTCGTGGTTGATTAATTTAATACAATAAAATATAATTTAATCTTATCTAAGCTGTGGTAAAACAAAAAAAAACGGATTAAAGCATGAAGGTCAGGTAATAACAACCATGCCACAAAAACATTACCAAGATTGATAAAGTTAAAGTCTTTAACTCTCATGTCCCATGAAGGACGTAGTGGAGACTCACTCATTTCGTGCTTGTGGGCCCTGGAACCAGTAATGGACGAATCTTAAGCTCCTGAACATGGGGCCAGCGCATCGCAGGACTTACCGTTTACTTCACAGCTTACGCAGGTACCAAATTCTACAGTTTGGTGGCAGAAACAAGTGCGCGAAAAACTTACTCATAATGCTTTAGACAGAACCAGGCAAGAGACCGGCAGATAAGTTGTTTCACCTGTGCTAGAATTAATGAAGACGATTCCAGTTAAACTTTTGCATAATTGCAGGTACGCTACATAACAATATACAGGTCGCCGTGAAATCACTGAATGCTGGAGGTTCGATGACTATCGAGGAATTCAGAATAGAAGCAGAGACAATGCACAAGCTGCGTCATCCAAATCTGGTCTCGCTTTTGGCGATATGTGAAGGAAAGGATAAAATCTACATCATCACGGAGAGGATGTCCAAAGGAGCGCTGCTCACTTTACTCCGAAATGACACCGATAACGCAATCAAATTCACTGACCTAATGGACATGGCGATTCAGGTTTCTTCTTTGCATTTCTTCAACGGTGAGGAGGTGAGGTGAAGTGAGGGAAGATAAGGTAAGGTTAGGTAAGTTCAGGTAAGAAAAGATTCCATTCTTTTTATATTTTCGCCTCGATTCTTATTCATCATCTTCTTTCCTCTTTATTATTCTGTTTTATTCTTTTCCATCATCGTCGACATCATCATTATCGTTGTTGTGTTTTTCCATTTGCACCATAGAATCTTTCATTTTATCAAATAGTCCTTGCTTACAAGTGCTTTTGCTGGATAACGACCGTCTGTTCCGTTCTCCTACTAAAGTGTATTGTCTAACCTACATGTACGTCATGGCAATAAACTAATTGCCCTAATTCTATTGGTTCCATACTTTACAGTCCATCCACGTAACCTAGAATGTTCCAATACTACAATCATCGTCATCACCACCACCATTATAAGCGCATTATCATATTTTCGTTGTATAGTTCATACTTGTGAAGGAACTAAAATGAATGTAGGTAGCTGAGGGCATGTGCCACCTGGAGAAGAAGTGCTTTGTCCATCGGGACCTCAGAGCTGCGAATGTCTTAGTGGGGGATGGAAACATTGCTAAGATCGCTGACTTTGGTCTGGCTCGACTTCTCGACAACTACTATGAACATGAAGAATTCTTTCAGGAAGTAAAGGGTTTGTGCTTCAAGATCTTTTAAAGTTTATCATCAAGATATGTTGTTTGATGCATACCCAGGTGGCACATGTTGTACTCCTGTGCTTACGAACATTTGCCACATACTGCGGATCCGTCATTCGTTGTCCTTGGTTGTGTGCAAACTTCGTCTTTTGGTAGAAGTAGGTGGGTTACTGAACTCTGAAAAATATAGATCAAATATAATCTGTTAGCTAAGAAACTTCAACAGTAACACTGTTATCGTCGGACGTTTATACTTTTGTTGTACTCCAGAGCCCGGATGATGCTGAATTCCGGGAATTTTCGCTGTGGTCGTAGGCTTCCTAGGCTTTGGAATTTCGTTATCTTTCTAGGAATTGCTGCCTTTTTCTTTCCCCTCTGAATCTTCTTTAATATCGTTCAGGTTTGAGCTTAAATCTTATCGTTTTGGAGGGCTCATCGTTCTTATCGTTTCTTCTTGTTTCTATGACCTGAAATTTACTTAGACTAGATTAGATTGGATTTGATAGGAATAGACTGTTTTGAATTTGAATGGATTAATTTGGATTGGACTCTACTGGAGTGGGCTAGACTATACTACACTAGATCATATCAGACCGAATCGGATTTGCTTTCATTGGACTACACTGGATTGGATTAAATCGTCCATAATACTGTTCTCCCTAAGTCTTTCCAACCACACAAAGCACTTTAGCGTTGCTGTAAACGTGGTCCTATGCGAACCCTGGCGACTTGGTTCTGAACTGTTTCAGGGGCCGTCTTTCCCTTCAAGTGGACGGCGCCTGAGGCCGTCCATAAACTGCAGTTCACCGTCAAGTCCGACGTCTGGTCTTTCGGGATTCTTCTCTACGAAATGGTGACTCACGGAGATGAACTATATATAGGTAGACAATAAACATAATATAAGAAATCTATAAATATACTATGAACATAGTCTGAACATACTATAAGCATTAGTACTTTTTAAAATCCTATCATGATTCCTCCTCTTCTCAACTTTCTCGACGCCTCATTTACAAGCACCACCCTCCGTAGCCGTCTGCCTATCTACCTGCCTGACCTTTTAATCTGGAATTCGAACCAAACCTGGCCATGCCTTCATTACTGATTTTGCTTTTGACATGAGTTTCTGCGAATAAGTTGCTTTTACAATTTAAATTTCTTTCTGAGCTAAAGAAATCCGAAGCCTATGACCAAGATGAAAATGTCAACTAACAAGGCATCTGATCAAAGTTCATTTCGTCTCATCGCATTTCATCTAATCTAATCTCGTCAAATCTCACCGAATCAAATTTTGTTTCATCTCATCTAAAGTAATCTGCTTTTCTTCCTCTTCTGCAGCGATGACCAACCATGAAGCCGTAGAATGGTTGGATAAGGGAAATCGCCTGAAGAGACCAACCGAACATCATTGTCCTCTGGCCCTGTACAACGTCATGAAACAGTGTTGGTTGAAGAACCCCATCGAACGACCGACCTTCGATTACATCAAAGACAACCTCATAGAGATTAAAACGAATGGATAGGATCCTGCACACTGTTATGACTTTCGGCTTGGTTTTGAACTGTTGATGCATCGTCGGTTGATACCGTAAAGTGTATTAGACACGGAACTATAACACTTACTGTTATTATTAATTGTTATTACCTAAGAGATATATGATCTATCGGGATTTAGAAAGGTTTCGGTTTATTATTAATTTTTTACATACATATGATCCCTCGGGATTAAAAACTTATTGGAGAAGAGGAACAACATCTGGAACGGCCGCTACTCGTCTAGTTCTGACAGGAAGAATGTGATGCGGAGAACAACTGCATTGAAGCGTTGAATTGTCAATGCCAAGCGTTGAAAAAGATATGACGTCTCTCTTGCTTCTCCAGAGACGTTACTGAGACGTAGTCCCAGTGCTCTGATGAAGGCCAGACCAGCATTATCATTATTATTATTATTATTATTATTATTATTATTATTATTATTATTATTATTATTATTATTATTATTATTATTATTATTATTATTATTATTATTATTATTATAAGCTCAAGAGAAGAGAGTTGAGAACTCTACATGTATGTATGTTACAAAGAACATCTTGAAGTCTTTCAAACGCCGCATATGTATATATATAATTTAAAAACTGTTATTTCATATATATATTAAGAAATATCAACGGTAAATAAATAGCATAAATTTGTTAGTTGTCAGTAGTAGATTTTTATTGCATGATGTTAAAATGCATTTATGTATCTGAACATTTGCATAAGGACTTTTAGGGCTTTTTGATAGCGTTCCTTGCTAAGGTTTTGTTCATATAAGAAAACATTAACTGTACGACAAATTTACCTTTAAATTTACAAATTAAGTTGCCTAAGTTAAACAGAACAAGTTTCCAATTGGAGGTGGTCCAGACTGACAAACATTTCACATCCTTTGGTATTGGATTTCGATTGCTCACGCTGAACTTGGGAAAAGACTTTTCTTGTACCAAAGGACTCGAATGTAGCTTTAAATTAAGTTATCTTAAAAGATACCCTACCTCTCCTTGCTTTACCCATTAGGTGAACTTACTATACCTTACTTTACCTTAGCTTGCGTTGCGAAGCTTTACTTTGCCTGTCTCGAATTCTTTGCTCTAGTTACCTGAACTGAGAAACATCATATGAGATCATATCAGATCAATCAGAACACGTTAGATCAGAACGCTGATCTGTGGTATGCATAGACAACTCTATGCTGATCTGTGCTATGCATAGACAACTCTATGCTGATCTGTGCTACATGCATAGACAAAATCTCTATGGAGCGACAGTTAGTACACAGAACGAAATAAGTGTGTACATGGGTGGCTAATGTCAGCAGAGCAACAGTTTTAGAATAGTGTGCCCAAAATACTCCCACACGTATCATTTGTCTGGTAAAGGCGCCAGTTGATTGTGACCTAAGCATCGAGACACGTCTGCTAATTACATACTGTCGCCCACATTACAGTTCCACTTGAAGCGACCGCCGACTGATGCCTTGTGCATTATTAATAGATTAGATTGGGCATTATCAATTGATTACGTTAGAATAGATGAAGTCAGATTATCTATGATTAGATTAGACTGTCTGGCAGCGGGCTACGGTGTTTTGCTTTAATCACAGATTAGATTTCTTGTGCGAACACAGTGGAAACGATAGTGTGTGTTTTTAGTAGACATGAGTTTAATTGGGGCGTCTGATTAATATAGGCAAACAACATTCAAGCCAGTCTTGACACGGTATGCGTATCAAATACAGGCGGGAGAGAGGCAAAGACAGATAGACAGACAGACTAACAAACAGGCAGATTCTATGCGTATGTAACGCAGACAGTATAGATGGAGACAGACAGACGCACATACGGTCTGTAGATCTTTGCGTATTAATTCAAAGATACGAAGACAGTCAGATCGGTAGACAGACACACAGACACGACAGAAAGAAAGATCATTCAATCAAGTAACACACGAAGAAGACAGAGAAGTAGGAAGGCAGACATAAAGACAGAGAGACAGAGGCAGTGCGACAAAAGAAAAGGGTATGTAGTAGTAGTAACAGGACCAGAATTTTAAGAACATCGTACGGCAGCAATGCCCATTGGTGTCTACAGAAATGTTCTTCATGAATAATTCAAGCAACTTTCAACTTAGTTGCATCAGATATAACTACGTAAGTCAACGGGACATTACATATTAGATATATTTTGTAATTGTAATCGTATTTCCGAGATTTCTACAGCGCCCGACGAAAGCCACGTCACGGACACCAGCTTATTTACGGGCGCTCAGTAAAAAAATTGATAGGCAAAAGTGTTAGGTTCCAGGTCAAGATACAAAAGTCAGGCAGAGAGACAGCGTTGCAGCTACAGTGGGTGATGTTTGGAATTGGGGCGAAAGAGAGATAAAAGTAAGAAAGGGAGTTGGGATAGCATATGTGAAAAGGAATGTTTTCAGTTTTTGAGTAAAAGGCCAATGCAGAAATTGCAAGCGGTGGCGCATAAATGAGTTCGTTTGATGGGTCAGATAACTGTCGCAGTTCTGTGGGAGTTTATTCTAGAGTGGTGGAGAAGCTATGACTAAGGAACGATTACCAAATTTTAAGGCTGCGGTGACGGACGGGCGGAGAAGTGTTAGGGTAGAAGAGGAGCGGGTTGAGCGGAGTGGTTGGATTGTAAATAACTCACGAAGATAGAACAGTTTAAGGGATTGAAGTGTGTTGTAGATAAGTGATAGGATTTCATACTCTATTCGTTCAGGTACTTCAAGCCAGTGATTTTATTTAAAAACAGGAGTTATGTGATGGTGTTTGGGGGTTTTGTGACAGCACGAGCAAGAGCATTCTGGATGGCTTGAAGGCGGCTTATTTGGGTGGAGCCTATGTTCAGGAAAAGTGAATTGCAATATAATTCAGCATGGACTATGGATGTGGCGATGGTTGATGCAGTTTTATAGTCAAGCATAGGGCGGATTCTGCGCAGATGTGCATTAAACAAGAGCGGGAGAGATGGGTAATGTGATCACAGAAGCTGAGGTTTTGGTCGAAGATCACACCTAGGTTACGGACAGAAGAGTTAGTGTTAAAGGTGTGTGTGGAGGCAGAGTCCAGGCTGACAGAGATAGAGGAATCTGAAATTTTCTTGAGCTGGTCGCGTAAACCAAAAACTATGAATTCGGTTTTGGTTGGGTTTAAGCACAGGAGATTAGATGTCATCCAGGAGGAGATCTGAGTAACCGTACGAAGAAGATGAAAAAGTCGTTGAAACAGTTGGGAGAAAAAGAGATGAACAGTTGAGTGTCATCAGCATAATGGTGGTTATCAACATTGCTTACTTTTATGCGTAAACTGAGTGGGGTAGTGTAGAGGATAAACAGAAGAGGTCCAAGAACAGAGTCCTGTGGAACTCCACAAATGAGAGGGCATAATTGGGACGAGGCTTACGATATTTTGACGGAGAAAGAGCGGGAGGAGAGATAGGATTGTATCCAGAGGAGAGCAGTATCAGTAAAACCTGACCAGGTTGAAAGTCTTACATACATACATAAATACATGCATACATACACACAGATACACACATATAGGTATACATACATATATACATACATACACACATACATAAATACATACATACACACATACATACATATATACTTACTTACATACACAATGCACACATACCCGGAATTTATTTAGAGTGTTCAAGTGTGCTGATCAGGTAGTCAGGCCGTTCGACCAAGTGTGCGTTAAATACATACACCAAGCCTTTTGCTCTTTGCACCTTGGCATGCCGGCAGCCCAGAGGCCTACGAAGGCCTACACTGACCGGCCATCATTACTACGGCAAAGGCCTAATCGATTTCAAGTGCTCGGGACTTGAACAAAGCTGGAAACTTCGCGTTGTTTCAAGAAAACTTCCTGGTTCGCAGATAACATCCACCAATTTGCGTTTGATTAAGGAGGACCTACTACTGCGATCCAATGTCAACATTGTGTCAAAGTTATTCGTATCTGCGGAACAGAAACCAACGTTAGTACTGTTCGAAACGTTTCTCTCGCTTTTCTGCTGTGCCGTACTTGTTCCGGCAGTACCGCTCTACTTCTTGTGGCACCGTACTGCTGGCGATACCGTACTTCATGTGGTACAGTATTCGCGGCACACATCGAGAAACTGAAAGCATTCAGACTGAAGAACGGATTTTAAAGATCCTCTGCTGCACGTTGAAATCTTCTGCTAGAGTTGGCGCTACATCAACTACATTACATCTAGCTAGGTTGACGTGGCTAACGAGGTCGAGGTGGGCCACTCCTTAGTCGGGTCTGGGAACAGTACCTCAGATCATCGAAACCTTGAGGACCGGCGGTAACTGTTTCTGGAACAACTCCTCCTTCTGAGTGCACTTCAGGTAATGCCTACCTTACTTCACCTTTTACCTTCAGTTGCCTAACCCAACCTTCCTTTACTTTATCTGTATTGACCTGACCTACCTTTAAGCTACCTTTACCTTGGCTTAATTTATGTTACTATACCGTGATTGGCCTATCCTGACCTGACCTTATATTGTTTCACATCACCTTATCTTACCACACCTTACTTTACCTAAAAATAGATAACCTTACCTTAACTTACCTCACTTCACCCACCTTACCTTACCTTACCCGACTTACCTTACCTTGCCTTAAGTTATCTCAACATACCCTAATTGGCCTTCTCTTCCCTGATCTTACCTTACCTTACCTTAAATTTAATTGTAGACTTTACTTTAATCGATGCAGGTTCCATCTGATCAGAATGGGTGGAGGTGGGTCAAAGTCGAAAAGCAAAGAAAAGAAGGTCAAGGCCCGGGTCGGGAAGAACAACCCTCGCAACTTCGGTTCAACAGTGTCCCTGACGGAGACGAGCAGCGGCGTCTCTGCCACTCCCAATCCCTACATCAAGAACAACGCCACCAGGCCACAGAACCGGAATAAGTCTGATCTAGGAGTGCCATCCGAAGGAACGAAATCGCTACCTCGACCTGTGCCTCCAAAACGTACGTGTTCAGCTAACTGATCGGTCATTACAGTAAGATAAGGACAGGTAGGTAGGGTAGGGTATGTTAGGGAATGGTAAGATAGGGTCGAGCAGGGCATGGTAGATTAGGATATAGATTACAATAAAATATGGGTATGGTGGGTATGGTAGGGTTGGTTCGGGTCGGGTCGGGTACATTACTGTAGGTATGAGAGTGTAGGATCGGTAGGGAAGGAAAGGGTAAGTATGGTTTGTGTATGTATGTATGTATGTATGTATCTATGTATCTCTGTATGCATGTGTATATGTATGTATATATACATATATTTATGCATGTATATATGTATTTATGCATGCGTATGTATGTGTGTATGTGTATGAGTACCTATGTGCCTATATGCATGGTAGATTTGACAAGGAAAAATATATGGTATGGGTAGGTAGGTAGACTAGAACAGCTAACTTAAAGTAGGGTAGCTAAAGTAGGTAAGATAAACTGTACTACAAACAGTAAGGTAGGGTAGGGTGAGGTAGATCATGGTAGGGTATTGCTAAGATGGGGTAGGGCATCACTTGCATGTCCTAGCGTAGCTAGGATCTGACAGAATTGAACTTGGTTTGTCTGTTTGACTCGTAGCCTCTAAACCGAAGCTACCTGTAGTCAAGGCGATGTACAACTACACAGCTCGCTACACGGACGACATGAGCTTTCAGAAAGGGGACAGGATGGAGGTCGTCGACAAAGGGTAGGTGCCAACATCCCCACCCTCTTCACCGTCTTAACCCTGCAAAGTAGATCCCCAGAGCCTTAGACTACTTCACCTTATCTTAACTTAGTCTGACTTACCTTATGCCTTTCCTGATCTCGACTAATCTTCTTCTTACTCTACCTTATAATACTCTACCTTAATTAAATCTAACTTGCCTTGTAGAATCTAGGTCTTCCTTAACTCAACCATATCTCGCCCTTTCACATTGCGTCACCTTACCCTTTCGTAACTGTAATCGCAAATTTGTATAGCGCCACTTCAAGAGTAACTTCTCACGGATTCTCCCGACCTGACAACACAAACCACGATCGAACAGAGAGAAGTTTTCAAGCCCTTACAGGAAAGAAGGAGAGAGAGGCCAAGGAGCTCAAGTCGCAGGTTGCTAGACAACTTATTCCAGAGAGATGGACCGACCACAGAGAAGCTTCTATTCTGCACCGTGATGTCACATTGTGCAGCAGAGCGAAGGGGCCTGCGTCCATGGATGGATGAGAACGAGACACATAGCTCTTTACCTTACTTACCTTTTCTTACCTTACCTTACTTCACGTAACCCTGATTAATTTTATCTGACGTGTTGCGGTTTTCGTTAAGTCTCTGTACCAATTGTTGATTAAAGGGATAATGACAATTGGTGGCTGGTGAGGAAGATAGCAACGAGGGAGGAAGGATACGTACCCAGCAACTACATTGTAGCGGACGACAACTCAATCGAAACCCAAGAGTACGTAGGACATCCTCAGTTGTTACAGTTCGACGGCCTAGTGGAAAAGCTGTGGTCGTTTGGCGCTACTTCCTCGGTTCAAATTCCGCTCGCATTTCGACAAGAAATTTCGAGTTTGCTTTGCGGCGACCATCGACTTATTTCATTTTGTTATGTTCTATTGCATAGTGGTGTTTTGTACCGTGCTGTAAAGTATTGTATTGTATCATTGTATTGTATTGCACTGTATTCCTATTAGATTAGATTATTTTGTGACTTCGAGACTAAATCGAGACTTAGTTGGGTGGCCAAATTTAAAATTCACTGTAACTTGTTACCTTCTGTCTAGAATCATAACCCAGGCTTACACTAATCGTAACCTAGGTCTAAACTAATCATAACCTAGGCCTACACCAATCATAACCTAGGTCTACACTAATCATAACCTAGGCCTACATCAATCATAACCTAAGTCAACACTAATCGTAACCCAGGCCTACACTAATGATAATATAGACCTACACTAATCGTAATCTAGGCCTACACTATTCGTAACTTATGCTTACGTTAATTATAACCGAGGCTTACAATAAAGAACTGTGAACATGGTATCAAGAGCTGTGAACATGGTATCTGGATGGAAATCCGTCGGTTGGGTTCTGCGTGTTTGCGGGTGCCCGCCAGTGGTAACTCTTCTAATTATCTGAGCACTGGTTGCTTACTGACTGGCGTATATAGGTTTTTGTGAGGTACTTAAAAGGTGCTATATTTAGGGTCTGGACACAAACATACATAGGCCTGCATGCATAAGACTGAATGTCTAGTGTCGATGACGATTTCTGTTTTCCTCGCTAGGTGGTGGTTTGGCTCCGACCGGAGGGAAGCCAATAAGCAGCTGATGTTACCTGGAAATCCGATTGGTACATTTCTCATTCGCAACAGCAAAGGTAAGACTTTAATACCTGCCAAAGGTATTACCAGCCAGAGGAAATACCTATCCAAGTATCATCTGCAGTCTAATACGAATCATTGCGACCAAATTTGCGTGCCGTTACCTTAAACGTAGTTTAGGTGTAGAGTAGTATAGTGTAGTTTGTTATTTTAAGCCTAGTGTAGCGTAGGGTATTCTAAGTGTAGTGCAGTGTGTTCCAAATGTAGCGTAGGGTATTCTAAGTGTAGTGCAGTGTGTTCCAAATGTAGCGTAGGGTATTCTAAGTGTAGTGCAGTGTGTTCCAAATGTAGCGTAGGGTATTCTAAGTGTAGTGCAGTGTGCTCCAAATGTAGCGTAGGGTATTCTAAGTGTAGTGCAGTGTATTCCAAATGTAGCGTAGGGTATTCTAAGTGTAGTGCAGTGTGTTCCAAATGTAGCGTAGGGTATTCTAAGTGTAGTGCAGTGTGTTCCAAATGTAGCGTAGGGTATTCTAAGTGTAGTGCAATGTGTTCCAAATGTAGCGTAGGGTATTCTAAGTGTAGTGCAGTGTGTTCCAAATGTAGCGTAGGGTATTCTAAGTGTAGTGCAATGTGTTCCAAATGTAGCGTAGGGTATTCTAAGTGTAGTGCAGTGTGTTCCAAATGTAGCGTAGGGTATTCTAAGTGTAGTGCAGTGTGTTCCAAATGTAGCGTAGGGTATTCTAAGTGTAGTGCAGTGTGTTCCAAATGTAGCGTAGGCTATTCTAAGTGTAGTGCAGTGTGTTCCAAATGTAGCGTAGGGTATTCTAAGTGTAGTGCAATGTGTT
Organism: Norana najaformis; assembly: GCA_964023275.1. NCBI lineage: Eukaryota > Metazoa > Annelida > Clitellata > Crassiclitellata > Hormogastridae > Norana > Norana najaformis. Next base: position 30,614,981 of record OZ029920.1, read on the forward strand.
CCAAATGTAGAGTAGGGTATTCTAAGTGTAGTGCAGTGTGTTCCAAATGTAGAGTAGGGTATTCTAAGTGTAGTGCAATGTGTTCCAAATGTAGCGTAGGGTATTCTAAGTGTAGTGCAGTGTGTTCCAAATGTAGCGTAGGGTATTCTAAGTGTAGTGTATACTGTTGTTTTGTGGTCCTGCAGAGAAGAACGCCTACGCTTTGTCGCTGTTGGATAGAGATGAGAAGGATGATTTCGTCATTCGTCACTACTTGATACGGAGGTTGGATAACGGAGGATGCTACATCCAATCGAAGAAGACCTTCAGTGACCTATTCGCACTCGTCGAATTCTACTCCGGTCAGTCTCTGTGTCTACCTTTGTATGTCTCCGTGGCTCTGTGTGTCAGTCTCTGTGTCTACCTTTCTCCGTCTCTAATATTAAAACTATCCAGTGTTTAACGACATCTTGTGGCTGCCGTTGACGTCCACCTTACCTCATCTTATCTTTGACTGAAAAACAGGATACCTTTTCTGTCGTGTGTTTTCCTGAGTTTTCTGATGATAACGATCACTATGACGATAACGATGATGACGACGACGATGATGATGATGCCATCAGTCAGTAAAGTAAGCAGAAAAAGTTTCAGACTTTAAGAATTCTTCGAACGAACGAAGACAGGAAGGCCGAATGAAATACAAACATCGCTGCAAATTGTTGACTTAAGCACCTTTCTACCGTCAAGAATAGAGTCTCGTTCACATATTATATGTACAGACCTACATACACACGCGTACCAGTGGTGGATTTGGCTATAGGCGCCGGGGAGTGGTTTTTCGCCCCCGCCCCTCTTGGTTATATGCTGGCGCCTCTCAGACCAGACCCGTGCATGGTGGACTGCTAGAATGTGGCGCCCCTCTGGAAATGCCCTTTCCCTTCGCAAGCAATCCTGGATCCGCCATTGATACGCATGCATAGATAAATAAATGTTATATATCAACAACCGTTTGGGATATATATATGGTTATAAACATTATACTTACATACTGTATGTGTATATCTATAAGTATATATGTATACATATTTATAGAAATAGGCCTATTTGTTACTATGGGCCTATATGCCCATGTTTGCTTTGTTGAATGGAGAGATGCAGAGAGGAATGGAGGGAGGCAGGAGGACAGGATGGAGGGATGAAAGGAAGGAGGCAGAGGACATGAAAGAGACAGGAAGGCAGACAGACTTTTACCTTTTTCTCCTTTACCTGTATTTTTACCTTTACGTTTATTTCTGTCTTTACGTTTATTTTTACCTTTACGTTTATTTCTACCTTTACCTTTATTTTTACCTTTACCTTTATTTTTGACTGTACGTTTGTTTTTACCTTTACGTTTATTTCTGCCTTTACCCTTGCAGGCGATAACAGCGGCCTGAAGCGTCGCCTAACGCAGGTCTGTCCGAAGCAGGCACTGGCCGTTCCCTTCAAAGACCTCGAGGTCAAGAGAACTGATATCGTCATCGGAGAACGCCTCGGAGCGGGCAACTTCGGAGAGGTGAATGCAGGTATGCAGGGCGCTAGGGTACGTTGTCCGCCGCAAGTCCTTAGTTCGAGGGAAAGGACTTTAGCTAAGTATTCGCTTCACTGACGACCTCGGCTCTCAAATAAACTTGGATTAACTTTTAAGAAGCTTAAAATTATGAATAAATGAATGAATGAACGAACGAACGAATGAATGAACAAACGAACTAATGAACTAACGAAACAGTTATTCAGCTGGTCAGCCAGTCATTCAGTCAGTGAGTTAGTCAGTCTTGAAGCAAATACGTTGAGGAGCAGGTAAATCAGGTAAATCAGGAGCAGGTGAATCAATATTGTCGTTAGGTTCTGTACTATAGCTCTAGAAACGTATTTCTACTGCTTAGGTACTTTTCGGAACGTCGTTGACGTGGCTGTGAAGTCCCTGAAGCCAGGAGCGATGACGACCGATGAATTCCTCGAAGAAGCGGAGATCATGCATAAGCTGCGCCACCCAAAACTCGTCCAACTGATGGGTGTCTGCACCCAGGGTCAGCCACTCTGGATCATAACGGAGAGAATGGCGCATGGAGCGCTTATCGATTACCTGAGGAAGGACTCGGGAAGGATGATCCAGTTCGCAACGATGATCGACATGGCTGCCCAGGTACAACTGTTCTCTTTCGCCGGGGGGGGGGCTCGGGCTGGTGCGTCTCTTCAAGGGGCGCTCTATAAATGAATGAATGAACGACCGAACGAACGAATGAATGAAGTAATTAATTAAAAACTCACTTTAAAAGTGCTCCAAATGAATGAATGAATGAAAAACTCCAGGTATAGATGATCTTAATGAATGAAATAATTAATCAATCAAAAACTCACTGTATAAATGATCGTAATGAATGAATGAATTATTTAATTAATTAAAAACTCACTGTATAAATGCCTCAAATGAATGAACGAATGAAAAACTCACCGTATAAATGCTCAAATGAATGAATGAGTGAATGAATGAATGAATGAATGAATGAACTGACGGATAAAAACCTCTCAGACTCATTCACAAACTCACTTATTCATTCATAAACTCACAAACTCGATACAACTTAGGAATGCAGCGCAGTAAATGGGACGCAAAGTACTCCACACCCAAAAGGGACGCATTTCGCGCTTAATTAGGGTCGCTTATAAAAGCAGGAGCAAGGTGAGATGGCTATTACCGTTGCAGTTTAACTAAGAGAATATAATTTATATTATATAAATAAGAACCAAAGTTAGGCAAAATTAAACGACTATTCAAATCTAAGCTGAGTTCCTTAATGAATTCATGAATGGATGAGGGTTTCGTTCGTTCATTCGTTCATTCCTTTATTCATTCCTTCAATCATTCAATATTTTAAGCTTTTTGAAAGTTAAGCCGAGTTTATTTGAGAGCCGAGGGCGTCAGTGAAGCGATTACTTAACTAAGGTCCTGTCCCTCGAACTAAGGACTTGCGGCGAACAACGTACCCAACAATAGATGAACGAATGAATGGATGAATTGCTGAACGGATGACTCATAAAGTACGCTTTCATAAAGTATGCGTAATGTACGAACGGATGATTCATGAAGTAACTGTCCTAGATTTCCGACGGAATGTCCTACCTGGAAACGAAGAACTTCATCCACCGTGACCTCAGAGCCGCCAACATTCTCGTAGCGGAAAACTTCATCGTCAAGGTCGCCGATTTCGGACTGGCCCGCATCCTAGATGGAATCTATGAAGGAGAGGATGACATCTACAAGGGCAATGAACGTATGTACTTGCCTTCTTAACAGTACAAAAGGTAAGGTAAGTAAGGCAAGGCAAGTGTAGTCAGATATCTAAGGTGAAAAAAGCAAGGTAATACAGGTAAGTAAGGTAAGGTAAATAAAGTACTAATGTAAAGTGAGGTAAATAATGTAAAGGAGGTAAGGCGAAGTAAGTAAGGTACGTAAGTAAGGGACGTAAGGTGCCTTACCTTACTTACCTATCAATAGTAAGTTGAGTGCCTAAGTCAGTCAGTAAGGTGTACCTATGTGGCGGTCGCGATCTGTGCATAACACCGTGGGGCGAGGATGAACCCAACCCAGCTCTACAGCCAGCAGCACCCGCATTATTGCCCCTTCTACTCTCGACGTTTAATGGCTGTTCTGTAGCCCACATCTCACTTCTCCGCTACGCCTTACTTACCTTATCTTAGTAAGGGTCGTAAGGTTAAGAAAATCGGGTCAGGTAAGTAAGTACATTGTCTTAGTTGAATATGCAGTAAGATGGTGCGGTTATCCATAATATGGCAATTCATGTAGCGCCTGGTTTCTAATTGCTAATCTTAGATACGAAGTTTCCGATCAAGTGGACGGCTCCTGAAGCTGCGACCGACTTCAAGTTCTCCGTTAAATCTGACATCTGGTCCTTTGGGATTCTGCTCTACGAACTGGTCACCTTCGGACGAATTCCATATCCAGGTTCCATATCCATATCCAGATTTTCATTCCTAGCAGGGCTAGAACCTTGCTTTAAATCACGTTACCTAATCTTACCTTACTCTACTTTTCCATTACCTTACCTAACCTAACATCATCTTACCTTTCCTTGTCTTACTTTACCTTAACTATCCTTACCTAACCTAACCTAACCTTCGTTTCCATTGCCTTATCTGATTTTACCTTACCTTACCCAATTTAACCTCATCTAACCTAGCCTAATCTCACATTGATTTACTTTACTTTATCTTCCCTCACCTTACTTTACAATTCACTACATCACTTCGCCTTACTTTGCCTTACTTTGCACTAAATTATCTTTTCTGACCTTAATAATGAGGTAATTTTAAGTAATTTAATTAACTCTCTTGATTACATAACTTCACCTAACCAGTCTCGCAGTACTTTACCTTACCTTACCTTAAATTAACGTACCTGTGCAGACATGGACAACATGACGACCCTGGGCCGCGTGATCACGGGCTACCGAATGTTGAAACCAGTTGGGGAAAAAGTCTTCTGCCCGGACGAGCTGTATGAGATCATGCTTCAGTGCTGGGAAGCCAAGCCAGAAAGACGGCCGACCTTCGAGCATCTCAAAGGCGTCTTCGAAGACTTCCAAGTGTCGACGGAAAGCAGCTATGCTCAGGAAGATGGGTAGCACGTGGGATGGACGGAATTCAGTACTCTGGACGGAAGTACTAAAGTACTTTGTAAGGAAATGCCTTGAAAAGTAATACTCTGAATAGTATTACTCAGAGCGGTATTAGAGGTGCTATCGGCCAAAGTGTTTTGGATCGAGGTACTTTGAATTGTATTATTTTGGATCGCAGTATTTCCTGGCGAAGTACTGCGAATCAAAGTACTTTGCATCAGAGTACTTTCGATTGCAATACTTTTAAATAAGATCCTTTGGATCAAAGTACTTTCAATTGAACTACTTTGAATCACAATACTTTTACCTGAAGCACTTAGGATCAAAGTGCATGTTATCGAAATACTTTGGATCCAATTATACTGATTAAAACCACTTTGAATTGCATTTTTTGGATCCAAATATTTTGGATCTCAATACTTTAGATCGAAGTACTTTGGATGGAAGCACTTTGGATCCGAAATAGTTTGGATTGCAATACTCTGGTCTAAGCATTCGGGACTCATGTAGTCTATTTCGGACAATAATACTTTTCTCGTCTTAGCCTCGCTCGAGCATTTCTGAATAAGCCGTTTTCTTGTCTGAACTTTTCGGACAATGTTAAAAACCGGGACGACTTAGGGGCCAAACAAATTGCATCGAGCCAATTCGTTCTGCAAATCAGAAAAACGATCGAATCGGAACGTGTATCAACCAGCTGAATCGATTTATCTATCAATCAGGGTCATCTTCAGCGATCCTGATAAGTCGAGATCGATACAATGTGACGATTGCTCAGCGCGTAGAACGATTGATAAATGGTACTTCGAGTACATGCTTCAACTCAGACGAGTGCTAGAAAGTTCACTGACACAGCCGTGTGTGCAGCGCTTTTGTGAGGTTCTTGAAAGGCGCTATATAAATGCTTACTTATATACATACATTGGTACATACATACATATGGATTTAAAGGTTCTGCTGTTCTTCTTCAGTGGCACTAAAATGTCTCAATGTTGGCCACAATAATTCTGCTGCTTTACTGTCTGGTCTACCAGACATCACTTGGAAGTGTAGTGTGTGGCCACCTGTAAATTTATGCACATAGTGTAAATTGTTAACTGGAACTAGATATGAATTTTTAATTTTTTAACGCAAATTTCCTCCTCACTGCGCCTGTGGTGTGGCAGCTGATGGTCCAACGAATGGGTCAACAGGAATTTATGACTGAATATTGTTACATGTTGGAATTAACACATTTGTGTCATCTGTATACAACTTGTTAAATCTCTGTCAACTGTACATAGTGATCTCGAGTGATTATTTCGAACTGTAAATAGATGTCAGCTGTAAATGATGATGTTAGTCAAGTTTTCTACTTCCTGAAAAATGCTTCTAATTGATCTGTAAAGAGGTAACTGTATTGATTGTTTGCTTGCTTGATTGATTAAACAATTGACTGATTAATCAACAACTTCAAACAAAATAAACTGTTATATAAGGTAATTGAAGGTATGACGTAATTGTAATTGAAGGTATGACGTAATTGTAATTGTAACCTTGTCATATGTGGTAAGGTATGATAAGATAAGGTACACAGTAAGGTATGTTAAGGTAAGTTAAGAAAAAGGTGTGAATGGCAATGTAAAAAAGAACGCATGTTAAGGCAAGTTAAAGCAAGATAAGGCAGTGTATGGTAAGATAAGGTAACATAGGATAAGGTAAGTTAAGGTAAGGTATTGTGACTTAAGTGTTACATGAAAGTATTATTCAAACAATAAAAACCAAAACCATATTATTAATACACAAAAAACTCAAAATATGCCTGAAAATTTGAAAACAAATAGTTTAACATCACAGGCCCCTAAAAGCAATGTCTCAACAGAGCCACGATGCTCATCATATACTGCACCTGTAATATTTCTGGGATACGTTGCCAAGCAACCTGCGACATCAACTCCTTGGCCTCTATTCCACAAGCGCCTGAAAATCAATCTCTTTGATCATGGTTTTGTTTTCTCTGGTTGTGCCAGGAACAAGAGCTGTTCTCAGGCAGACGATCTACTTTGGCTGCTCAAAATAAATTTTGAAATTCTCTTCCTGCATCTGTTTTTTTGTGCTCAGTATCTTGACATTTCGGTCCCAACTTTAACTTTTTCAGTTGGCTTGTCTGCCATCGGCTGCCTCTCTGTCTTAGTAGACAGACTTCCTGAATGCAGCTTCGTTTTAGTGCACCTTCAGTTGATGGCTTGTGTATTATACACGGGTGCTACAAAAGTTTCTAATTAATAATAATAATGACGATGTGTCTCTTTAAGCGATGTTATGTAAACTTGCCATTACAACTGTACAAAATTACTATAGATATTTATATATGTACATGTATAAGATTAGTGTTCTGGCTACATTAATATCTGATGTCTCCAGACATTATAATTATAAAGCAAGTCCATGAAACATTATATAACACACATATATATATACAGGTATATACATACACACATACATTATATATACCATTAGTGTGAGCCCGAGACAGTCGAGGCTGTAAAGGCCAAGAAACTAAAATGCCTAAAATGTTCAGCAGTGCAAAGACATCGAAAAATGAAGCACAACAAGATTTCAAAGACTGTCTCTAGTTATTCTACCATCTGCCAGTTTTTTTAAAATTTCCTAGTAGCAGTTACCAGCCCTACAAAGCTAAAGCTGCTCATCCCTAATAAAAATGCTGAATGCTAAAAAAGAGGCAAAATAAATTTACAGCTATCTTATTAAAATTACTATTAAACAAATAATAGGGGTCATCCGTAAAGGGTGACCACAAAACTAACTTACTTTGGACCACTCCCTCTCCGTACACAGTTGGCATTACCCTCCCCTGCCCCCTTTTTGGATATCCACACTCCTCCAGAGTACTACATAAGGCCTCGGTTAGGTTACCCTGTTGATCTTGGAGGACTAACTGTGCAAATTTTTCAAAGGCGAATATAGTTTTAATAATTAACTAATTATATTATTTAATTATTTCATATTATGATTAACATTTAATCACCATTATGACAACACTCTTTTATGAGCTCACTTTCAAAGTTCAATTAAAATGAGGTTTATGTCCCAGATGGTGCTATATCGGAATTCAAGTTATAATCCAACATGTGATAGGGATGTTCCAGTGTACATCTTTAGCTAAACGAATTAACAGCAGAGCTTTCAATGGTTAACATATAAATTTAAAAAAACAGAATTTCAGTTAATGATCAATATATAAAAATTGAAAAACTGCAATTTCAAATATTAACGATGATAAATACAGTTTAAATATAAGTAAATTGTTATTAAACACATTCTGAAATGGTGACTAAAATATTCAACAAATTCAAATTAAACCAATAATGAAAAGACTTTAAAACACCATTATCAGATATAATTATTAAGAAACAGATTTTGAATTACGAATAGCACAAAAGAATAAGCGTTAATAACTTAATATTTGTTATTACATAATATGTTAGCAAATCTAAGAATACCATGAGTCATAGTATCAGTGATGCATATCAGAGATACCAAGATCCTACTGGAAGGTATGGGCATACTCGTGTAAGTACAACACACACACTAAAACAGTACACTGGTACTCTATATAATAAGAATATAATCATGATAGTATAATACACTTATATAAGAATGCAGGTACTCGGTATAGTACACTTATAAGAACATGCCAGTACACAAACAAGTATAATACATTTAAAACTTCACACGGATTTTAATATTTTAAGGAAATATTAGAAATCAACTTTAGAATATTTGAATAATAACCTTCCTACAAGATACACATATCGCAATATGGGATTCTAAGCTATACAGACTGAAGCAGAATTTCACCTATGAATTCAAGTGATGCTATGCTAATCACAAGCTAAAAAACAAACTCAGAAACAGTCAAACAAACTCATACGCGCATTAAACGCGTCTAGGCTTCACTGGAAAGAAACGTGAGAAAACCTTGGCAATATGTTAGAGAGAAATAAGGATCACAGTTTGAAAGGAGTGGAAGCATAAGCGATAAATGAAGCCATTCTAAGTTTAAACTCAATTCCTTCACACATTCAACTATGAACGCAGGCTGGCCGGGGTTTCTGGGATCCAGACCACCCTAACCCTTTGAGTGGCCCATCTTGAAATCTACAAAGTGGAGATGCAAGTGGTGTACATAAATGTTCGTACATCCCACCTGGAACATGGGGAGGCACTCACTTCCCACTCTTTGGTCCTTGAGCCGGCAGTGGACGAATCCCATGTGAATCTCATGTGAATCCCATGTGAATCCCATGTGAATCCCATGAATCCTAGTGCATTGAAAGACTTGCTATTTACTTTCCAGCTTACGCTGGTACCAGATTATACTGCTTGGCGATAGACACAAGCGTGCACGAGCAACTTCTATATGGTTGTTCCACGGAGTTCACAAAACAGGCTCAAACCTGCTCTATCGAAACAGCTCCATGTTTATACTTAAATTTGCCAAATGTCTGACGAATGTTTTTAGTTCCCAGTTCAGTTTGGATTTTTCCATTACCTTTTTGTCAGATGGCCACTTTGCTCCTTAGATCCCTTTGTCTACAGGAAATCTTCAAACTTTTCCCTTCAGTTTTTTCACATACATTTACATATATACTGAATATTGCATATGCAAGCCAAAATTTCCAATAAAAAAGCAGTATCACTTTAGGTCATTCCTTACTTCCACACTTTAGGTCATACAAGGCAGAGTTTTCTCTCTACTTTCTGCTTCTAACACCCTGATTCCAAACTAAGAATAAACTACCAAACATTTTAACACGTTATTATACTGTAAAATTTCCCACATTTCCAATCCCAGAAAACCTCTCTTGCTTGTGCAGCCCTCCCAAGAGACACACCACACACACACAACCAGCACAGTTAGAAACTCTCTTATCTCACTGATTATCATATCAGCACCAACCACATGTGGCACAGTTTCTTACGTCACTTGTCACTTAAACGGCGGTCTTGTAACCAGGCACAGCACCACCAAGTTTTCTCCAGACCACCTAAAAAGTCAAGGAATGAAACGTAAAGTAACCTATGTATTGCTTGTCCGCAGTTGCTAAATTCTGGTTACCCTGACCTATTGGACTTCAACCGGACTTCTCCAAAGGATTACGATTTTAGACTACGGATTCACTTGAATCAACCATCAATTGATGCCTTGTGCATAATGATAACGGCATTATAGAAGCCGTTAGATCAGATATGCAAGGATGTAGGTCTCGCAACAATTATATGGGGCTTTCTAAGAACCACTCAAAGACGCTCCTCACTAACCTAAATTATGTCATACCGCTCTTGTGAGGGTTCTTAGTTCCTTAGAGAGGTTTTTAAAAGAATGCTATATAAGGAGCCAGATAACAATACATAGTTTGATAGCATCATGTAGGACAGCAAGGATGTAACTGGGTATAACGCAAGCATCTAAGATGATATATACTCATTTCCAGTATCAAAGTAATACTAAAATTTGCTTAAACCTAGAAATACAAGACCAGAAAGTCCAAATAAAAGGAATGTCATTTCTAAAAGCTTGTAAAAAATGCTAAACAACCAATACAAAAGTTTTCTTCAGCCAAGACATACAAAACCTAAAAGTCCAAGAAATATACCAGGAATATAATGTAGTGTAATTCTAAGTAAATGGAATGTAAAGCAAGGTAACATATGTGGACAGTTATAACTTTCTAAAGCTACCAAAAATATCAGTTTGGTTCAACCAAGAAATCCCAGCACAACTCATACAAGCATAATTGTACAGTATGTAGCACAAAATAGCAATATACCAAAAGTGGTAATACATACGTTACACATTTTTCGTACGATCTCCTTCTCTGATTCGTCCATGATGTCTTGACCCGGTTCGATGCCAGGTGAAGGCCTATCAAGCTGCTCATGTATACTCAGAACCTAACAAATTAAAATGACACCAGAAATTTTTCTACTAACAAATTTTTCTACTTTATTTATTTGATTTGATTTAAATAGGAAATGCAAAAACTTTCCGTTCAAAGCATTTAACAAAAAGAAATACAGCAAAAACAAATAAGCAAACATAACTGAAAAGGATAAAGAAGAGGATCAAGATGAGTTGCAAGAAGTTTAGAAATTTCGTATTAATACTGTGCTAAGAATATCAGCATACTGATTTGGCTGAAGTATCAGTATACTGGGGCATGGTAGCCGATTGGATAGAGTATGGGTTCAAGCTACTGAGAAAGCTACTGTGTAGGGACCCTGAGCAAGTCCCCTCATAGTTGTTCAACACCATCGACAGATGCTTAGCAATTAAACAGTGGCGCTTAACAAATGCAGAAATAAAACTACTGATCTGGTTGGCATTTTATCTAGTTTAATGACTTCTATAGCACCATTATCATAATGCAACAGGGCATCAGTTGAAGGTCACTTGACGGGAAACTGTAGCCAAAAAACCGTAACCCCCTGGAGGAGCCCGGTTGAAATCCAATGAATCAAGGAAACCAGAAATCAGGCTATGGTGGGAATTCCAATCAAACTCTAATGGGGACCAGGATCCAAAATTTAGTTCAGCTTTTGAAACCACCTTTTTATGACACAATCTTTGCTGCCACAGACAGAGTATAACGAGTTCCTGGGCTATCAGCAATTAATTTCATCAGCTTTATTAGGCAATAAACACTAGAATGGATGACTTTAAAGAAAAACGTTAGATCACATTGCATTCAATGCACAAAAATCTCTGACCTTGGCAGCATGGATATTCTCGTTATGGACCGTTGGACCAGCCGTCTGATAATCAGATGGCCTCTGTCGGTTTGGAAGTGCAGCTCCAACCTGAAAATCGTAATGTAATGTCAACTAATTTTAACAGTGTGAACTGACTGTAATGTAATGTAACTGATTAATTTATAATTATTATAACATAAGTTACTTTTAATTTTAGCTGTTGTAACATAATTGATTTTAACCAAATGCAAAGTAACTGCAATTTAATGAAAACCAATGTTAACTACCCTATCTCACACAGAGCATCAGCATGCTAGTTTGTCAGGGTCCCATCTGGGGAAAATCCCACTGCTCATGTTAGCTACAACAGGTCACGACAGCAAATGCCAAATACTGTCCCAAGTTCGAGATCCTGAGCCCAGCATACTGCTTTTTCTATGCAACCTTTTTGCTGTCATATTATTTGCAAGATAGCATCACGTTCACTGTCAAACACATACAGCCGGACCACACATGCATGTGTGTCTAAGGCTATTTTTACACCAGAAACTCACAATCTAACACTGTCTTTTGGAGCCATATCAACAGCTTCTCATTGAGATTGTTACAGCAAGTTTATTTTCTGTAGTTTAATTAAAATTGGGATCCATACCGAACCATGTTATACCAGAATACATGTTATAATAAAATGTGTTATAACAAGTCTCTGGCATAATTGGATTAATTTAACATACTTCATTCACTTGCGGCTTTTACATATCTCTTATTACCATTCTCGGCTGGGACGTTAGAGGCTTCTGCATGCTGCTGGAAGGTTCGGCTGTCAACACAAATTTCCTGTAGTCTCGTCCCTCGCCAGATTTCTACAAATCGTACCAAGCAGGATAAGGGTTACGCTTACAGTTGAGGTGATTAGGATTAGGATAAGGGTTACACTTACAGTTGGGATGATTAGGATTAGGATTACATTTACAGTTTGGGTGATTAGGATTGTGGTTACAGTAAGAGTTTTTGTTAATTTAAGTTTATATTTTTGAGGTAGCTAAATTAGGCTAGTTAGGCTTATGAGTCAGGGTTAGGGTTTGGGACAAGTTAAGGGATCGAACATACACACATACACACACACACATAACTACACACATATACATACATACAAACATAAGTAAACTGCTGCAACCATAGAGAAATTCTTGGAAGACAGCAACACTCCATTCTACTCTTACCTGCGCCAGCAAAAGGCGGCTATTCTCCTGCTCCAGGTGGGAAACTCTAGTCTCCAAATATCGCAGGTACTGGACGGCCTCATCTAGTAGAAAACACCATAGCAATTTAGTAGAGTGATATTTAAATTTTGCCATTATAGTGCATCATTCACCTGCAAATACATCACTGCATCACAAACATCTGCCTAGATCCATTGTGCGACACAGTGGTCTAATCAGTAGAGCACTTGGTCCGCAATCTAACGACTGTGGGTTCATACCTCCTGTGCAGATTCTGCGCGTGGACAAGCCGATATGCACACTTGTCTCTGTCACTGAGCAGTATAATTTGGTACTGGTGTAAACTGGGGAGCAAATGGTAAGTCCTACAAAAAGAGCGTCTCCCTAATATGCCACTATGCAACAAGACAGCTTTACTTTTTGAGAAACATTAACTGGTTTCTGAGGCATTCAAAAGGTACTATCAAGAATTTACGCTACTGAATGACATTTTTTATATTTGTGTTAATTTTAAAGAAGAATTCAATAAAATAGGGTTATTTTACCATTTTGAACTCTGGTTAATTCCACACTGACATTTTAGTTTAAGAGAATTACAGAAATTTCATGAAGTCGATCTTTACATATCTGTCTGAGACTGCAGTGAAGATCTTCTCCAAGTACGTCAGCAATCATCTGGCTTGCAACACAGAATACGGGTTCGAGCCTCCCCTCAGGCAGTTACTGTGTAGGGACCTTGAGCAAGTCCTACACTTTCAGTTGCTCAGTACCACTCAACAATGCTTAGTCATTATATAGTGGCACTTAATAAATGCAGAAATAATAATAATAATGTTGTTCTTTTAAACTCTAACAACATTTCAGCTAGCGAGATAAGCTTTTGTGAGGCAATATAAATTCTCATGAACATATGTTAAACTTAAAAATAACTTTCCAAATATTACAGTACTTTTTGGAGAGGTACTTAAGATATACTGCATTAAGTGGCTTGATACATGCACATATACAATGCTATACATAAATATATACATTAATATAGCACTTTTCAAGAATCTCACAAAGGTGCTGAAACTTAAATATAATTTTCCAGACATTATATTGTAAGGGCAGAAAGTCAATTCGAAAAATGATCAGTCTTACCATTCAGAGCAGGCGAAATCTCGTCCATGCTACCATTTTGGTTTATTGGCACCGGAATGGGAAGTTTGTCGTTGGAGGGACTTGAACTGCTGCTGCCGTCTCCCACATCTCGCACCTGCAAGTTATCTTGGGTGGTTTGATCGTCTGCGAGCAAAAGACACAGTTCCTTCAGCTCGATGTTCTCTTTCATCAAAGCGTTAAGTCTTGTCTCAAGAGAAAAGAGCTTGTTGTGGAATGTGCTAACGTCGCTTGCCATCAAGTCTGATGTATATCGTCCAAATTTCTGCCACTCTTGCACTGTTCGCTGGTCCTTCTGGCGACTTGTGTCCAAGAAGCAACAGAGATCTCGCAGTTCCTCGTTCTCTGTCTGCAGCCTCTGGTTCGCTTCCTGGAGACCTCGGATCTCGGCAACATGCGCCTGGAGTTTCCTGTTGACGTCTTTCATTGTGCGACTGTGTTCAGCCGTAAGCCGTAGCTTTTCATGTTCACTCGCCTTGAGCAGGCGAGCAAGTTCATCTGCTCCTCGACTTCTGAGTTCTTCGACTGACATAAGAGAAAACTGAGCCATGGCATTTCTACCAAGACCTACAAAAATTGCAGCTTTGCTGCCAATATGACTTAAAATGGAACATGCTACAACCTATATGTGTAAATGTTAGGTAATTTCAATGAAAATATCCTAAATATCTCAGCACCATACAAAAGCCGTATCACCAAGACCAGCTAATTCATAAGTGCTATACCAAATCAAGACCACAAGAGCCGGGTTGTTTGGTCAGTTTCAGTGCCAGGTCGGAATCCAGGGTTCAAACTGGGAAGACAGCATGGTGCCAGTGTGGAAATCATTGGTGATGGAGGTCAGAAGATGACATACGAGCAGAAGCATTATAGGTCAGTTTTTCATCTTGAGTGTAAAGCTGCAGTAGAGGACGAGTGAAGGTGTGCTCGTACTGACAGGCGAGATAGGGGATGAGCGAACTGGCAGAATTCTTTCAGCAGTCCGTTCCAAAGAAATGGTGCCATGTCGATTAAGGAGCAGTTGCAGAATTTGTGAGGAGTAGACTGGAGGCTAAGATACAGAAAGGTATGAGAAGGGCGAGAGGAAGATCTCGGTGGTTGTACAGTAAATAGCTGGCGAATGTAAGAAGGTTGAGAAGTTTGACGGGCATTGTAGATAAGGGATACAATTTTGCTATGGATGTGCTGGCGGATCTTATGCCAATTAAGTGAATTTTAAAGCCTATATCGCGTACAACTGATATGTACGAATATCCTGTTCTAACGAGAGTTCGCTACACGACAGTAATAAAATTTCGAAGTTATCGGGCCAATAAACAGCAAAGGTCAGAATATTAAAGTTAGTCATTAAGGTACGGCATGATTAAATATGCACAGGACTGCGAATTTAATTCTAATCGCCCAAAATGGTAAATACGTTATCCGTTCTTAATTAAGCCGTGGGTCTTGGCGTTTCTAGAAACAGAATACAATTGCGTGTTCGCCCAATGCATTACGAACCCAAACATGATTCAGTTTAGTCATCAATAAAACTTACAGCACCAATGGTTTGTAAACCACACACAGCAATTGTCTGTATTGTAAACCGAATTTAGTACAATCAGTGAATAGCGATTATTTTATTTTGCTGGTCAAAATAAACTTGTGACACACCACATACTAGCTGTTCGTTTTGTTCTAAAACGATTTTCAAAAATGATGAGGCGCTAGTATCGACGTTTTGTTTTCTTCTGAAACCAAGCAGTGTCAGAGGTGTCCGTACTTGGGAAAAGACACATGATGCATCATAGAAATTTTAAAGAGAGGAAAAATCGATTTTATGGGATTAAGATATTGAAGGCAACAATATAAAAGGCGATTTGCCTTTAATATAGATAGGCGATATCAATATTGATATTTAATATTGATATATGAGGCACGATCCTAAGCTACAGTAGTAATAAAATGGCGATAATTAAGTTTATGACATTCAAATGTGCATAAACACTTGTGAAGGTACTTAGACATTTTGACGCACAAGGCGGTTTGGCCGGATTAGCCCTGAATACACCATCACACACAAAAATAGTTAAGTTTGAATCTTTTAGTTAAGAATAAATTTGTAAAACGAAAGATATGGCTGAATCAGATTTTGGTAAAGTGGTAGAGTCCATACTTGCCTCTCTGTCCTCACTAAGAGAAGATTTAGTAGAGCGCCAGAATAAAATGATAGAGAGCCAAATACTATTGCGGAGTGAATTGATAGAGCGCCAAGCGGAGTTAGAACATAAATTAGATCAAATTCATGTAGCGCCTATGTCGGACATTATGCGGCGCTCGAGTTTAGAAGTAGAAAAGTCTGTCGGGAAAGCCACAACGAACCCTTACGCTCTCTCAGAGGGGTAGCGGCCCATCCGCTCGCCACGGACAACACTTGGCCATCTGTTGATCGAACGACAGAAGAATTTAAGCAACTTCCTGTCTTTCGCAGAAGTTCAAGATTGAGTTCGAAACCGCCCACTTATTATGGAACGGGTGCTGTACGAAGTCGAACTGCAAGTTCGACCAACCTAGATTCGAACCCACTACCGTCATCCGACGAATCCTCAGTTCTTTCCTCCGGGCTCTCCCGACAGCTAACGGTGGCGTCATTTCACGCACCGCAAACCGTTACAGTAGATGCCATGGGAGTTGAAATCTACATCATTCGTGGGACGAGTTTTGCCATTCCACGCTTCAGTGCAACACTTCAATAAATCCGATCTTTCACCTTTCTGGCAACTTCAATAGCTTCTCCTCAGCTGAAGAATGAGCCGCCCCATTTTAAAAACAATTCCGACGCTCTTGCCTGTTCTGAGAAAAGGCCATCATCAGGACTTTGCCTATCTGGTGACCACGGAAAAGACAGAGTCGGATCCCGAGACAGAGCTTTCCAGTGTTGTCTCGCTTAAAATGTGACTAATCCCAAACCCTCCTTAGGGAGAACGGACTATATGGGCAGAGATGGCACTGAACGACCATTTTACGTTGAAAGTAGAACGGACAGATGGCTACGGGCGTAGAACTGGGCTGGGGTCACCCATAACCCGTGAACTTATGTCCAGATAGCGACTTCCACATTACACACATGGGCGTTTCCGGGACAGTCTGGTTATGCTCTGACTTTACCCCATCCAAGTTTGAAGACCTGTTACACCATTAAGATGCCCCTCAAACTAGTCGGGGTGAGGGTCGACTACTAAACTTGCATAGTAACAAGGTATTAAACACCGGTGTACTATAGCCGGGTTTAGTATCTCTACAAAAATGCCATCTGTCTGGTGTTCTTCACACGTTTTCAACTAGTCCCTTTATAGGAGTCTAGTAAAGGGAGCTTCTAAACCCAATGCCCGCTGATTGGTCCCGAATTCGCTTAGAAGCGACTATTGATGCTTCGTGCATTGTGATAAAGACGCAATAGAAGTTTCCAGATTAGATCGTGGTGATTCTAATTTTAAAGTTCGTGTTCTGTGTTCGCAACCCACATAATAATTTCGCAGTGAATGGCCCTCGTCGACAATGATCGACTCGTCGCTTCCTTACAACCTCTGACGTCTTGCGGGACATAAATAGCATCTCATCAATCAAAGGGACCAGCGCAGCGCCATGTCGCCAAAGCTAGTGCCCTGCGCACGCGCCTTGGAAGACCACGCCCACAGGGAATATGTCCTTGCCTAAGAAGCGAAAATGTTTATTTAAGCCCGAACGTAAACAGTCGATTATTCCGGATTCGTTAGTCACGAAATAATACTACAGGCGACCGTTGATAATTACAGATCCGAAATAATCGCGTTTTAGATCGCTTTACGGTGAGCATACAAATTACGGCGCCACATAAATAACGACCTGCAGCGCGCATGTCTGCAATGCATTGTGGGATGCTGTATGCATTTTCAGAAAATAGACATTCGCACCAAGCAAGCTGAAATTTAGAACTGGATTACATTTGTCGTTAGCGTTGTGTCTACATTTTATGGCCGATATTATTATCCTTAAGACTAATACGAGGATTGATATTATTGTTGAATGCCGTCGTTGTCTTGTAAGGATATCTATTCTTATCGCACATTGTGCGATTTAGTTGCTTCAGCAGTTTTCGGCCGTGTTGATATTATGTACGAAAAAAGATGTCGATCGGCGAATACGGTTTAATGTTTTCGACGGATTAAAAATATCCTCGGTCGATTTCTAGAAGTAAATCGCCGTACATGGACTGATTTGTAACGAGTGAGTAGATCGGCTCCTTTCTGGACCATAGAATGAATTAACTATAGCCTGGCGTTCCTGGTTGATATACGTCATGAATTGACGGGGAAATATACCGAGAAGGCTTCCCGTAGCGGACCAAGATAGCGATTTGGCAATTTTTATTCGGGATTTATTTACGCAAAAATCTGAACTGCAATATGGTCTACTTTAACGGTACTATTAAACTGACAGTGTGCGAAGCGGAGGACCTGAAGCCGACGGATTTTGCAACTCGACATCAGGTACGGACCTATAACTTAACGAAAGGTAAATCGCCCAAAATTCGAAATCGTAGTACTATAGCGCCGCGGGGCAGGGTTGTACGTGATTGAATGAGCGAAAAGATGAGCAAACGAATGACTACAGGTAACATAAAACAAAGACTACTGGTAACATAGATAAGCTCAAGATAAGCTCGCCTTTAGCTGTTGAATGACAGTAATAAACGAACATCTATAGATCTCAAAATGTCTACCAGATCGATTAAATATGATCGAAATAATAGAGTTTTAGTACTGGTCAGTAACTTCATTCTTGTAATAGATCACCACAAGATCAGGCCTGAGCTGGTGAAAAGTTAAAAACAATCAAATGAGTTGGTTGAGGAATAAGTGGATAAAGGATTCACTCGTTTATTACATTCCTCTTTCAGCAGATCAGAGTTAGGTTAAGTGTGGTAATTAGACCTTGGAGTTCAGCTGAATGTCAAGGTCGTTACAGTCTACTCAGCAGGCATGAACCTGAATTCATTGATTTATGACGACAGCATGTTGCCCAACAGACCATCATGCCACACAAGTAGTAGAGTTTGGCAAGTTTTTTGTAAGGTTAGTAAAAGAAAAGGCTGTTTTATATCTATAACTTTTCCTACTAGTCAGAATTCAGTTTAACTTGCAGCAAAAATTTACGAGTCACTTTTCTGAATATTACTTTTTGCCGTTTTAAGGTCGTGGGAATTCGAGGGCAGTCTGTCATTGATCCCTATGTCAAGGTCGATGTCGATGACATATCGGTCCACCGGACCCAGACGCGACCAAAGACTGCTCGACCGATATGGAACGAAGAGTTCTCCACCGAAGTCCACAGCGGACAAAACATTGGTTTTACCATATTCCATGATGCCGCAATTCCACCTGACGAGTTTGTTGCCAACTGTACGGTGGCTTTTGAAGATATTGTGGAAAGGAAATCCAATGACTTTTGGGTAAATGTTGAAATTCAGTTAAAATAAATGTTGTGGAAAGGGTGATACGCGGTGGACTATTGAGTCAGCATGCTGAGTCTGTGACTTAACGATTGCAGGTTCGAGCCTGCTGAGGGAATTCTTGCGTAACGACCCTGGGCAAGGTTTCTTTGTAACCTAGTTTTATAATTTGCTTCCGGTGTAAGCAAGTCTTATGATACATTGGCCTTTGTTGAGGACCTTGGGGTTCATCCATTGCTGGACGAAGGGCCTAAGAAGGAAATGAGCGCCTCCTCAAGTCTCTCTACAGGATCTGGGACAGTTGTGGAAAGGAAATTCAATTATTTTTGGGTAAACATTTGGGAATCAATTGAAATGAATGAATTGATTGAACTGGGATGACTACAGAATTGATTTTTTTTAAATTTTAAGAGGAGGAGAAGGAAAGATAATTCTGATATGGTAATAATGATGATGAAACTCTGTGGACTAGTTTTTAGTGGTTATCCTGTTTCTCTAGAACTTGTTAATTTTCCAGGTGACACTGGAACCAAACGGCAGACTGCACATCATGATTGAGCTTAATGGAGTCGCTTCTGAAGGTAAGAAGTTGGCAGTTTCACTTCCAGTTTCACTTTCTACTCAAAGAGATATGTAAACAAGTCTGTTAGCTTTGCCTTTACATTTTGGTTAGATATTGATATAATAATGATAGATTTGATGACCTTTTTGTCATTTTATTATATTTTGGTTTGCTCTTTATTATCTGTTTTTCTATTTTTTTCTTTTTGTTAATTTCTTTTCTTTTATTATTTGTTTATTTTTAGAGCTGCCAAAGGAGCGGATGTTTAAGGAGAAGGTTGGTCTGAAGCACAAGCGTCACGGAGCGCTCAAGCGCAGAGTTCACCAGGTCAATGGTCACAAGTTCATGGCGACGTTCTTTCGCCAGCCAACATTCTGCTCCACCTGCAATGAATTCATCTGGTGAGTGTGTGAACGTGGTAAGTTAGGTAAGATAAGTTCAGATTAAGGTAAGCCAGGTAATGTAAGGTAAGCAGGGTAAAGTAAGGTGAAGTATGTCATGTAAGGTATGTATGTTAAGGCAAGGTAGGGTAAGGTAGGTGAATAGGTCAGGTAAGGTAAGACAGGTAAGTCAAGATAAGGTTAGGTTAATTAAGATTTCTATTTTGTTTCAACGAATTAAATTGTATTGGTGAATCTAAATATGTTTAGTTTTGTAAATGAAATTTGTTTTGTCTCTTAGGGGTTTAACTTCCCCTCAAGGCTACCAGTGCCAAGGTAAGTGTTTTTAAAGAATTTTAAATATATGTTTTTATTTGCCTGTATGTATGTTTATATGTTTGCATATATGCAGTACACATTGGTCTATTCAGCAGCATGCTGGGTCTGTAATCCAATGGTTGCAGGTTTGAGCTTGCTGAGCAGACTGCCTAACAACTCTAGACAAATTTTTGAGCACACATCTCACGCCTCATACTGTATTCAGATTTAGTAGCCTTGAGCGCATAAGAATCACAATAAATAAGTAAATAAATAAATAAATGTGCATATGCACATGTGTGCTTACATTTGCATATTTATTGTTTATATGGCACCTTTGAGAACCTTTCAGAGGCACTGAAGCATGGCTGTTGGGCAGATCTCAACACATGCGACTTACATGTTGTCCAACTGCATAACCAGATACATTTCATTACTTTACATTAACTCCTGTTTTGGTTCTTATAGTCTGTGTGTGCGTGGTTCACAAGAGGTGTCACCAGAATGTCGTCACTTCCTGTCCAGGAATGAAGAGCATTGACGCAAATGCAGAGGAACAAAATGCGGTTAGTAGTTTCGACAGCATCGTTAAAATTTAAAATAATTTTAACCTGTCTTAACATAACTCACCTGACTTGCTTTAGCCACTGTTCCTTCTAATTCTTTTCGACTTACGTGCACTGTCCATCACATGGGCAGTAACAGCTGGGACCTGCAATCTAGTCAGGGCAAGGTTGCACGTCTATTGTGCCTAAATTAAAATATTATTAAACCAAATTGTATAAAAAGAAATTGACTAAAGACCGCTTAATATTAGATTTTCTTTATTTTGTCTTATGTTTGCCACGGATGATGCTTTCTTTAAGATAAGCTATATAAATCTCTGATTGCAATTACAAAAATTACATTTACAGTTACCAAGGAGCTTAGACATACATGGTACAGGTGTTTAAGCACAATTTAAAAAGTCTTGATTCATATAAGAGACTCCAGGTGGGGAAACCTGAGGTCGATTTCCCAGTGGCTGGCATAATTAGCCTACTGTGTGTATAAGGCAAAACAACAAATATACTTATGAATGCAACTGCATTGCATTTATGAGGCTAAAGCCACATTCATACTCTGCACGATATAGATGCCTGGAAGGTACACGCAGCACATATCTATGAGCTGTAGTAACTGAGTTCTTCATTCTACAATGGATAGGATATTACATTGTCTGATGTCTTAAATTGATCAGTCACAATATATTAGTACACCGATACTGTATAGAATTGTGCTTTTTATAATAGCTGTCAGTTTTATCAAGTAGCTTACAATATTTCACTGTTTACCAATTTCGGTTTGTTCAGCGTTGGCATAGCTGTTTTGCATCTGCCAGTTCATGTCACTCGCACGCACCTTCCGTTCTAGCAACTTGTCTTCTGGAAATCTGCAGTCTCATCTTTGCCTGTATTTGCTTACTGGCTCTTTAACATCATCACTCCATTATAGCCTAGGCATTCTTTGAGGTGCTGCAAGCACAACTTAGCAATAATTGCTCGCACTAACTGCTGGGCTTGACAGATTTTCCATTAAATACTTCTTGCAACATGAGGTTAAAATTTCAGCCAATTCTGAGATGGTCGGGCGGTATTGATTGATTTGAGCTGTGATGATCTAGCATGATTATGATGACTATATGATGAGTGACAATTAGATGACAACAACGACGACAATGATGATGATGATGACGATGATGAAACCAGTAATGTAATGATGACATTGCTGGTGGTGAAGATGATGATGGTGGTGGTGATAGTAGTGGTGATGATTCATCATCAAAACCATCATGTTTGATGGTTTCGATGATGGCAAAGATGATATGATGATGATGAAATTGCAGAGATTCATTATAACAATTTTAGTTTTGACAATAGACTGCGTTATGCATGTGATGTCATGATGTCTTCCTGTAGGCCGGAGGACACAGATTTGCAATCAACGTTCCTCACCGATTCCAAGTTCACAACTACAAGTTGTTTACGTTCTGTGACCATTGTGGTTCCATGCTTTACGGACTCATGAGACAGGGACTCCAGTGCGAAGGTACACACGTATTTTTTTTTAAATTTATTTTTCGCGTTGATTGTGTGCTGAAGGTGAGTAAATCTGAGGCATGAGACATGTGCCCATGAACAGCTTGTCCAAGGTCATTACGTGGGGTCCACTGAACAGGCTCAGACCCCTCGCTATCTTTGGGTTACATACCAGGCACACTACCAGATAGATGTGTGAACATAATTTTTCCTCTGTTAAGTAAGTGCGCGTTTGCATTGGAAATTTCTGTAGCGTCGTATCAGTGAGTCGTTAGGTTGTTGACTTGTTTATGATTGGGTGGTGGGCTTCCTGTGCTTAGGTGCAAATTTTGTGTGACTTAATGTCAATGAGTTACGTTTCTGGCTGGTTGGCATTTGCGCACAAAAATTTTAAATATACCATTGTTATTGGTCAGTGTTCATGCCCATTGTCTGAAGTCAGTGGCAACCATTGATTTGGTAGGAATTAACCTATGAAAAGCAGATGCAAATTCATTGTGAGGGAGTGTAAAAACAGAATTTTGTAGCAGTAGTCTGTCATGTAAGTCAGTATAATTTTTGGTACCGGCATAAGCTGGGGAGTAAATGGCAAGTCCTGTAGTGCACTGGCCTCATGTCCAGGACCTTGGTATTCATCCATTGCTGGGTCAAGGGCCTAAAGAAAAGGGAATGTGCGCCTCCCCTATGTCTCACTTGTGGGATGTGGGATACTTTACTGTTCTTTAGTCTGGCATGTGCTCAGTTGGTAATTTGAGTTACAAATGTTGTTGAAAAATCTGCGCATTTAGCAAATGTATGTTGACGTTTCAAGTACTGTTGAATTGTTTGTTTAATTATACATAAGAAAATCACTGACTTTCAAAACTCATTCAGATGACGTGTCAAAAGGTCATTGACACCTGCACACTTGTCCTTATTTTTGTTTGTTTGTTTGCTGTTTTCCTTATATGTTTCTGATACCTTACATTTTTACATTTTACTCTTGCTAACTGCCATTTATGAATACTAAACTTGCTTTGCATAACCTTACTCTATGCTACCTTACGTTACCTCCTCTTTTCTTTCCTGACCTTAGCTTACTTTACAAAAAGGCAGCCCAGGCAAATCTTGTCTTTTTTGATTACCCTACATTATTATGATGTAGTGTTGTAAACTAATATATTGCTTTACCAAAAAGAGGAGCATTGACAGAGTAACATCTGAAATTGAATATTGAACAACAGTCACTGAAGTTCTGTTTTCTCCATTAACAGTCTAAATTCAGTTATGGGGAGGACGAAAAATGCACCATTTTATGTATGCACAAGACCGTTAAAGTCTTACTCGGTTTGTTGCATTTGTCCTGAGTACTGAACTCAGTGCAGCTTTCCTGTGTTTGTATGATATGCCCAGCAAACAGTAAATGGTGAATTCGTTGTGCCTTTGTGTGGTTGTCTCTTCTTACCTCTCCTTCTTTACCAGTTACCTAACCTTACTTCACAACACTACCTAACCTTACTTGCCTTACCATAACATAATTTACTTTACCATGGCTTGCCTTAGGTCATGTTATGAATCAGTATCTATGTTAGAATTAGTATCAGTATCTTTTTTACAACCAGTATCTTATTAGAATAGGTACATTAGAATTAATATTTTTATTAGAATCAGTATCTTATTAGAATTAGTATCTATATTAAAATCATTATCTGTATCGGTATCTTATTAGAACCAGTATTTTATCCAAATCATTATATTAGAACTGTTTCAGTATCAGCATCGCTATCAATGTAGCTGTATCAATATAGTCACCTTGACTACTGTAACTTGATTCTTGTTGATATCACAAAGTCAGATATGCAGAAACTCCAGAGTTCAGAAATCCTTGGCTAGTATGGGATATATAAGCATATAACCCTGTTCTGAAATCTCTGCATTGACTTCCTGTTCAACAAGGAATAGGACTTTTAAACTGGGGCTTACAGAGCATGTTACAGCTTATAAAACATTGAACCATGGCTAACCACAATACTCAAAATCAGTCCTCTTTCCCCAGACTTATTCAACGAGGTCATCTGCTTATCTTGCTCTAAGACTAGAACTGTTCTTGATGAGTGACCATTTTCAGTTGCTGGAACTGTATTTTGGAACGCTTTCCCTGTATGTGTTCGTTCTGCTGTGTCGCTTGTGTCATTTCATTCCAATCTTAAAACTTACCTTTTTCAAATTGCTTCTCCACCACGAGCTGCCTCTCTGTCGTAGTGGACTGACCTTCTGGATATTGACCTAATTATGGCTTGGTTTTGGTCTGCCATCGGTTGATGCCTTGTGCATTAGACGACGGCATGATTGAAGTTACTAATTACAATTACAATATCTGCATGAGTGACTTTTTTAGAATATCAGCAGTATCAGTAACTTATCAGCAGCACTGTGAGTGTCTGTATGAGTACCTTTATTAGAATCAATATCTATGAGTATCTGTATTAGTATCTCCTTCGATATCAGTATCTGTGGTTTCTTGCCAATCGATGCCCAATTGGAGCAGAATTATGCGTTCGCCCTTTGCAGCAACAAATCGCCCCACTGGACACCAGATGGCGCAGGAGTCATCTTCCATTCATATGGACCAACTACATCGCTCCATCTGTTTAAAAATAGCCAGGCTATTTTCGGTGTTCCATTTTTAGACTAGTCAGCCTTTGTCTATCCTGGGCCAATGACCGTTCTGTTTCTCTCTCTATCTCTTTGTCTGTCTGTTGGTCTTTCTTTCTCGGATTCTCACGAGGTAGTTAGTCATTGTCCGGTCTCTAGATGGACTCGCTGGCCGGCCAACCAGTGCTGGACACGTAGAGCCTGGCCATAAATTTCGACTGACCGTTCTCGTCCGTCCTCCTCTCGGCGAGCTTTCCTCAGATTAATTATAAGCCACTGTTCAAGGCAATGTCTGACTGCAGGAGACACTAACATGGGAGAAGATGTATAGGCATCAGAACTTTGTCTGTCTTTGTATTTTTGACACCTCTTTTGAATTTGTGGATTGCGTGTGTGAATTAGGTCATTCCTGTGACTTAGCTTTTGTTGGGTGCTGTAGAAATCTTACAATTACGATTGTCCGTATAAATAGGCGTAGCGCTTGCTACTAGTATTGTAACTGTGCTGATGCCATGTGCAGGTGGTGCTAGTCCCAAGCCTGGGTAAGGGAGGAGGACTACACTAATCATCTTTGTTATGACATAGCGTCGTTAAACAGAAACTACAGACAGCTGGTATTGTGAAGGCAAGGTTGACATCAGCCGCTCTGAGACCCACTCTGGATATTCTTAATATTATTAGTCTGTTTTTATACACTTTTAAATCAGTTTTTCAAACGCTGCTGTATATACTCCTCCCTTTCCTTCAATCATTAGATACCACGTTTTTTTGTGAATAAGTTAAGGTTGATGTCAATGGCCCACATGGCCATAACGTGCGTTAAACACTGTATAATAATGCTAGTGTTGAAAAAGAAGTTGCAGCAACTGTCTTGTGAGATGACGTACCGTGGTGTCAACCAAATCCGTGATGTCAACTGCCTTGGTGGCCACAAGATCTACAGTGCAATACATTGCAATACAACACCGTATTTCTAATGTGCCACTTGTACATATAATGACTAACGATGCAAATGTCTTTCAGCCCTAAATACGTGCGCTGTTAAATTTGTGGAAAATTTGTGCGAGGTAAAGGTAAAGTCACTGTCAACGGCCTTGGCAGCCCGCAAGATGTCTTCAAACGCTGAATACTACTATGCCTGCAAAGTTAGAGGTCTTGTGTGGTAACTGCAGAGTCTACTCTGGCCAGAATGCTGAGGGATGTTCACTGTCCAGATAAAAGAGCACAAGATTCTGCATTGTCTTACCGTACTTTTCCATTGCTTACCCTGCCTTCCATTTTGTCAAAAAATGTGACCTGCAGTTCAAATGCTTTTGTGTGGCTGCATTAAAACAGTTTGATGTCTGGCTGTAGAGCACAGTTGGGTGAGTCTAGTGACAAGAATTCTTGAGTTTGAGTGTGGAGGTCAGGGGTTCAAATCCTCACCTGGACAGTAGGGTACTTTAAGATTTGTTCCACTAGCACCCCTGCTGAATTCGGCTATAAAATGACTACACTGACCATACGCTGTGCATGGGGAGATCAGGCGGCAAGGAAGTGGACTAGCCAGTGACCACTTCCCATACAACAGGGTGCAGTATAGTGTGCTGTTGGTCAGGTACTTACAAGGTGCTGTATTAAGTGTCTATATACATACATATGTACATACATACATACATACTGAGGCTGTGAAAAAATGCTAAAAGTTAAATATCATTGACTGCTTCTTGGAGTTGACTAAGAGGGACTGGTCTTCTTCTTCTGTTAGTGTGTTTTATTGTTTCAGCCACAATAGTTATCGTTATTGTTTCAGCCACAATAGTTATCATTATTGTTTCAACCACAATAGTTATCATGATTGTTTCAGCCACAATAATTATCTTTTCCCAGACATTACTTCCAAGAGTGTAATATATGTGTATATATTCAGCTGGCTGTTTATATAGCACCTTTGAGTACCTTCCATAGCTGTAATGTGATGTGGCCAGCTTCCTGGTTGTGACTTTTGTTACCTCTTTCTGGAATTGTTTTATGTATACACTGTTCTTCATGTTGTTTTGTCCTTCATCATATTGTATGTATTGTATTTTTGTATTGTATCAGATGTTATATAGTGTAATGTATTATGCTGTCCTGATTCACGTGTATTGATAAATTGTATTGCTTAACTTCATGTTTTTATTTTATTGTGTTATGTAGCTGGTATGTATGTTTGTATCTATGTATTTTGCCTCAAATTCGAATTTTGTGTGACTTTGCATGAGTTAAAAATTTTTGTGATAAAAAATCTTGTTTTAGTTACTTAATATAGAGCCCTTAAGAATGAGGACCATAGTGTTTGCCGCTTGTGCTAACCTAAATGGTGTTACAGTCGTTGAGAACAAAAAATTTATCACCAATTGAACAGTGCTCAGGTAACTAGAAGTCTCACCACTGGCCGGCTCCTGCAGACACCCGGGGATACAACCGACGGATTCCCATCCAGTATACTGTATTAATTAGTATTGTATTGTATCATATTGTAAAATATTGGTATCTTGTTTTCATTGTGCTGTACTCTACTGATTAATATGTTGCTCATATTGTATCGTATGGAATGGTTCTTTGTAGTCTGTAAGAAGAACATACATCGACGATGTCAGAAGAATGTCGCCAATAACTGTGGCATCAACACAAACCGCATGGCACAAGTCCTAAAGGAACTCGGCATGACTGGGGACAAACTCAACTCGAGGAAACAGGTCAAGGTCAGTGCGTTTTGACCCCATGATCTCAGCAGCTTATTGCAGTTCTCTGTAGTAGATAAGAAAAGAAGAATACAATAATGATGAAGCTGAATCTGAAGAAGACGACGACGATGATATCGAAGAAGAAGATGATGAAGGAGAAGAAGATGATGAAGGAGAAGAAGATGATGAAGGAGAAGAAGAAGATGATGATGAAAGAGAATAAGATGATGATGATGAAGGAGAAAAAACAATCTCTTCAGTTAACTCCAAGAAGTAGCACCTCAACAGCCTCTGTGATTCAGGCCCTTGCCGTTCTTTGTCATAGGTAAAAAAGAAGGCTGAGAAGCAGTAGAGCAGATTACTGAAAAACCATGCGTATTTATAAAATGACTATGGAAGCCATAGTTATTATGAATGTAGAAAGTGGCCATTGGTGGTCATATAATTTTGACTAAAAACAGTTATGAAAGCCATGATTTTATAAACAGTTATGGAAAGCTATTTATTTTTAAAACAGCTGTGGAAAGCCTGGTACACCAGAAACTCATTGTAACAGTGTCTTTGGGAGCCATATCAAGAACTCCTTATAAAATGTTTGTGTTGTGACGAAATCGTTTTTAAAGTTTAATTAAATTTGTGATCCGTGTCCCTGACTTTGGTGTATCAGAATCAGTGTTATAATGAAGTGTCTTAAAAAAAAGGTTTGGAGTATGTAAAATGGTTATGGACAGCCATGTATTTGTAAAATGGCTATGGAAAGTTATGTATTTGTAAAATGGCTATGGAAACCCTATAGTGCACATGTCATCTTTTCATTGTGTGTAGTCAGTCATCAGTGAGACCTCGAATTCAAGAAACCCGAACCTCCGAACACAGTCCTCCCCATTTCCCACTTTGGGTGAGGATTATGAGTCTGCTTAGTTAATTAATTTTATCGATTTGCTTTCTTTTATTAATCTATTAAATGATTTCTGTTTGCTTTAACAGTCTGAACTGAGATGAAGCAAGCCATGCATTGCTAAAGATCAAATGATTATGAATTAGTTTGTAAATCTACACTGAGATGAAGCAAGCCATGCATTGCATTGCTAAAGATCAAATGATTATGAATTAGTTTGTAAATCTACACTGAGATGAAGCAAGTCATGCATTGCTAAAGATCAAATGATTATGAATTAGTTTGTAAATCTACACTGAGATGAAGCAAGCCATGCATTGCTAAATATTGCTAAAGATCAAATGATTATGAATTAGTTTGTAAATCTACACTGAGATGAAGCAAGCCATGCATTGCTAAATATTGCTAAAGATCAAATGATTATGAATTAGTTTGTAAATCTACACTGAGATGAAGCAAGTCATGCATTGCTAAAGATCAAATGATTATGAATTAGTTTGTAAATCTACACTGAGATGAAGCAAGTCATGCATTGCTAAAGATCAAATGATTATGAATTAGTTTGTAAATCTACACTGAGATGAAGCAAGTCATGCATTGCTAAAGATCAAATGATTATGAATTAGTTTGTAAATCTACACTGAGATGAAGCAAGCCATGCATTGCTAAATATTGCTAAAGATCAAATGATTATGAATTAGTTTGTAAATCTACACTGAGATGAAGCAGGTCATGCATTGCTAACGATTGTAAGTCTAGACTGAGATGGGGCAAGTCTTACATTTTGAAAAATCAAATGATTTTGGGTATCTGATCAAATTTAATCTACTATAATCATGTTGGAAAATTGTTGCCTTCCTCTCAAGCAGCATCTTCTGACCAGGGATGCTTCATGCATCTTTATTAACAGTTCTGTTAAGGTGTCGCTGGCAACGCTTCTGATTTGGTACATATATGCTTACCGACCATACACCAGCTTATGGTTTTCCTGAACTGTTTGATTTTGACTAAGCTTCTCCAATGGATTATGATTTTGACTGTGGTTTCAGATGAAGTGACCATCGATTGATGCCTTGTGCTTTATGATATCTGCACTGTCGAAGTCACATTAGATTGAGTTAGATTAAATACAGTTAGAATACATGCATCTTAGAAGAGACCCTGTATAAATTTTATAAATGAATGAGCAAATGATTGCATGACAGTCTTGCAGTTCTAATGATCTGATGATTGAATGACTATGCATAGCTGTGTAAGTCTAAAGTGGCAAGTCTTGTGAAGTCACTGTGGGAAGCCTTGTCTTTATAAAACACTTGCTAGAGACTGCGCTTTTTCACAGGTGGTGGAAATTCATCGAATGAGAAATGCAGCCTCAAAGTTAATGAAGAACGAAGAACAAGAAGCCAGAGTCCAATGAGAGACAATGAGACTCACGCCGGCCAAGTGTCGCTGGCCGACTTCACCTTCGTCAAAGTCCTTGGCAAAGGCAGCTTTGGAAAGGTAACTTAACCTTACGTTCTTTCCTAACCTTCCATTACATAAACCCTTTCATTTCCTTGTCATCACGGTCCTTGGAAAAGGAAGTTTTGGAAAGGTAATGTTTCTTTGATGATAACCATGGGCAGTTGCTGATTACTGGTAAGGGCCAGTGACCAAGAACTTTTTTACCTCACTGCACTTTACTTTCTGTAACTTTTCCTTACTATACTCTAACTTACACTACTTGACCTTCTGTTACCTAACCTTCCATTGTGTTACTTAAACTGACCTTACCTTGCCTTATTTTGGCTTTCCTGCCCATATTTTCCCTAATCTTACCTTCCATTACATTGCCTGACCTTACCTCTGTTACCTTACCTTCTGTTACCTTACCTTCTTTTATCTTGCTTTACCTTCCCTTCTTTTCCTTTCTCCTTCCTTTCCTTACATTATGATTCCTTTTCGTGAATCACCTTCAGTGCCTTTGTGGGTTTCGGTGTTGGTCATAGGTTCTTATGGCTGAGTACAAGAAGACGAAAGAGATCTTTGCCGTCAAGGTCCTTAAGAAGGACACAATCATCCAGGATGACGACGTTGAATGCACTATGACCGAAAAACGAATTCTAGCTCTGGCAGCACGCCATCCGTTTCTCACGGCCCTGCACTCCTGCTTTCAGACCAAGGCAAGTCCAACCCTGATCGAATCTAATCCCAATCTCTCGCTAATCACAGTTTAATCTAACCTTCATATAATCATAATGTAACACCAGTCTAATCGGATTTAGCCTTGACCTAATCTATTCTCAATCTAATTACAATATAATATCCAGTGGTAACTTGTTTTTTTGCCTAAAACCTGATGCAGTATTTGGGGTGGTGTTGTATTTGGGTGTTCCAGACAGGTGGAGAAAACTAAGAGGACAGCTGTGATCTAATCTTTTCCAATTGCTTCCGTGTTTTTTAGAAAACAGGTGCAATATAAAATGTTAAAGATATTATATAGCACTCCTAGGATTTTTGTGCTGCCTCTGTAGAGTATCATGAGTTTAATTGGCATTATTTTTGTGGTGTTGAGATTGCTTGCTCTGTGACTTGTTCACGCATTTTGTTGATGTATTTTATCCATTTGTTTATTTGTTTATCTAGGACTGTTTGTTCTTTGTTATGGAGTACGTTGCCGGTGGCGACCTCATGTTCCAGATCCAAGGAGCAAGGAAGTTTGATGAAGCACGCGCTCGTTTCTACTCAGCCGAAGTCACGCTCGCTCTCATGTTCCTGCATCGCAACGACATAATCTACCGGTCTATGTCGACTTTTTTCTGGATTTTTATTGAATTTATCTTTTTCTAGCATTTATGTGGTGCCTGTTAAACCTCAGGAATGTAGGAGTTTTCACTCTGTGACTTATCCAGAATTTCAGCAAATTTATTTGTCAGAACAGTTAACACACAAATGGGGAGAATCTCGGTATGAAGGGAAGTGTAAAAAAATTTTCTTATACAGATATACAATACAGTGCAATGTAGTAAAATGCAGTGCAAGAAAATGCAATGCAATGTAATACAAGGCAATGTGATACGATGAAATTACAATGCAATATAAATTGATACAATGCGATACAAGACAAATCTGTATAGTGCCATACAGTGAAATACAGTGCAATATACTTGTAATATACAGTGTAATGCAATACATATTGTTAATGCAATAAAATGTGATGAATTGCTTTGTGTGAGGTTTTCGTTTCTGATTCTGTTGTGTGATGTTGTTTCAGAGACCTGAAGTTGGACAACATCCTGCTTGACCAGGACGGTCACTGCAAGATCGCCGACTTTGGCATGTGCAAGGAGTACATGTTGCCTGGGAAGATGACGCAGACGTTCTGTGGAACTCCTGATTACATCGCCCCAGAGGTAGCTTGGGCAGGATAGAGTATCGCTTGTACTGTGGGCGAATTTGCCAAATCTGTGATTGACTGATTGATCAACTGATTGACTGATTTTATATTTATTTAGTGGTTGGTTGATGCTTTGATTGATTTCTTGATTTGAAACAGATCCTGCAGGAGTTGGACTACGATGCAGCCGTGGACTGGTGGGCGATGGGAGTGCTCATGTATGAGATGATGGCCGGTCAACCGCCTTTTGAGGCCGACAATGAGGACGATCTCTTTGACTCCATCCTCCATGACGAAGTTCTCTACCCGGTTTGGCTCAGCAAGGAGGCCATCTCTGTTCTCAAAGGGGTAAGCTCTACCTTCTCAAAAGGGTAAGGTCTTCCATCTCACATGAGTTAAGCCTACTGTTGTCCAAGGAGTCAGTTCACAAATGGGTAGGTTCTTCCATCTCATAGGGAGAAAGTTGTCAAATGGGTGGCTCTTCCATCTCATAGGAGTAAGCACTACCTTCTCAAATGGATTAGTTTTTCATCTAATAAGAGTGGGGCACAGTAGCCGATTTGTTAGACCGCTTGGCTTGTAACTTGAAGAGTACGGGTTCAATCTTCCTACCCTGATATGGTTACTGTATATGGACTTTAAACTCCTTTAAAGTCCTTCATTCCCAGAAGGGTAAGTTTCCAAAGTGGCACACCTCTTTTCTCAAGGGAGTAAGTTCCTCCATCTCACAGTGGGTTAGTTCCTCTGAAAGGGGTAAGCTTATCTTTACCTTACCTCATCTTAACCCTACCTTTTCTTACCTCCTAACAAAAATTTACCTGAGCTTACCTTACCTTGCTTCATCTTCTCTAATATGGCCTTGTTTTCCTTCCTTATCTTACCTGGCCTCAAATTGCCTTACCTCATATTACCTTACCACATCGTACCTGCCTCATCATACCTTTCCTCATCTGATGTTTGGATTTGGTCTATAGTTCATGACAAAGAATCCGGCCAAGCGCTTGGGTTGCGTAACGGAACAGGGGAGTGAGCAGGCAATTCGGATGCATGCCTTCTTTCACGGAAAAATCGATTGGGATGCGCTGGAACAACGCAAAGTGGAACCTCCATTCAAGCCAAAGATCGTAAGCATGCCAGTGTTTGGTCTTCATAACGTAAAGTAATGGTTATTTGTAAGGAGACAATAATGATGGCAACACTGTCTGTCCTCCTCAAGGCATGTGCTTTTCCATCAGCACTCTAGTCAACAATGTTTTTGCCTTGCCTCTGTTGCCTCAGAAGAAAACCATCTTGTGACTCATTTTGAAGCGCCAAAAGCAGGTGTGAATCAGAGTGACTTTATACAATGTGTTGCTGTTAATTGATTCTAACCCGACGTTTTCAGTTGAAGACTGTTAACCAACCTAACCCTATAGCCACATATGAGGTGACGTTTAAGCTTATCTGATTTCAAGTTCTTGACAAACATGGTTACATAATGCTGACTTCAGTTCCACTGAAGAAGTGACACTTAAGGTATTGTAGCCATGAATTTTTATTTGAAGGTGGTTACCCTATGCTAACCCCCTAGCTACAAGGGAGGTGAAATCTAAGATATTGTAACCACAGGACCTCAGAGAAGACAAAAAGACAGCATCTCTTGAGTATTCAGTCCTTTACAGAGACATTTTCATGGCCTTGGCTGTGTTACTACTATTATTATTATTATTATTACTATTATTATTCAAATGTAGAAACGAAAATCTCTGGTTTTCCTTTTTGTTCCAGAAATCACGGACAGACACGAGCAACTTTGACAAAGACTTCACGTCTGAGAAGCCAATCCTGACCCCAACTGACCCTGCTGTCATAATGGCTATCAACCAGTCTGAATTCACCGGTTTCTCGTTTGTCAACGATGATTTTGGCAAGCTGAATCTATCAGCAACCCAGGGGGCGCCACACACGGCCGTAAACAACGGTGGCGCTAACGGCATCGACATGTCATGATGTCACTGGAGGAGTTATCATTGGTGTTTTGTCTCCCTCACAGAGTTCTCTAGCTTGTTCTGTGTTTTGCCGCTGTAGCGGAACCTGTTAGCCGATTGGCTTTGAACTGTAGGACATTCGTCGTATTTCTGTTGTTGTATGGGGCTCGTCCGAGCGTGCAAGGGAGTATATCGGATGAAGCAAGCATTTTTGCGTTGAAACATTGGTCTCCCTGTCCGGGATTTTGGGCTGAACCTGAACTCTGTTCTGCCAGTCATTTGAACTCGGTAGAATTTTGTCTGTCTCTCCATGATGCTTGGGAAACAGCTTCTGTGTTCAGTTTGAAAAATTTATTGTGATTTGAATGCTCAAAATTCTTGTCGTGGTGTGATTGCTCTATAGTTCTGAGACGTTTGGATTTGGCGAAGGGTCATTTTGGCATTCTGATGTTGGGTCTCGGCGGAAAGTATGGCACAAAATGGTTCAAACTCTGGTAAATAATTCTGCATGAACTGCCTATATTGGGTTACAATGGTGCAAAATCTATGTCCTAGTCAGCCAGACTGTTCCAAACACTGCCAAATGGATAATGCTGCAAACACTGCTCCTGTTTTGCAGAAAAAGCTACAGAAATTGTCTCCTATTCAGCAAAATATGCTCCAGTCATTACCTCATAGTTATCAAAAATGCTCCAGTTATGGCCTCAGCAAAGAAACATTGCTTCTTGTTTTGTGAGAAATACTCCAATGGCTGCATAGTTTTGGAGGATTTAAGAATCCTGATAGGAAAGATTAACGGTTCAGGTCCAGTAGGAAGTGATGACATTCGCACTGGAAAAGCTCACCAGACTGCATTCCATTGTAACGGACACGTGCCATGTTATGGGAGAAACAATTTTTCTCCTGGAAAACTACTTGGCTACTGTGTCTATGCGATTTCACTTTCCATCTGCACATCTGTGTTCATCAGTATACCCTCTGTTTTTAATTTCCTATGTGTGTAGCTGTATATTTCGATATACTTGACTTGCCACTGGCACATAAGTATGCTTCTGTATACCTGGTATACTGGAACTAGCTTTTGTTTGCATATCAGCATGCATCAGCGTACTTGGTATATTTGATTTACCTTTTGCATATAAGTATGCATCGGTATACGTATTTGATTATTGCAGACATCCATCAGTATACGGAGAATATGCAGACACATAGACTTGTGCATGTATGTGTGTATGTTGAGTTTATAAATGCCAGGTGCTGTTGAACAGATGCACTGTGGTGAAGAACTGAACTTTTTAGCAAAAGTAGGATACATACGTACGTTCTGGGGCCAAGGTAGCCAACTGGATAGAGTGCTCGGCTTGTAACGTCGAGACCACAGGTTTAAGGCTGCCCTGGGCAGGGACCTTGAGCAAGTCCTTCACTCATGATTGCTTCATGCCTCTGGTTTAGATTTACTGGCCATAATAAATGCAATATAGTAGTAATGATAATATTTAAGATGTGTGTCATGGACGTATTTATGTTAATCTATAATAGAATGATACACTGGATGTATATATGTCTGGATTATTAATCTGTATTATTATACACTGAAATGTCCTTATGATGTTACCTTTGGGCACATTTATCAAGTACTGCACTTACACTTATCAAGTATTGCACTGAATTTTATCAAGTATTGCACCTATTATTGGTCTCTGCATTATCATCAGCCAATCGAGAAGTTTACAGTGGAGGAGCTTTGAAGCTAAGCCACATTTTTGATGACCTTCACTTTAATTCCCCAATTTCTTGACCATCTGTTTTAGTTCCAATTGTTAGTGAGATTTTTTACTTTATAGATTTTATAGGCAGCCCTTTTTATCATGACCTTTTTACTTCACAAGTTTAGCAGGTACCCTATTTTATCAACACCTTTTTACTTTACAAGTTTAGTAGGCAACCCTTGCCCTAAACCAGTCTGTGGGTGTGTGGCAACTCAATGGCTTGGCCCTACCCCAAATTCGGTCAGGAGACATGACTAGATTGCTCACTCTGGATCTGCCTTTGTTGGTTATGACCAGGTGGAAAGCTGAATTAAATTTGGGATCCATGCCCAACTGTGATATCAGAATTCATGTTATAATATTCATTATAGGAGACTTCAATGTAATATATATATATATATATATACATGTCTGGCTAAATACTGGTATATATATATTTCGTAGAAGTGTGCTGCTTATATGTGTGTTTTCACGTGTCAAGCGTAGCTAAGCATAATTGAAGTTGTTTATAATCTGCAATATTTTAAAATTACTGTTTATATAAACATGCATAGAGATATACAAAAGCATCTGTGACTGCAGCTATGTAATATTATATGTATATATAATTTTTTAATTTTGTGGTTAGATAAAGATCTTACCGATATTTCAGGCATCACCTATAGTTCTTTGCACTGCATTACATAAGCATTGTTTACACATACATATGTAATCATTTACATAGAATTGTTCAATAATAAATCAAATTGTTAACTGATAGAGATTTGTTAAAATGAATAAAAACAGTTGTTGAATATTGAACCAAATCTTTGATTAGCCAACAGAAATTGTTGAGCAGTAAAGGAAATTGTTGACTATCAAGAAATTTTAATATTAATAAAATATGTTTTAGTCCACTCTCTGATGCTGGTGTAATGAGAGGAAGTTGAAATTACATTACCTGTTACCTTATGTTACACTAGCAGAACGTGCACATGGTAACTGGAAAGTGATGTCAGTCGTGTCTGCAAATCGTTTACTCAGAATCTTTGATCTGTTTGTCCGATCATTGTGGATCTTGCATGATCTTTTGTCCAGCCTGTAAATATCTTACACAGTAGCTATGTAACCTTTTTCGTGACCTTCATTTATCTTACATGATGTCTTTGTCCTACTTTGAGTTGCCGTATTTTAATTTCATTCTTGTATGACTTGAGCTAAGATTAATTATATTTGATTCTGTATTTTGTTTTGCATTTTTAATTAATATTTCGTTTTTTCTCAATTCTGTTCTGCCATTTTATCTAATCTTGATACCTTTTTTCTGCATTATGTCGGTATTTTTACTAGCTTTCATTTCACATTGCTTCAGAATTGTTTCAGCGTTGTTCGTTTTTCGTGCTGTAAAGAGTTTCTTTGTGTTTTACACTCATACTTAATAAAATAATTTATAATGATTTTCTAGAGTTATTTTCATGAACAAAACTGCATTGAGGATAACTGTTCGATCATTTTCTGTTTGTATTTATGATTGTGAAATTCGATTGAAACCTTCTACACACTTTGTAAATGTTAGCACACATTACCGCATCTTGCTTCGTTAATCCAACAGCAATTAATTAGTTATGGAAAACTTGTTCTGCTATGATTACAGTTGTGTACGTAATGTAATACTGCGATCATGACATCTAATACTTCTGTATATGTGAGTATATGCTTTGGAAACCTCCGTTGAACACACCAATTGTAATTGTATTCACAAATTTGCAATATGAATTTGTGAGCTGTTTCAGGCTATAATGAGGCTGCTAATAATGTGGTCATTTTTTGAAAGCTGGATTGAATTTCAGATCATCCCGGTCATGTTATGTCAGAGTTTGTGGCGTAATGATGCATTTCATAAGGATGGTCATGTGTAGTGTTTTTATGAGCGTGTATTTATGACATACGTGATCTTACGTATGGTATGGAGACAAAGTACATCGAAGCGTGCAGATCAGAGTATGCGTATGCTTGTTATGACTTTGTTCACTGCAGCTTATTCTCGTTATTTGTGTAGGAAGCACGTGAATGTGTCCACATTTAAGCCACACTTCTAACTTCTGTGTAAGTTGTTTCGTGGTAACTTGTTAGGAGGGTGACTTGTTGTGGAGCCCTGATGACTGATAGTTCATAGTGGTGTTGTATAAATAAATGTTTGCGTATATCCCCAACTGGCTTGGCGAATGACTAGTGCATTGTTTTGGAGTTATCTTGTTTTTCATAGTTTATATGTAAAGCATAAAGTTTAGTACATTTGAAAGGACGTTTACCATAAAGATTTTTAAAAGGATTGTTGTCAGGGGCACTTTGCTGAAAAGCTTGGGGTGCTATTCATTCATCTCCTCAAGAGGGTACTTTGCTAAACCAGATTTTTTCATGGTTTTAGAAGAGCTGTGATTTTTTTCAAAAGAATCGAAACCACAAGCTTTCAGGAAACCAACGTCATGCTTGAAACACAAAACCGTGAATAATCATTATCGGCAGCATGGTTTGAAACTGCCAGCTTTTCTGCCTGTCCAACCAGGTGTTTGTTGTGCATGCAGTAACCCGAGCAGCGCTTATGATGGGTTGTTGGTTTATTGATTGGTTTCTGTTGGGTTTTGATGGATTGTTGTTGCACTGTTAATGGGTTTGTAACTTGCCGATCCTTTGTATTATTTTAACCCAATGGTATATTTTGCAGGATATGATTAACAATATAGGTTATTGATGGGTTAGCGAATGTTGCAGTGTCGTGTGTATTTGCATTCAGTATCGACCTACGAGTTTTTCGATGTTATGCAGATTAGTAAAACGTGTTGTTCTGCCATCTTTACGTGGCAGTCATAGTCGTAACGTAATCATCAGTGTAGCACATTCTTTATTGACAGGACTGTGAGTTATACATCTTGCCGTCAATGCTCGAGCTTTTTCAAAAAACTTGCATTGTGTGAATGTCTATTTTATTTCAGTAATCCGTGAATAATTGCAAGATCGGACGCTGTGCTGCACTGGCGCTGTGTAAATCTTCAATTATATTACATTTTCTGTAAATCTATGAACATCTGGGTAACTGGTCAAGAATTTTATTGTGACCTCTCCCAAAAATTCTTTGCTGAGCTACTTAAATTCTGGTTTGACCTGGCCAAAAATTTAGTCATACCGTCTTATGGGGTGGGAAGAGTGGTAGGATGACTACTACCTACATAACCCGCTATCCCAGTTCTGTGATGCAATTCACAGGACTCTTTATAAAGACTGCCAGAGAGGCGCTTCCTACTCTAATTGCACTTAGATCATAAGCAATGTCCGCAACTCTGTTGGCAAAACCATACTTTCTCACATCCAGTCTGAATTTTTCTTTGAAGTTTTGCAGCGCCCATGATAAACTGAGAAGAACTTATCCAGTTCTTTGCGATCAGTACCTTATAAAGTGACCAGCACCAAAATTCTTTTCTGAGCAACCAAAACTTTTAGTGTGACCGACCAAAATTTATGGGCACCTGGTCCTAGAATTGCCCCGCCCTAGAATTATAGAATGACCAGGCCCAAATGTTTAGTGTGAGGCTCGGTAGCTTTCAGTATGATCTCCGTTGATTCAGAAGTATGTAATCCTGGAATTTGCTAGCGACCAGGTAATAACAATAGTAATTGCAGAGTGACATCCCAGAATTCCAGACTAATCTTACCCAGAAATTTATGACCCTGACCTAGAAAACTAGACTAACCTGTTTCAGAAGTATTGACCGACCTTTCCTAGAACTCTTGTAACCCTGACCCAGAAAACAAGAGACCCCCTGTCCCAGATAGCAGAAGTGAGCTGTGTCAGAAGAACAAAAAATCCAAGGTAGAATAAAATGTTGAAGAAAAGTTACTAATTAAACTGTATAGATGCATATACGTACCACTGGCCAGTCGATGTTAAACTGTTTACGTTTACAATGTAAAGCCATTTTCACAGTCCATTTGTAATTACAATTCGTAATTTTGTAATTTATTGCAGTTCTTAAAATATACAATTAAAATAAATGTTACAGATGTTGAGGGGACATAGTCT
The DNA here is from genome assembly GCA_964023275.1 of Norana najaformis. Classification (NCBI taxonomy): domain Eukaryota; kingdom Metazoa; phylum Annelida; class Clitellata; order Crassiclitellata; family Hormogastridae; genus Norana; species Norana najaformis. The sequence continues at coordinate 30,654,993 of OZ029920.1, forward strand.
GCTTTATTTTCTCTTGAGTCCTTATTGGCTGCATGTACGCATTTCTAATAATTATATTATTTAGTCTATACGGGTTATTTATATCATTGAGCTTATGTCGATTTTTATTTAGAATATTATTGAGCCTATACCTTGGCTGCAACCTATAAATACATACAAATATATATATATGTATGTATATATATATACATTCTGCCAACATGGGACCCATAAGGGTCCTATATGGACCCATATGAGCATGCTAGCGGGATAACATTGGCTGCATTCACCCAATAATTATTGGTGAGCCTGTACTCGTCTTCAAGTATTAATTGATACTGTATCCTGTTAGGTGAAAAATATGATACAAGTAAGCGTGGTTGCTCCTCTGAGTTTAGAAAGCCAGTGGAAAGAATTAAGAGCAGGTGTGCAAGGGCAGATCCAGGGACCACTCTGGCAATGCCCCATCCACAGGCAATCCAGGGGGCCATTCTGGCCATGGGTATCCCCTAAACTGAGATGGAGTATGGCTGGTGTCTCCATCAGAAGAACGATACAATGTCCATATCTTTCAATTCTCTATTTTTAATCCATTCAAGTTCAGACTTAAAACTCTACTCTTCCAAACTGTATCCCCACAGCCAATCTGCCTCTTTTCCGGAGTTTTCAGAAGTTGATTGGACTTCTCCAATAATGACTATAATCTGGAATGGTTTCTCACCGAGTACTGTATATGGATAACGGGGCTACAGACTTCTCCAATAATGACTATAATCTGGAATGGTTTCACTTTGAAGGATAATGGGGCTACAGAAGTTTATAGGTTGGGTCAGATATTAAAATTTACGTAATTTGCACTAATACTCTTAAATAAGGTGTTCAGTTAGCGTCAGTATTTGAACTACTTTTTGGTGATTCGAAAGCGTTACAAAAATAACTCAAAAATATTTATTCGTGCTGCATGTCAGATGTGTTATAATAATCAGGGAGGGGCCTGGCAATAGACTGTGCAGGCTGTGCAAAGCACAAGGGCCCACGAGCCCAGGGGTTGTCTGGGCCCCCAAAGGGCCAAGGCCCGGTTGCTTAATTACATAAAGCAAAATAGCTAAAGTTCAGCTTGCACAAGGGCCCTCGGAAGACTAGCTACGCCACTGATAATAATGATGTCACGTCACCTGTGAACAGGTATAAATACCTATTATATGCCTATGTACCGCTATATAAGGCGATTATATTGTATATCTTGTACGGGTATATTTATTAATTTCATTATTTATCGAAGAATAATGCATGCAGTCGTAAATCCGAATCTGAATAACGGATGAACGTTCGCTAGGGAGTGATGCGATGAAGCGATAATTATAATTGATACGCGCGTACATGTTTCTGTCAGTCTAACTTCGCCTTTCTTTCGTGCCCCAGTTTGCCCTGGCTAAGCTTTCTTTGTTTGATAGATTTTCAAATAAAATTAGACGCGTAAATAACACGCAGCTCTCGATGCGGCGGATTTTTGGGGTTTTAAAAATCTATAGAGGTGTTTAGATATACAGAACGGCAACCGCGTCTCGGCCAATCGGATTCGCGGATGCCGAAGCGCATGCGCAGTGTCATATTAAATGATTAACATGGACGTCGTCGTCGAAAGCGAAGTAGGACTAATGGCCAAAGAGGAAAATGGCGAGAAAAATGCCTCAATTACTAAAATCGAGGAATTACTAATCGCCGAAACGGTTACCAGCAACGACCGCGAAACCGGCGCTCTTCGAGTCGAGCACAAAAACCTCATGGCGGCCGACGATCCGAGCGAAACGAAATTGCCAAGTGGAAGCACTCATCCCGTTATTGGCTCGTCACCAGCTGACGATGATGGACCGACGGAAGCTAAGCAGGAACCTCTGACTTGTCAGCCGCAGTCGCTGGATGTTGGGGGTTCGACACCCGGGTTGCAGAAGAAATGCCTGCGCGTGTCTTTTCCCGAGGACAAGGTGGTGTCGGGGTACATGGACCCGCCGACTCCGTGGAACGATGGTTAGTATTTGACGTATGTGCGTATCTTGAAATTTATCTTGCGCCTGCCAGGATTTCTCAGGAGCGTTGTTCGATCAGACTTGTCTGCCCATGATTTTCATGATTTTAAGGTTTTCACGCAGATTCTTACTGCAAGCAAGGGTTGATGTAAGCCATTTTCTAAAGCCGGATTTACTAATGTTTTTTATATTTGAACATTCATATAGCTCCTTTCCTGCCTTGCATACTTCAGTTGTTTTCCACAAGCCAAATCCCCATAGGTTCATTGAAAACCTGGGAATGATTATATTAACTTGTGCTTTATAAATCTTCTTCTTCTAATAATAATAATTATTATTATTACTATTATTATTGTTGTTGTTTGGCATAGATGTTATATCTGCCTCAGCTTCTGGCTAATCTGGAACCTGTCTCAATACTTACCTGAAATCTGACCTACAGTTTGGATTTCATTTGATGGCTTTGTCGCATGAGGCATCTTGTGTTAAGGATCAGAGTCACTCAAGTTATAACAGGAATTACTTGAATCAGATGTTCAGGGGCCTCATTATGATACTGTGATCAAAGAACACATTGTAACGAGACTGTTCTCAACAAGGTCATGTTCAGAGACGGAACTAATTGTGGGTAATATGACAACATTGTTTAATTGGTAGCCCAAGGAAAGAATTCTCTCTGGCTAGGCTTTATCCAGGCAGTTGTTTGCTGCGGGTGTGATGTGAGATCGGTTCTGGGGTGAAAGTAGTTCCAAAAAATATTGTGAATGGTTTGTGTGACCGATGACGTCGTGTAGCAGTTTTCTGCTGCTTCATTCATTGAAGTAATGCTGTGTCCTAATTACGACTGCATAAGAACAGACTGCTTGGGTGAATGCTTAGGCTCCTTGAGAATTGTCCACAGCTGGCTGAAGAGCCTAAGAGTGGGAAATGAGCACCTCTTCTATGTTATACCATGGAATCTTGGGAATTGTCTGTTGCGTGCTGAAGAGCATCCCCTTATTGCACTATGGGACCTTGGGAATTGTCCGCTGTTGGCTCAGAGGCCTATGAGTATTCCATTATGGGGCTTTACTGGGTCAGGCAGGTGGTTGGTGGACTTCCTAGCCAAGTCCTTCTCTTTATCAAGTTCCATAGAGCACTGTCAGACAGGCAGTGTTCAAAGTACAAGCATGTTTTGTATGGTTTCTCGCTGACTGCAGAAGCGATCATTTAAGTCATTCAGATAATCAGAAAGATAAGGAGAAGTCCATTGCTTAAGAGCTCAAGGTGATTGTGATCGTAATGATTGATGGTCATGGTGATGATGATGATTGTAAGGATATTTCTTTTGAAGCTTCACAATGTTCCACCGATGAGCTTGTTGCGGCCTACCTAAGCGCTTGTGAAAAAGTTGGAGTGAAGCCAAATGTTCGATTACTCAGCCAGCTGCAGGTAACAAACGCTAGTAACCTAATCCAATCTGCTCCAATCTAATCTACTGAAGTGTAATCTGATCCAGTCCAATCTAATGCAGTCCAGCATGGTGCAATCTAATCTCCCCAGGAAACTTTTGTGGCGCCGTTCTTATTGGACAAGTCATTGATCAATTGATGGTCAGTTCCAAGCAAAACCGAATTCCAAAATCACAGTCAGCTCAACAGAACCACACGAGATGAATGGCGCTCTTGAGACCAGGAGACACGCTAGGCAAGATCAGCAATAAATTCTACTTATAGCTTGAAGTATGTGTTTGTGTATATGTATGTGTGCATGTATGTATGTGTCTGTACTTATATGTATGTATCTGGACATTTATGTAGCTCCTTTTAAGAACTCGAAGGTGCTCACTGCAAACTATATTTTGTTCATGTGTTTGTATATTTGTATGTGTGTAGTTATGCATGTATGTACTTATGTGTATGTGCATGTATGTATGTATCTGGACATTTATATAGCTCCTTTTAGGAACTCTTGAAGGTGCTCCTTGCAAATTATACTTTGTTCACATGCAGATGACTTGTTTATGATGATATGCAAAAAATGAAGTTCTGCTTAACATTTTTATTTAGTTTATTTAATTTTTTATTTTATTTCCTTCATTTATACAGACCAGTATCGAATGGTGGCGTACGAATATCAGTGGTGCTAAGCCTTGTAATGCATCGTAATGCAGTATTTTTGTAGAGGCAACTGATTCATTGGGTTTGTTACTTACAGGTTATCACGAACTTTGATGACCGAAATGAAACTCTGACTTTAAAAAGTAAGTCCATTTATGCCTTTGTACCTCTTCATTTATGTTGTTAGGTTGCTGGGCTGTCAGCCAAAACGTTGGTTCTACTTGTTCTACTCCTGTCGGGATAGAAAGACGTTTACAGACTTCTGTTCTGCTTGTAGCCACTAGAGAACTTGGCCATAAAATAAAAGTACTGATCCTGCACTGTCAGTGTGAAGATTGGGTGGTGAGGGAGAGGACTGCTGCCCAATGCCCTTATCTAATCTCACCTAATCTAATGACCCTTATCGCAAAACACAAGGCATCAAGTGATGGTCGCTTCAGGCAAAATAAGTTGTCTTCTATAGTACCGTTGTAATAATGCATGATGGTCATTTATCGTAAATGTGTAACCACTGTATCTTGACAAGAATTGAACCTTGATCCTGTCAGTGAAACATCATTTTTTACCAGTTGGCCTCAGCTTGGTGTTTACCCATTATTTCTCATAAATAGGGTTTTTTGGGGTGCATGTGACCATGGGTGAGCGATTATTAGATCCTCTGATAGATGGGAGTTGGTCCAGAGGGTGTACTTTACGGCTTCCTTTGGCGTCGTTTGGGAGATTTCTTGTTCTGGCATCTAATTTAATCTAAGTAACATATGCTGCCAACCGACACAGCTTTTGACGTCACCTTTTTCTATAGCCCAGCGACGGTTGCCAGAGACATTGCTCTCCCAGTGGGCTTGTGCAGCATAATGAAATCTTTTGGGGATTTGCAAATTGATGAATTGTGTGTAGCTTCTTTGATAGTATTTTTATCTGTTGGTGTTCGGCATTGTAGTAACTTAATTACGCTGGGACTTGTGATTGGATGTTATCCTTTAGCAGTTGGCTTTGCAGTAACTTAATCACTTTGGCTTTTGTGATTGGTTGTACTCTTCTGGCGTGTGGTATTGTAACTTAATCATTCAAGCATTTCCAGTCTTTGCTTTTAACATATTTTTAGATGAACATTTGGATGCAAAACACTGTGAAACACTCGAAGAAGTGTTTCGACGAGTGCAGTTTCGTACAATTGATCTAGAGGCAACTAAACTGGAGGAGGAGGTTTGTACTGTATCTTAATTTATTGCATTTTATTGTGTTACCTTGAATATTGTTGTGTATTACTGAATTTCACTGCAAATTTTTTTTTGTATTGTATTGCTCTGCCTTGCTTTTTATTGTTACTGTATTGCAAGTAAGTAAGCAAGGATCTAGACACTTATTATAGCACCTTTTAAGTACCTCACAAAAGATATGCTAGCCTGTGGTGCTAAAGTTCATGAAGTTCATCAGAGAGCAGGCAATGCTTAGATAACTAGATAAGTCATGCACTGGCAGAATCTCGCACACAGCCAACAGATTCCCCTACAGAGTTGACAGTTGCGACCGTTTTTAGAATCCCTGGACTGCTTTTTTCTAGGATGATGATGATGGGTTCTCTGCCCGAAAGCAGGTCCATTGGCTTCATGCCACCCGGGGATGAGATGAGTGAGGTGATTTCCCGTTGCCTTCCTCACAGGCAGTTGTGGGTAAGCAACTTGTCCAAGGTCACTGCGCAGTGGCTTGAGGCAAATTCGAACCCTCAGCCCTCCGGTTATGAGGCACAGACCATTACACTACACCACCACGTCCCATTGCACTGACTTAAGCTCTTGGTTACATTTTGGGTGACCTCTGTGGTAAAGTTTAGAATATTTCAGGAAAGTAATGGAAATTTGGTTTTCTGTTGCAGGGTGCAGTCACAGTTTTTGATATGATCGAGTACTATGAGTCTTGTCTGAAGCTGAACATATCGTACAGTAAAAATCTTGGACAGAGAGGCTGGCAGGCTTGTTCGCGAATGATTAGGAAAGTACGTTGTATGATTACTCTTGTTGTTTCTTGTATCAGGACATTGTTGGGTTCTGAGACGTTCTCAGTAGCCAGTCCAAAGCTTTGGTACTGCCCAGTTTAGTTCATTCTGTCAGTTCTTTGATGTTATTCAAGTATAAACTTAAGAGTCGTCTGGTTCTAACTGCATACCCACTGTAACCTAGCATCTGTTTTCTGTGACCTATCAGAATTCAACCTGGCTTCTCCAAATTATTATGATTTTTGCTTACAGTTTCACTGGAAACTACCGTCAATTGATTCTTTTGGCATTATGATAATGGCACTATAGAAGTCATCAGATTAGATTAGAAAAGTGTGTTATTACTCTGTTACCTGTGGGGTAAAGGATATGGAGATGTGAACGTAATGTGATTATAAATTTATAAATGATACAATGTAGTTAAAGAATAATGAAAAGCTGGTTAAAAAAGGTTGGTTTCATTTAGAAGAAGCTGCCTTCATTTTTAGACAGTTGCCAGCAGCATTCTGTCCAACTGTCTCATTTATTTCACAGCATATATTTTGTAGCTCCTGTGAATCTACTAAATGCAAAAGTTTTTATGGTTCCCATAAAACTAATAAATGAAAGGGATTTGTCTGGCTACACTGTCAGCAATTTTAGTTACATTATTGTGTGCTTTGATTATTTCCATATGACAACAGTTATAATAATAATAAGATTAATGTTAATATTAACAATATTCAAGCTCAAGTGACGGCAGGAGGCTGGACTGTTTCAGTGCGTTGCCTTAAGATTTGTCTGTTTTATAGGGGTTTTCATGCTGGGAGCGCCTCTGTGTAGTTTATCTTGATGAGGCATTATATGATTCAACAAATACAGAATGAAACTGTGCAAATAGTAAGTGGAAAAGTTTTGAAGCTAGAAAGAACATTTACTTCCACCCTGCCTAACTGAAGTCAAAGTCCCCACTTGGCAGGAACCTTGAATGAATTAGATCTGTTTTTAGATAAAGAACAAAGTTGAGTACAGACTGTCTTGTGAATTTTTCCAGACGCCATGCTTGGAGAATCTCGAAGCTCGCGGCTCTTCCCTGTCAGACTTTGTGATGCCATTTCTGGGTCGATCCTTACGAGTTGTTTCAGCACTCACAAGTCTCCACTTGGAATTCACGGTGACTTCAGGAAAACCACTTCAGATCCTGGGTAAGCTATATGAAAAATATATATAAGAAAAATACACATAAATAAGAATATACATAGCAGAATATATATATTTTAGAGACAAAAATAAATAAAAATAAGTATTTATAAGTATTTATATAAGAAAAAAATATATAAGAAAATAAATATAAATATGGATTTGTAAGTGTGGCACAGTGATATGTTGGATAGCGTGGGAAGTCTATTATCCAATGGTTGAGAGGTTGAGCCTGCTGAGGGGACTCCTGGAGTAGTTGTTTGTGCACGTTTTCTTGTGCCTCAAATTCAGCTTTACTGGCCTTGCATGCTGTAACAAACGTCCTTTACTTTTACTGGACCTGCCAGGTTCTAACTTCCCCTGGGTAGAGTTCAGAACAGGGCCTATATGCCTGGATGATGCCACAGGGCCCCTTGTCCCAGGGTAATACGGTGGGTGACCCATGGCCAGTGGGTCTGGGTCCGGCTTTGCAGAGTTCAGCCCTACATGCTGCATGTCTGTCTGGTGACCCAACAGGGGAATTATCCCAGCTAGAAGGTAGGACATCTGTAGGTTATTTAATTGTGAATCCACTTGCAACAGAACCCACACATGTTTAAATATAATGCTCTATTAAGCACTAAGTTACACACTGCAGTCAGGTAGTTGACTCTTCTGCACATGCAAATCAATCCATTAATTGTACAGAAAATTTTCTATACTATTGGCTTAAGGCCAGCCTCCCAGGAATGTAAAACACTCCTTAATCGGGAAAAAGGGCTGTTAACTGAATGCAATCAATGGATCTGTTGCCTCTCAAATGACTCAAAATCTGTTGGTCCTCCAACTCAGACGAAATGGACAGACTCTTCCCTAGACACTGGCTCTTTTTCCCTTCAAGACAGCAAATTACTGTCTTGGCTACTTAGCATAGAGAAGGCTTCTATCATGTCTTAATGCTGGTTTCTTGCTCGCCCTTGTTTGTTGCTCCAGCTAGAGTCTCTGTTCCTGTTGCCATGAAGACGACAGCCGTCCAGCCCAAAAGCCTTCTCGGCACACAACCAGCAGAACCAACTCACTCAACAGCTAGAAGAACAAGAGAGAAAGATGGGACCTCAGTTTCCTTCTATAGCCCTGTTACTCTGGCCCCCAGTGGTTTGCTTGCTCAGTGCTGGACCCCCACGGCTGGTCCTCCCAACCCATGGCTCCTTGGCCTTCATGACAGTGAGAGCCAAAGGTAGGCCTGAACTTAGCTAGCTGTCTGGTTAACCACCCCCTCCACAAGGTCATGCCTGTCTCACTGTCTAATCCTGAAGGCTTCAGCACAGAAGAAGTGAATTAAGGAGTCTATTTCCTCGCATTATGTTATAAGTGAAATAAAGTAATATAAGAGAAAAAAATAAAAGTAGATAGGGAGTATATGTACTTCATGTTCCAGTAGATTTTGTTATGTTTGTGGTTTTTTCAGTTGCGGCCCTGAAGGTGAATGAGACGCTGAAGGAGCTGTACCTGGCAGACAATAAACTGATGCCATCCGATGGCATCCAGCTTGGAAGTCTGCTCAAGTACAATCGGACGCTCCACTTGCTGGACCTCCGAAACAACCATCTACAGGTGAGCGTCGTTATCTGGACATTTATATAGCACATTTTAAGGACAGACAGCTCAAGGGTCCTGTTTTATGGATGAGGATAATGAGAATAGGGCACCCCGTCCTTAGCGCGCACAACAAATGAGCGCCGACAAATGCGCACCGTCAGTTGAGCGCTGTAGAATAAGCCCCGTCAAATGAGCGCCGTCAATTGAGCGCTGTAGAATAAGCCCCGTCAAATGAGCGCCGTCAATTGAGCGCTGTAGAATAAGCCCCGTCAAATGAGCGCCGTCAATTGAGCGCTGTAGAATAAGCCCCGTCAAATGAGCGCCGTCAATTGAGCGCTGTAGAATAAGCCCCGTCAAATGAGCGCCGTCAATTGAGCGCTGTAGAATAAGCCCCGTCAAATGAGCGCCGTCAATTGAGCGCTGTAGAATAAGCCCCGTCAAATGAGCGCCGTCAATTGAGCGCTGTAGAATAAGCCCCGTCAAATGAGCGCCGTCAAAAGCGCACAGCATAGACTATTATTAACCGTTTGATTGAATATCTTCAAAGGTTAAACGCTTTAACACTTCGATTGATTAGAATAAAGATGGCAACTTTGTATATTGTATGGCAATGAATAATACACAATAATATGATGCGAACGTAATAGTTGCTGCCACTTTGATGTAAAAATAATAGTAGAAAGAAACTTATAGTTGGAATCGCGAATAATGTAACAATTTGACAAAATGGAAACATAACAAAATTCAAATAATAAAATAACACTTTAAAAACATTTCCTTATTTGCTGTTTCACAGTATATAACATCAAACTTACGTTTTGTTTGTCTTCTAAATTAAATAGTCATTTCTTCGTATGGCTCTATGTCTTCTCGTAAGCGCGCTTATGTCGGCGCTCATTTGTCTTGCGCGCACATGATGGCACGCGCTTTTGTCAGCGCGCTTTGGTCGGCACGCATTTGTCCTGCGCGCTTTTGTCGGGTCACCTGAGAATAGTCATATTGGCCATGGTAACGGTGATGTTAACGATGACCATGATGTTAGTGAGTGAGTGAGGTACTTGGATGGATTGATTGATTGATAGATGGATGGGTAAATGAATGAATAGATGGATCGATGGATGGATGGAAGGATGTTTGGATGGAAGAATAATGGATTGATTGATTGACTTATTCACTTTTTGACTTATTCACTTTTTGACTTATTCACTTGTTGAGTTATGATTGATTGAAACTTTTACTGAGCACCATACAATAATTGACTGACTGGCTGATGGATTGACAAATTGATTGAAGCTGTTATTGACTATCATACAATAGTCAAGTTACAGTTTAATCTTTACAGTGGGCTAAAGGTGTCAAAAGTTGAGAACAAATGGCAATAATGTTCCACTTAGTGGTTCTTCTGATTACTTACAGCCAATTTCAGAGCAACCGGGGTTGTCCAGTGCATCCCACTTTTTTACTATGGCTTTACTTGAAGCAACCATCGATTGATGCTTTGTGTATTGTGGTATCGGCACTGTAGAAATTATTAGATTAGGTTAGATTAAGCTTGAGTATTATATATGTATGTATGTGTGTATGTGTTAATGTATGTATGTATGTGTGTATGTATGTACGTATGTGTGAATGTATGTATGTGTGTATGTATGTATGTATGTATGTATTGCAGTTGCTTTGCTGTGTATTTCATGCAGGACACTGGCTTCCTGCATGTCTGTGAGGGCATCTGGGAGCAGGGCAAGGGCGGTGGACTGAACACGCTGGTCGTTTGGAATAACCAGCTGAGCTATCAGGCAATGAATCATCTCTCTCGAGCTGTGGTACGTGGCTCTGACTGCCAGCACCTGTTGCATAATTTTATCAGATACTTGTTTAGGGCCAGAGTGCAATTCTTGTGTATTGAATTTGTTTTAATCAGCAGAGCCAGTTGCAGGTTATTTCTCGTTCACTTCATCCAATATTGTGCCTACCCTTGTCTATGCGTTTTTTAGCAGTTGGATTGACTACTGTAATGCCATCAATGCGGGCCTTCGTTTGGGGCACATTGGGCAGCTGAATGTGTGCTGTGTGCTGCAGTTAGGCTTGTTATTGGTATTTTTAAATTTGACCATGTCTTGCATTATATATACGATGCACTTCACTGGCTGCCTGTTTTACAGTATGTTGAATTTAAGATGTCAATTTGGATTTATTGATGCCAGTTGGGGAATGCATGGCTACTTTCAGGAGCTTTGTCCTGTCCAATTTCAGGTTTGGGTGGCCACAGAAATCATTGTTTCACGGCTCGAGGTGAACTTGTTGTTCCATTTACGTGCACTTCGACAGTGCTGTGTCATGCCTTTTCAGTGGTTGGACCATCCATCTGAAATGGCCTGCCTTTGAATCTGCATGCTTTTATAACCTGAGTAAGGAAATCTGTGACCCGCACACATTGTAGCAAATCTCACATTATATAATCCGTATATAAGGAGTCTGCAGTGTGAAATTTCTCTGTTTCAGTTGAACAGCACGTCGCTGGAGACACTTAACTTGGGACACAATAACCTAACGAACGAAGGCATGCATCGGCTGAAGGAAAGTCTTCTGATGAATAAATCGCTGCTTCGGATCGGCCTGCAGGCTTCAAAAATCACGTGTGAAGGCAAATACAGTTTGTTTGATATATTTATTTGTGTATTTATTTATAAGTTTCAAACATTTTTGACATGAAAGTCATGGAGTTGAAGGATCAGGTATGAAACTAGTGAAAACGTAGTTCCTGATTTTGTTCTGCTTTATGACTTGACCTCTTTATAATAATAACTAATTAGTAAAGTAAGATTCCAATGTTTCATTGTGGAACATAGGGGAGGTGCTCATTTCCTACTCTTAAGCGCTTGAGCTTGAAGTGGGTGAATCCCGTGGTGCTTGCCATTTACATTGTGGCTGACACCAGTACAAAATTGCTTGATGACAGACGGGTGTGCACAAGCAATTTGCCCATGGTCATTACACGGAGTCCACTCAACAAGCTCAAACCTACAATCATTGGATTAAAGACCAAGCGCGCTTTAGGAGAATCGGCGTAATAGTTCGCTTAGGCGTGCGTTTATGTGCCAACACCTGCTGCCTGATGAATTAAAGGATGCAATATGTGATTAGAACAGGAGAATATAATGCTATCTTGTGGATGAAAACAAAGTAATTACTATCTGTAGACTGACTGTCTGGTGAAAGAATAAGAGGGAAAGGGATGGAGCAGAGGGAGGGAAGGGGAGAAGGGAGTGAGCGGAAGGGTTATGGGAGAGAACAAATGAGGAGCAGCAGGAGAGTTCCCCAGAAGGGATATTTGGTGAACTAGCATGCAGGTGCTGTGCATGGGATAAGGTAGTTTATAATTTTTTAACACAGCAGTTGGATCTGTTTTTTTAAGGAGCCGTTGCCTTAGCCGAGTTCATCGCAGAAAGCACCAAACTTGTCCGGTTGGATTTGCGAGAGAATGAAATTAAGACGGGAGGACTGATGGCACTCTGCCTCGCGCTGAAGGTCAGCCAGTCCGTTACCCGGATCGACCTCGACAAAGAACCGAAAAAAGAGAGCGTGAGTTATGACGTTTCTTGGATTTTTCTGTAAACTTGTTAGCATTTTGTCTTCTAAAGATGTACTGCAAAACTCTTTACTGTTTGCACCTTGTTGCTTGTCAGTTTCGCTGTCTGTTGGCTTGTTTATACTGTGGTGGCATGTGCAATGTTAATTCTTAATCTGTTTAAGTCTTTAAATTCTCAGATATTGTACTTTAATCATTTGAGCTTTTTTAAATTCTCAGGAGGTTGCTCTTACTGACTGGTTAAATTTACAGGGTGTATGCTTCAATTTCAGTGTTTTAATTTCTCAGAAGATACAAACTGTTTGAATCTTAAATGCTATGTGAGCATGTAAATATTATTTTATCTGACTTCTTAGGGAGTGTACTATAATCATTTAGTATACTTTAATCATTTTAGCTCTTTGAATTCGTAGGGTGTATAATCATTTAGTTCTTTGAAATGCTCAGGAGGTGTACTCTAAATCATAATGAATTGTTAAATGTTTCAGGGAGTGAAGGATTATGCAGATCAGCAGAAGCGACTCCTAACTGACATCGCCAATTACATGCAACGCAATCGAGTGCTTGCCAGACAACGAGAGGAAGACGAAATCGCTCAAGAGACCGATCGCACCTCGTCAGCATCTCCCTCGACATCCGCTGCAGAACCCAAGAGCGGGGGTGAAAGCATTCCAGCAGCTGAGACAACGCCACAATCTTATAAATCCCAGATAATACCTCAGGATGAGGTTTGTGCTCCTCTGGAGAAGAAGGAAGAACAGGTGGAAGTGGTTGAAGAAAAGAAGGAACTGGAAAATAGTCCACGACATCGGATGAACCTGACACTCGAGCTGAAGACACGCTGCCAGATGCTTGAGTCGCCTGACTTTGTTCCTGAGTCGGAGATGCCGCCGGTCAGTCTGCCATCCGAGGAGGCAGGTGTTTTGATGGCTGGAGCTCCCCTGGTCATTCGTAGCAAGCGCAAGATCATGATTGACATTCCACCATCGCCAATGGTCTCGTCCCAGGGTCGGACGGTTCTCGTTCCTGTCTTTGAAGAGCCACTGTCACCCAGTCTTGACGACATGATGCCATTAACCAGTAAACCACTTCCAACAAAACCGGATGATGTCAGGTCAGATCTTGACGCTGACAGCACATTGTCACAGGTTGTTGGCAGCAGTCAAAAGTCCTTGTTGTCTACTCCTAGATCGGATGAGTTGGCCCTGAAGGCCTCCAGTTCCGAGGAGTTCACAGCAGTGTCTCCGAACTGGGATGAATCTTCGTCATTGCCCTCTAGTCCGGAAGGGTTTTTCTCGTCAGTCTCTAGCCATGAGTCTGGCTCGCCACTGCGGCCATCACTGGCCCGTTCCACTTCACTGCCAGCCGAAATTCAACCTGGCCAGTCATCACAGCACAAGAAATCGAGTCTGAAGATGACGCGGCCAAAGCACAGATTCCTGGTGTGCAAGGCTAACCTGCCCCACAAACCACCTCTGGGCCGACGTGGGTCCGGGTCTCACAAAATCCTACCTGGGTTGGTGGCTGATCTGGCACATCTCGTACCATCTGAACATTCCACAGTTGATGGTGGATCATCTGGTTTTTCGGTGACACTGCCATCGACCACATTCCAGTTGAAAACAGCCATGGACAGCTTTGCCAAAGAAGACAGTGCAAGTTTTAAGATATCTGAATCTTCCGGCAATCATGTTGACACATCTGCTTCATTGCCCACTGCCAGTTCTGTGACTGGGCAAAGTTTGCCACTTACAGGTTCACCAGTTCTTCTTGTTGGAGACCAGATCCCCTGTGAAATTGATTTCCTGCAGGCCAATCCTGTTGCACCGAAGTTACCATTAAATGATGTCAACGCGATATCAGAAATGTCTGTTATTCCCCTTTCATCTGTGGATGGGGTCCTACCAGACTCTATCCAGGCGACATCGGTTGATTCAGAGACTGTGGCAGAGGCAAAATTGTCGACACTTTGTTGGGGTCCTGTCACTGGTTCCACATCACTTATCGCTGATGAGAAAACTGTCGACATTGAAGCGGTGGACAACTTTGTTGCAGATCATCGTGAAGATTTGGTTGAAACCTCAGGAACTTCGGGCGGGAAGATCTCAGCTGAAGCTGTCCCAAAAGAAACCGAAGAAATTCCAAGTCTCGACGTGCAAAACATTTCTTCTCAGTTGTTGGAAACGGGTAATGCCACGGCCGAAATCTGCAAAAAAAATCGTGACAAGAAAAACGGCATAGCGGACATTCGAGAACTACACGAAAGGGATGATATGTCAAGCAGCGAGAAGACGTCAAGCATCTCCAATGGACTGAAACTCGGGTTTCCTCAGGACTTAATCATGGCCGACCTTGCAGATGACGTCCGAAAGTTGCACCTCGAAAACACAACCGGCAACTCGGGTACGTCTAATCGAAAATGAGTAAGTGATTTTCTTTTCCCCAATTTTTCCATGTGGCTTCATTGGTGAGACTCCAAAAGTGATATGGTAGCCAACTGCTTGAGCACTTGGCGTGTAATATGCTGAATGTGTTCAGGCCTCCCCAAGTGGGTAGGAGTAACGAGCAAGTCCTTATTGCAAAGCTTCTTGGCACTACTAACCCATACTTGCATTAATTAAATTTTAAAAAATCATCTTAAACATGTTGAGGCAAGCATTCTTGTCTTATTAAATGCACCCAACATTTAACGTTAGGAATATCTGTCCTTACTCATTGGACAGAGCTTCAGAATGGATCATGACTTGGACCCCAACTGTGGTGATATAAGCAGTATCATTTCACATCGGTTATGCTCTGCCCCTCGATTTCTGCCTTATTGCTGTTGCTGCTTGTGATGCTAGAACTTTCTTCCCTGGGTAAAAGGCTTCTTGGCTGGTAGCACTCCATGTAGATATCTTGAACAGGCGCCATATAAATTAGGCATTACATTTCAGTTTCACTCTCCTGATGGTAACTGCTGTTACCACCAGAGTGCCACAAATGTTGCTAGCACTTTGCCGTAATTTACTCGTTGTCTGGTAGATGGTAGATGCCATGTTGTGTTCAAAGATTCATTCAGTTTACGTTTGTCACACACCAGCAATAACAAGGTTCGGTTATTTTTATTTTTGCAGCACCAGCAGTAATAATGTTTTTCCGTTTGAGATTTTCTAACAGTTGTAACATTTTTTTATCTTGAACGAGTTCTGATCGTATCTTGTAGCTGTTTGGTTTGTTTCAGATGATCATTTTGATGCAGAGAAGTCAATAGTTTAATCCGGAATTAATGGAACTGTGGGACTATGATGTGTGGCACTTTGCGCCCACCTCCTCGTGCACATCCAACCACATTACAACATTCGTCAGTGATTCCACACTAGACTTTAGGCAAATACAGCATCTGACGATCATGTACCTGTTTCTGCATTTAAAACTTGTGAACATACATGTCTTTTTATCTGCATATTGCTGAAATGGAACTCGAAATGGTTGCTTGGGTCTTGCATGTGTAGCCTTTGGCAAACTGTTGCCAATGCAGATCCTGTGATTTGATCAACACTTGGTTGGAATGGCTTAGTCTGGGTAGTAGTTTGGGACTACGTGTTGGTCACTGAGGTTTCGGGGTGGTGATTAGGTGTTTGGATGTGATATTTGCATAAGAGATTTTGGGGTGGTGATGGCTTTTTGAGTGTGATATTTATGTGAGGATGCGAGATAATGGGATTGTGACAGTTTTCTATGGTGTGATAGTGTATTGGTGTCAAAATGAGATTTTGGACATGGCTGCAGTCGTGTTTGGAGCTCCCAAAAAATGTTTTTGAAAATGAGATTATTTATTTGTTAGTGTTTGGCTAGAAGCCTAGTGTGGGTTTGGTGATCTCGAAAAGTTTTTGACCAAGAATTACATGTAGAACTTTTTCAACGTAATTGAAAAAAAGCTTCTTGTTTTTGGAGCCAAAGAAAAGGGTTATCATGGTTGAAAATATTTTGGGTACATTTGGGGATTTGCTGATGAAAGCTCTGGTGGGGTGTGTGAGACAGCTGTTTTGTGACTAAATATTATGTACCAGACTTGTGGGATATACGTGGTTTGTCTACACCACCTATGCCAGGAAGCAATTTCGTAATAGCGAATTGGGAGTGAGCACCGGCAGTATATTTGTCTTGTGATGTTGATAAACAAGTTGCCATTGAAACCGTCGCAATATTAATTCCTAGGACCATGATCGAGGCATTTGCACTTAGAGAACTTGTGAGAAAACACTCGTAGGAATACTTAGTGTCTTGTAAAATGTCATTATCATGTTAACCTACTCTGCACTATAGTCGATGTTCTTCTTAACTGTTTTCTACCAAGAAATCTATTCAACTAACTACTGATGTGGTGCTGGTTTCTCACTGTCCAGTGTTTTAGCTGAAATCAGATGTCCAGTATTTGTGTTTAGTTTACAGTGACAGATAAGAGGCTGATGGTCTGGTGAACAGCTTGGGCAGAATTTTAATTGCTGAAGACTTCCTTTTTCCAAGAACCAAGCCTTTCTCTTGCGTGTTAATTCTAGTTGTTAGAAACTCTTTTGTTACACCGTTCGGCTGGAACTAACTTCCACTGAAACTTTAAACTGTTTTGCACGAATTGGCTTAAGAAGCATTCTCAGCGTACAATGATTCACGCACATCTAGATCTGTCGGAAAACCATGTTACAGCACTTTTGAGGTCCTTCATAGGTTCCGTTCAACCATCTAGGTACTGTACATAAGTAAGAGGGACATACTTTTCCAAACCTGTTCTGTAGATGTGACCTTTTCTGAGGCATGCTACCATACTATAAATAAAAGCTTTATTTGCTATCAAGAATTACTGATTTACAAAATTATTATTATTATTATTATAAAATGCACAAAACAGATCCTAGTTCTGCAGGTTGACTTATTATTGTTATTATTATTATTATTGTTATTATTATCATTATTCAGCTTATCAGTTTCAGTTTATAAAGTGAACAATTATTTGAAAAAATTAAAACAAAAGTACATGTAACTACAATGATACAACTGTTATAATAATATTATTAAATTGTTCATTGGTGCTAATCACATGAACCTGGTCAAAATCTTACAGGTCTGTCAGATTTCTACAGGGCTTCTCCTGCAGATTATGATTTTCAGTTACTGTTTCACTTAAGCAACCACCAATTGATGCCTTGTGTATTGTGGTAAAAGTGCTGTAAAAGCCGTTAGATTGGATTATTTTGGCATGTAATAATCATAATTGAACATTTGTACAGTCCTTTGCACATAACACCCCAGAAGCCAACATTTGCCAATGAATTTAATTGTGCCGTTATAGTTAACTTCAGATTTGGAGGTCATGTACATTGATAAAAATTACAGCAGAGTGTCATCCAAAACTAAGGTAATTTTCTATTCTAAACTGAATATACAAGCTAAAATTACAAATTATATAACAGAATTATAATTATAATATAATTATAATTAACTTGGAGCTTACAAGTTGGTAGAAGTTAACAGAACTTTACACAGGAGGAGATCAAAATACAGTTTATCATACAATTAGAAATGCTGAATGAAGATATTTACATTTCTATTACAAAAAAATAGAAAGACAAAAAGTTCATAAAGAATTATAGAAATCAGAGTTTTAGAATTTCACATTTATCAGTTTACATGTGCAATAATGAGTTTTTTCTTCATTTACAACAAACTGGACTTGGCATCAACATTCACAGTTTGTTTATCTTTTTTGTCCTGAAAGCAGGCGCTGTTTGCACCTTATTTCATACTCGCGTGCTTCTTCCTCATTCATGTTCACTAGGAGTGACTTGCCTGGGGAGAGACTTACCCCAGTGAAGGCATTGGATTGGATAAGGCTTTTGATGGTGTTAATTAGCAGATAATAGTGATAAGCATTGCCTGCTGAAGAGAGCCCTCCCTCGTCAATTCGCCAGTTGCGGTCTTGCATTCGAGAAACACAGCAGACAATCAGTGCTGTCGAATAAGAGGCCTTCTGGAAAGACACGTTACACAGATCACTTGTAACATCAGCTGCATCGTAAAATTTCAGAGTGGGATTTCCAAATGCAGCAATTGTTGGGGCTTTGAAGGAGCTGAGCGTGAATACGAGATGAGAAACGCACAGCGGGATCTCCTTCAGCTTGGCTTCAATTCTGTGTTTTCCAGTGCGTTTGTAATCATCCATCTTGTCACCTGAGTGCCACACCGGACTGTCGCCCTTGTTGCGCCAATCTATGAAATTGTACCATTCATCTTTTATGAACATGAGGCAGGAGGCGTCTAGAAAATCCCGGCCGTGACTTGGATAGTTCCATGAAAGGTCAAAAATGACGTGGTTCAGGGTTTCCGGAATTGCATAGAGCAGGATCATAAGTTGAATCGTAGAAAATGGCTTGATGTCGAAATCAGAAAACTTGTTCATTGTTCCATCTGTCTTCATCGCCTGAAAGATAATTATTGCATTTTAGCATAAATGTTTTTGCAAAAATCATCTTTGCTTTAACTTCCAGTAGATAAACAATACTGAACACATTTAACAGAAACAAACCATGCTGCATTTGAATATCTGGCATTTGTGATAAAGTAAGTAAATGTTTGACGGTAATTGTAGTATCAGTTTTATTCAAAATTTCTTTCAGAAAATAATGTAAATTTCAACTACAAATGATTGTAACATGAGTCAATGGTGTGGCAGCTGCATTGTGTCCTTGAGCCTTGCATAGCATAGCTAACAAGAGGATGGAAACTGAACTGTTGTGGTATTGTAATTTGTAACTGTAATTTGAGATTTATAAAGCGCCTCTTAGAGGATAAACTCAACAGAGGTGCTTCCGACCCGAAGGAGTAAAATCACTGTTAAACAGTACAGTCTTCAGGCGCCTGCGGAACACTGAGAGGGGGAGAGAAAGGAGCTCAAGTCGCAATTCTCGAGGGAGACGATTCCAGCAAGTGGGACCAACGTAGGCGAAGCTTCTGGACTGGGCAGTAGCGCTGCGCATTCGAGGGACAAACAGAAGATCCTGAGTGGTCGAGCGAAGGGCGCTACGGCCCGGCAATGAGGAGACCAAAGTGCAGAAGTCAATGAGGTTTATAAAGGGCAGCAGTGCCAACAACACAACTGCGCATGAGGGAATCCTAAAGTGGACACGCTGCTGGACGGGGAGCCAGAGAAGAGTGTCACGAATATAAGACGAGATGTGGCCATATTTTGGAATGCCCCAATGAGACGAGCAGCAGAGTTAAGCACAGATTGCAGCTTTGCAGTGTTGGCTAGCGATAGGCCGGTAAAGATGGCGTTACCAAAGTCAACCCTAGTGCAAATGAAGGCATGGACCAGAGTGGAGATAAGTAATTAAGTAAGTAAGTATATTCTTTATTAACCAATAGCTAATCGCACATCGGTTTACAAGTATTTAAGAACACAAGAAAACTTAATATTCATACAACATCCTAACAATAAAACATTTACGCGTTAAATTGTAGCTGACAAGAGGATGGAAACTGAATTGTTGGGGTATCTTATACTATTTTATCACAGTAGCAATATTTCACTGCATTACCTTTTCTTATTTATTTTTTGCACACAGGCCAAACCATTAATATCTTAGAAAAGGCACTGATTCCGTTAATTTTTTTATGTGAATAAGTTTTTCCTTTGTTTTTCTACAACTTAGGTAGTATGAATCCTTGCAAACCAACCTTGAGTTCAGTTCCATTGTAAACAAGTCTTTGTTTGTCCACTTCAACTCCCAGTCGGACTGAAATTTCCTTTTTCAGTTCCCGAATGGTTTTCTGTGCTCCATAAACAAAGGACTCATTTTCCCCAGTCAGGGTGGTCACTTGGATGCGCTGATCTGACTGATCAATAGATGCACCTTCATCTTGCTGACCTAAGTCATCTGGGGAAGATACTTCTGGAAAAAGAAACTCCAACGTTTCAAGGCATTCTTTCAGACAAGGATTGTCCTTTTCAATTTTCTGGCCACATCCGTTGTGTGGACATTTCCAGTCAGTTCTCACGTTGGATGTCACACACTGTCATTGAAGGAAAGCCAAACCATCACTCAAGTAATGTCAGTAAAAAATTTCAATTGAAAGTAATGTTTTACTGGGTTGCACACATACCACAATAAACAAATCAGCATGCCATACAGGTATACAGTTTTGCTACATGTATTCAGTCATTATAATTTGCAACACAAATTCTGCTTCATGTGATGATGCGATGAGTATTGTTACTAGGCTATGTTACACTAAACTTGTCTAATTGCACACTTAAAAATCGCATCTGCAGTTATGTTAATGCACACAGTGACACATTTGCAATGTCATACAATGTAATGCAGGGTCCAATGGGGAATTTCCTAGAAAAACACAAAAGCTGCTTTAAGCTTGTATAGTTGTTGATGCTTTATCAGATCAAAAATCATCCATAAAAGATGTGGTATTGGGTAGTTTAAGTACAGAGGATAGATCTTAGTTAAGTTCAACCAGGCCTCTTGATTCAATGGTGAATGATAGTCTAGTATTAGTAGGCTGGACTGTCAACCCAGACATCAAGACTTCAAAGATCAGACGATGAGGTAAGGACTGATCACCTGCCTTCATATGCCGAGGCTATGAAAAATGTAGCTAACACTTCATACCCATGGCCGCCACTATGGATTAGCTGAAGATGTGCTCTTCTTCGCATCCCAATTGTGGCTTATTTCAGGTATTTAAATCTTGGGCTAGTTCAGTCCGTACGCAGGGACCATAAATGGCGTGGCACCCATTCAAACAGGCAGCAGTGGTGAAGGATCTCATACGATGAATTCATGACAAAATTGGCAGGGTTGACGCCTTAGGGTCGCTACATAAAACCTATACATTTACATTTTCAATCGGGCTCCTACGGCTAACTGCATGCAGTGGTCCCATGGTGCAATTTGTGTGGTTCAAATTAATTTAATTCTCATGAATGCATTTTGATCCTGCCTGGTAGTCTTTCACTCAACAGCTGCCAATCACAAGTCGCACCTTAAACAATGAGCAGTTGAGCAGTAGGCTCCCCCAGAACTGCGACAGTTATCTGACCCATCATACAAACTCACCTTTACTCCACCGGGTGCAACTTTTGTATTGGCCTTTCACTCAAAACTGAAACACTCCTCTTTCACAGATCCTATCCTGACACCTCTTCTTATTTCTCTTTCAGCTCCAATCCCAAGACATCGCCAACCGTAGCCGCCGCGCTGTCTCTGCCTGACTTTTGGATCTTGACCTGGAACCCAACCCCTTTTGCCTATCGAATTGGTTTTGACTGAGCGCCCGTTAATAATCTGGTCCCCGTGACGTGGCTTTCGTTGGGCGCTGTAGAAATCTCGCGATTACGATTACGATTAACTGCCTTACCCTGAGGCAGCAGAGCGCTGGATGAGCGCATTCTTCCGTCAGTGGCTCCCGCGGAAACTCCCTCGAAAGTTTCTCCACGCCACAGATTCGACACTTCATCGTGCACAAGATTAGCGAGTCTGCAACTTCTGTCACAACCAATGCTATTTGCTAGATCTCTTCGAACTAGTTCTGAAAATTATAGATTCCAAATATCGAAAATGAAACTGCTCAGTGCGCATGAGCGACGGATATGACGTCATGTTAAGCAACCGGAAGTTGATGGCGAAACGACTGTGGGACCATGATTGCATTGATCGGGTGATAGCGTATGGTTGATTTGTCGGTAATTTTAAAGTTTTATGTGCTTGTTGTTGTTGATGTGACGACATTTTGGCAGAGTTTTCTTGTAATTTTGATGTTTGAATAAACGTCTGATGCGATGATTTGATGCTTTTAATAACCAAATGGTTTGTTTAAGTTTAACTATTATGTCGTGTGACATCGCGTAAGGTGAACACACGTCTCAAAGGTTTCTTCGTTTAATTTGTCGTACTTTACCTTGAACTCGACTTTGTGTTGGTGTCACGGTCACTATGTGCTAAAGCGCCATTGTAGCTGATGTGACTTGTTGTTTTTTTCGTCATACGAATTAGGAATATGCTTTTAAAGTAATATAAATGTAATTCTTCTTATCGCTCTTTCACCTTATTGTTTAACTTACCGGTGGATTTCGAGAGTTTGATCAGCTATCTTAAAATGGCGCCGTATAAATTACGTGATGCTTTGCGTTGTGCATGTTTATCGGAAATAACGAAAAGCGCTATTTGATTTATTTGCTTATAGTAATTGCATTTTTATTGATGTGTTCAGGTTGCATACTTACCTACTGTAAACTAGAATATGCTAACGCGGCGTCGTGTGGGACAGTACCCCGAAGAGAATGCAGGTCCACCTCCCACCGTCAAGCGAGTGGGAAGTGACCCAAAAGACCATATTGGTGGGTCGCCAATGACGAATGGTTCCAGTACTCGGCTTCTGTCAGGTTCATCATTGCCAAATTCGGCGTTTATGCCACAAGCTGTTTCAAGCAGCAGCCAGGACAGAATGCAGGAGTTTATGTCTGTCATAAAGTCAACTCAGATGCGACAGGTTGGTTATGCTACACAGTATTGGTCGATTATTATAGCACATTTTCCAGAACGAGGTACTTGGGTACCTCCCACCGTGAGAGCCCCAGGCAGATAGGTGTGTATTTGACAGGGCAAGAAGTTGAAGTTGAATGGGTGAAAAAGTTGTCCTTGGGTAGGGCAAAGAAGTTGGAATATGACGGAGCAAAAGGTGCTATATGAATCTCTGATTACTGTGCATTACATAACAAACTGCACCCCGTAAACTTGGTGGACCAACATTTCTTCTTAATTACTTTTTTAATTTGGCCCAACATTACTTCTTGCCCATTGACTTCAAAACCCAAATCTACCCTGCCACGCTTGATTTGACAATTTATGCCTTGCCTGGGACTGAGTGCTCATCTTGTAACCCAGAGAATACGGTTTCGAGCCTCCCCTGAAATGGTTATTATTTAGGGCCTTGGAGCAAGTCTTTTGCTCATAATTACTTTAACCTCAGATTCAGATTTACTGACCTTACATACATAATAAATGAAAAATAATAATAATTGAATAATAATATTAACTGTGGAAATTATTTGGGGAAGTCAGCTAACTGGGATAAACCAGAAATGATGATAATAGTAAGAGAGTAATGTGCCAGACGTCAAACATGAACCAGAAGCACGGCAGATGCTCAGTGGAGGGAATTAGTGGACAGAGGAATATGAAGCTGATTAACCAAGGAGTTACTGAAATAAAATGTTTAGAGTTGCCACTTGAACGATGCAGTTAATGGGGCAAACTTTATAGAAATGGAATATTGACATTGAGCATGCTGATTGTGCATGGGCTAATATCTGTACATATTTCTTGTCTAGAATTTTGGTATCATGTCATCTGTACCACGGCGATCGATGATTCGAAATGAATTCCCAACCGTCGCAAAGTAAAGGAAATTTTTCTGTTTATTATTAGGTTAACATAATTGGGTTGGATTGTGATAAGGTTAAAGTGAGGTCATTTTAACCTGAGTTAAGAGTGGGATCTATTTCTGTTGAATTTAGTATAAGGTCGGTTGACGTTGATGCTAAACCAGGATCAGTTTGTTTTATCAAATAAGACAATGTTTGTTCTTCGTCGAGCTTAGGTAATTATTTACTTATTGTAATTAATTATTGTTATTAATGTTATGTTATTTTAATTAATTATTATGGTGTATTAATTGTTAATATTTAATTAGGTTAGAAATTAGTCTTGTTTAGATTTGAGTTTAGAGAAAATCTGGTATTAAGTTGTAAATAACTCAGTTGAGAAATAATGCTGATGCTGTAATGATGCGATGAAACAATGCTATGTGATGCAAAGATACTCGAAGTTCTTGAATTATTTTGTTTTGCTTAGTCAGTTGATGTTTTAATATTTTAGAAAAATTGGCAAAGACTTAGCCAGCACGTTGTCAAAACTGGAAAAGCTAACACTATGTATGTTTTATATTTGAATGTTATTGCATAAAATTTTAATTTGAGTACATGCCTTTTTTGACACTCTGATCTAGTGAGGAACCCAGAATCGTTAATGACATAACTACGTTAATTTTTCGGAATGTCATACCTTCTGTTGGCTTTTTGTAAAGCCAGTAATTCTGTTAGTGGCTGTTTTTACATTCTGCTAGTTATTCTATGCTACTTGTTGTTGATTCTGTTATGGATTGCTGTCATTCTTTTAGTGGCTGTTAAGCGATCACCTCGTTCCACTGATTCCCTGGAGACTGAGCAGTTGATGAGTGTTATTCGTCAGGACTTGAGTGCCCTCAACAAACAAATCGCTCAACTTCAAGAAGTGAGCACATGCAATCACTCGCTGAGCACTTGATAACCAAGTTCTGTTATTGTCTAAACATCTTTATCATTATCTTAGTCATCTTTATCACCATCATTATCTCTAGGCAGAGTATCCTTAAGTAGCCTTAAACCTGACTTGTGTCTGCTTCAGCTGGCTTACCCACCACTGCCTGACTTCTAGTTTCCCTCAATAATTGAATCTTGACCGGGCTTCTCCAACAAATTATGAGTTTTGGCTATGGTTTCATCATCAATTGACGCCATGAGCATTACAATGATGATGTTACAGAAGTCAGATTATATTAGGAATTTTCAACTGACCTGGTGTTGTTTATCAACACATTGTGGCAGCAAAGACATCAAATGTCTTCCACGTTTCTTCGTTTCTTAAATATGAAGCTTGCAGTTTATTCACTGGAGTGGCGGTTTCTTTTCTCTTCTCCTTTTCTGTACATATTTTTCTGTTTTATTTAAAACAATACCTGACATTGTATTTAGGCAAGTGATTGTTATTGTTCGTGGGAAATACTGAATAACTTAGATACATACATAGAGACGCATACATAAAGACACACATTTGTACATTTTGCTGCACATGCAGAGTTTGGTGTTTGTAGTTGTTAAAGACTGCGCAAAGCCCCAGCAACAGTCGACAGAGTCAAATGCACGCCAACGCTGTTGTCGTCGCCCTTCAGGTAGCAACATTCTGTTATCGATTTTCCATTTTTGATAGGATTTTTTAAAACTTAGTGAAATTTGTGAGGATTTCTGTTTATTTCCTCAATCCTGTGATCTATTAAGGTAAGGGTCTTCCAATAAGGCCATACACAAAGCGGGGAGGGAGTTGTTATTCAGGTGTGGACAGGGGGAATGAGGTTATACTCAATGCAAACGTCTGCATCTAAAATTGGTGCAGTGGAAGGAGGCCGTTATATATTACGGCAATATATAGTCTTCCCTATTCTTGGTGTGGCACAGTTAGTCCTGTATTATGGATGTCTTCAAAGGAAGAGGGGTGGGTGGTATTGCCATATGTGGACGTATCTGGACAGTGGGAGAGAGGGTCCAAAGTAGGTCGTTTTTATGGATATTGTTCATGGACAACCTCTGATTTTGGTTCATTTCAAGTTGATTTCTTTCAGTCAAAACTGGTCACAATTTCAACAGAGTTCAAGGCCGTCTTGGAGCAGCACAACAATGTGAGCCTTTCACGTGTTTCTGATATTGTTTTTTGTTCAGTTTCGAACGGAGCTGTGCAGTGTTATGATCATGTTACAATGCAGTTTAGTTATTTTTATTCATGCTTGTGGGTATGTATGTATGTTTGTGTATATGTATACAGGTGTGTGTGCATGTGTGCTGAGCTTTTATGTAGCTCATTTTAAGTAACTGTAATCTGCATTATTGGACGATGGTGATGGACAAAAGTAACCTGTAAAATGATAGAAGTCATTTATGGATATGTAGAGAGCATTTCTGAGGCAATTCTGTATGAAGCTACAGCTTGCGAGGCTTTTGTTTTTTTTCTGCTTTTTTAGGACTTGAAGTCCAATGCTCTTCATGAAAATCGTACACAACATTCATCGTACAGTAAGTACCAAATCCAAAATACTTTAAAGTACGCTGCTGAACACTGAAATACTCAAAACTAAATTGCTCAAAATGCTAAACTCTGTGCTGTTTAATACTAAACTAAAGTAAAGCTCTCATGCTGCTAGTGAAACTTGGTGGAGCTGGTCATATTCCATGCTTTGGCTCTTAAGCCGGAATGGATGTGGTAAAATAAAAGTATAGCTCCCACGTTGCTAGTGAAACGTTGGGTCCTTGCTGTGAGCAGTGGTCAAATCCCAAGGTAGTGGGCATAGGACCGATGCATCTTGAGACTTAATGTTTACTTCCTGCCTTATGCTGGTATTGAACTATACTACTTGATGACAGAGACAACTTGTCCAGAGTCATTACACAGTCTGCAGCACAAGCTTGAACCTGCAATTGATGGATTACAAGCCTGGCATGCTGGTGACAGAAGCACAGAACTGTTCAACACTAAACTATTCAAAATACTAAACAGTTTACTATTCAACAATGAACTACTCCAAATACAAAATACTTACTCCCTTCAACACTGAACTAATCCAAAACAGTCTGCTGTGTAGTACACGTTTCTGTTTTATTAAATTAGATCAGATTTGATATGTAACATACAGAAGCTTGTACAGGGAATATATTCGCTTATGATTAGGTCCCACCAATCAGATTTCAGTGCCCTGTATAACTTGACCTGACTTTGAACTTTGACATAATTACGTGAGCTATGTGTGATTATTTTATAGGCGATTTGCAGCGTGATACTTCAGATGACTACACTGGTTCCCAGGTTGTAATAAACATGGATGATGGAAGTCAAGGGAGACAGTTGCATCAGCGCCAGCAGCAAATCACACGTCACCAGGTCAGGCCGACAACTTAACACTTTGTACTGGTTTTTAAGATGTTTTTCTTGTACATTTTTTGTAGTTAAGCCAGATTCTAGTATACGTTTCTTGTTTTTAAGTATTTAACGGCATTTTCATTCAGAATCAGAGTAGTGTTTAACTGTAAGAAATGCTAGAGGGTGCTTGCTATTTCCAGAGCTATACAAATTGCATTATGTTACATTTTAGCAAGTTTTTTGCACAAGTTATTTTCATACAAGCTTTTTCTGCATGTTTTGCTAGCTTAATGTTGGTGCCCTAGATGTGATGTTTGGTGTCTGGCGGATGACTAGTTGTGCCTCATAATTACATTTCCATGTAATGTTGGGCGTTATAAACATGATATCGGGTGCCCTTGGTGTGCACGGGAGCACATTAAATTTTACCAAGTGTTTTGCACAGGTTATTTTCATACAAGAATTTTGTTGACTTTTTTGCTGGCATGGTGTTGTGCCATGTTTTGTTGTTTTGATTACCAGAAACAGCTTGAATTCGTTTGTAGGTGGCGGAGAGGTCAGAAACAATGACCAGCGTGGAGCAGACGATCGTTGAACTTGGCGGAATCTTCCAGCAATTTGCTCACATGGTAAAGGAACAGGAGGAAATGATTGAGAGGTAAAACTTGCTTTTAAACATTTGAATATCTGACTGCATTACTACCTTGCAACAGACACAGATTCACACTGCTGTGGGACTTTGTGAACATTACAAGTTTTTTTAATAATAATAGAAATAAATGAAAAATGTTTGTTCAAATGCAGTCACAATGGTCTAAAAAGCATTTCACTCCAGACTGAAAACTAAGCATTTCAGACTATTCTCTCCTGCAACTGTGCCTGCTTCATCCTGTGACCACCTTTGCCATAGTCGCTTTTCACCGCAGCTGAACCCTGGGATTCTGACCTGACACCAAAACTGACCAAAAACCTAGCTTTTGTGGACGTGATTTGATATAGCACAAGTGAATCAGCTGGTCTGCTGGACGCAGCTTGTGTGGCACCAAGAATTTTGGTGAAGAATCCATTAGTCATTACCTCTGCAAATGTTAAAAACTTAATGATTGTTGATTTATAAAAATTTGAAGCCAAATTTGTTGTTGATTTGCAGAATCGACACTCATATCGACGAGGCACATCTAAATATTGACGTCGCGCATACCGAAATAGTGAAATATTTTCATACAATAACTTCAAACCGGAGCCTAATGATAAAGATATTTGTTGTTCTCATCGTGTTCTTCACACTCTTCGTCTACTTAATAGGATAGCATTTAAGTTTTCCGTGGCTCTCAATTCCTTGTATTTAAGTTCAGACATTGTACTCTTGTTACGACACAAATTCCGATATGACGCGTTCAGAGACCTGAATCCCTAACGTACTTCAGCCATGGAAAATAACCTCATCATAGTGCAACATAAAGCGGTTGTTGCTGTGGCTACCAGAGACCACATTATAATGAGTTTCTTATAAGGTTGCGACGCGTTAGCGGGTCGGTTGAGAGCTTGCTTTGCAGTACAGAGTGGGAGTCCAGGCCTCCTCTGAGATGACCACTGCGTACGGCAAGTCTTTATACATGATAGGTCTTATGCCATCAACTGATGCTGTTTAATGAGAAAGGAGCAATATATAAATTTATTACTTGGCTTTGCCAAAATAAACCTATATCCAGCATTCCTATAATCGTCTTGACATGTTATTTAATGTTAACATTTCATCCTTGTTGATAATGTAATATTTTGCGTTTATTTCAAGTTTATTTTGCAATATTTAGGGAGCGGTAATGTTTTCATTCCATCTTTGTCGTACTTGTTTTCATTCCTACCATATCACCTTAGTAGGATTATCCTTCTACAAGGCTTACTGACAGCAAGTCCACACATATTAGCAGCCACATCAGTTGTTTGCCTACTGTGTCATTTGGGTGGATTTTTCGTCTTGATGCAAAACTTGCTCAATAATTTCTCAAATATTTGGACGTTTGCTTTTTCCAAGTTTGCATGTTGGAATTAATCTTCGTTTCTGCCGCAGATTTAGAAAATTTTTGACAGCATTTTCAATGCATATTATCTTGGCTTGTGGCACCTACGGACTTATGTGTGCCATCTTCAGCCGGGTAATGCTCTCGGCAGAGGAGGAGTGTTGAGGGTCTTAACCTCGACCATCAATCGCTGGCGACCTTTTGATCTATGGACCGGCAGGTGACGAATACCAGTTCCGTTTAGACCTGCGGTTCGAGGGATATCCAACGTATATCACCAATGAGGGATTCCTGGGCTGTGGTGTTATCATGTACCGCAAACCCTACTGCCTGTCCTCTCTCTACATCATCAATGCAGTCTGTTCCACAAACTCTGAATATTGTGTCATCTGTCAACTCTGGATAGGAATCTAGTTGGTTGGGTTGTGCGTGTGTGCGTGAGCCCACCACTGGCGACTTCTAGTTATCCGCGTTGTTTTTTTGCTGATGTGCTTTCTGGTCTTGGTGACGTTTAACATTTAGGCTGGTGTAGTCAGCACTTTTGTGAGGTAATTAAAAGGCGCTATATCAAATGCCTAGATAACTAACCATCTGAAAACCCGTCAGTTAACTGTCACATTAAACAGGCTACAAATTTTTATTATGTGAGTTTTATCTTATCTGGCACATTGTATATAAAATTTACTGTGGCAGATCTGTGCGAAATGTTTTATTCGATTAAAATTTTTCCACATTGGCTGGAGAAGGAATTTTGTGTGTGTGTGTTTGTGTAGGTGTGTGTGTGTGTGGCTATTTATATAGCACTGAGTAAGAATCTTATAAATGTGTGCAATGCCATGACTTGGTATTGATAAATTCCAGAATCTTTATCATCGTCATCTGTAGGCAGAGTACCCTTGAGTGTCTTATATTTAAGACTCGTCTATTTCTAGATGCTTAATAACAAGTTCTGACGAATATTGTGCATCTAATGTGTTTTCCAGTTTGAAATCTCGATTGCATTGTTCAAATACATTGAAGTTGTGGATTCTGATTTATTAGCCACAGTGTGTGAACAGTTTTTAGCTGTGAGTCAAATTTAAAACACTACTAATTATGAGAAGGCACCGTCATCTGATGTTGATTAAAGTGCAGAAATTTGCTGTTTTTTGTTAGGCTTCATCTTATCTCACTCTAACTTGGTTTGCTTCTGTATTTCTCATGTTTTCTTTTCCTCTCATCTTCTGCCTGTCCTGGATCATTCCATTTTTTATAAGTACAATATGTGCCAACACAAATATATATGGTGACAGACATACGTATGTATTGATGTACCTTGGCATTTTTATAGTGCATTTTAAATATCTTACGAAAGCATTTCTTGCTAGCTTATATGATGTTGAACTTCTAAAAGAAAATCGACGTTTGTCTGTGTACGAATGGTGCTTGTGTAGCTGCAGGTCTCCACTTGCTGTCTCGTACAAACACGTAGACACTGACCAACGAATTTCCATCCTTGATTGACAGTTGACACACTATGTCACTGGTCTGGGTTCTACTGAAGATAAAGAATGATACTGAACCAAAAGTAGCACTCGCGGCACACGGTGATCTTCACTGACTGATCATTCCAAGGTAGAAACTGAGCACAATGCATCTGAAAAGTCTCCATTCCTTTCATGCATATGTGGTGTTGAGAAGTAAGGGTATCATGTGGCAAATTACCCTTTCTTACCTGTAACTTCGTCCTTTTCCACCAACAACATTATCAACCCTATACACAACGATTGTAATTGTAATCTGACATTTATAAAGCTCCACTTCATGAATAGAGAATCGTCAGAGGCGCTCCCGAACCAGTGAGACCACTGTCAAATAATACAGACTTCAGGCGTTTGTGAAACTGCGGAAGGGACAAACTGAGGAACTCAAGCCGCAGCTCTCGGGAAAGGCGATTCCAGCTATTAGGTCCAACATAGGCAAAGCTTTTAGACTGAGCTGTAACAGTGCGCTAAAAATGCTGTAGCAGTGCGGTAAAATGGACATGTAACATAAGTTAAACAAGTTATGTTTCAGTTAAAAAGATGGACACATAACAAATGATTCGCACTCAATTTATGCTTCAGTCAGAAATTGTCATCACTTTTCAGAATATAAAAATATAGCTATTGTTACCACATCAGATCTGCATCAAAATTATTTGTTGTTTGAGTTCCACCACTTGCAGCATGTGGTGACAAATTCTCAACTGATTCACCGCTCTTTTCCAAATCTGGTACGTGTTTGTGTCAGACAGGTAGACAAACGAACGGCTATGGTGGATTGTTTTTGGAATCGAAGCGGGAGGAAAGATACGCCAGTTGAAAGGGATGAATCAGCATAGGATTTTCAGTAAAGCAGTGTTTTAGCTTCAATTAAAGGCCTACGCAGAAATTACAAGAGGAATAGAGTTGATGAGCTGGTAGCATAGGTCAAGTAGTTGCTGGTCTTCTTGACATAGCTTCTATGTGGCATTGATTAGTTTTACACTCTAGGTACTCTGCTAGACAATCATTCACTGGGATATCATTTCTATGCTGATGATACCCAAATCTACATCTCATTTGACAGTTTGACTTGTCACTCGTCTGTGCAGCTGTTGTCTGATGCCTTTGAAGAGCTGCAGTCTTGGATGGCAGCAAATAAACTTCTCCTTAACCCCTCGAAGACTGAATTTCTACTGCTTGGCACTCCTCAGCAACTTAAGAAATTCGAATGGCTTAAATCTGTAAAACTGGGTGATTCACTGATTGAGATGACTGATACTGCTCGTGACTTGGGTGTTGTTTTTGATTCAACCATGTCCCTCACAAACTATGTAAATGGTATTTGTAAGTCATCATATATGTATATTCGAGACATACGCAGAATTAGGCATTATGTCCCCATGTCTTCCAGAATATCCTTAGCTAATGCATTGGTCTCCAGTCGTCTTGACTATTGTAACTCCATTCTTGTTGGTATCACTAAATCAAACATGCAGAAACTCCAAAGAGTTCAGAACTCCTTGGCTAGAGCCATAACAAATACTTCTAAATATGAGCATATAACGCCTGTGCTTAAATCTTTACATTGGCTTCCTGTTCAGCAAAGGATTTGTTTCAAATTAGGACTTACGGTTTATAAAACATTGAACTATGGCCAACCACAATACCTGAAATCAATCCTTATTCCCCAGACTTACCATTATTCTGCAAGGTCATCTGATTGTCTTTCTCTTGTCATACCTTGGGCTAGAACTGTTCTTGGTAAACGAGCATTTTCGGTTGCTGGACCAAAATTTTGGAATTCCCTCCCTGTGTCTGTTCGTTCTGCTCAGTCGCTCCTGTCATTTCGTTCTCAACTTAAAACTTACCTGTTTCAAATTGCTTATCCACCATAGGCTGCCTCTCTGTCGTGCGGACTGTTTTACATTCGATTGCAGTATGAAAATATAATACAAACGTACATACTTACTTACACAGAAGCAACGAGCAATATGTCCTTTGATTGGTCGAATATTTGACGGACGAATAGCGTTACTCAGTCCTGTTACAGCTTCCGGGTTGCGAAGGAGGAGGTTCGGTTTATCGTTATTACAATGGACAGCAAAGGCAGAAAAGTTGTCGTATGCGACAATGGAACCGGGGTAAAACTCGAGCGGAATTCTGTTCGATCTTTTTAGAGTCAGTGATCTCCGGCTGCCTCGATTTAAAGGCATTTGGACATTTATGATGTGATGTCCGTCCCGCATCGCTCATACCCGGTAGCAAACGCCGTGGTCCCACGCCCCTTAATGGGCTTATTACTTAAGTGATCAAAATATTGGTAGTCGTGTTAGGTCTCTCCATCTTGTGGAAACTAATTAGACTTCCGAAGATTAATGCGTGAGGTTTCCATCCAGTTACGTAGCCTTTTAGGAGAAAATTCCCGGTTTAAGCCTCTGATATATAGTAAATCGCCGTGTTCGTCGTCGTCATTTTTAGCAAAGATTCTTCAGTCCACAAAGCGTAATGTAACAGAGAATTTATTTAGCTCATTTCAAAGTCTCATAAGTGTTGTGTGTAATGCACTACATGCTGGTTGTTGTCCAGGAGGAACTTAAAGCACAGTGATGATGTAATCACAAAGTTATGCAGCAGCACTTAAAAAGAAACTTCTAACATTTCCTGTCAACCTGACCACAGAAAACCATTGCCAAATAGAATGGTATTCATACGTTTGCAAGAAGAGGCAAATCTGTAGAAATCTGATTTAAGGTAGTGAAACTGCACCTATATCATGTCTGCATTTAAATATGTTTGTAAGAATTATGACAGCACTATGACAGCTGATTTTCAACATCTGGGCTTCAAGTTGCAATTGTTCTATTGTTTTTGCAGTTTGTAAAATGTGGCTTCAGTGGAACAAACTTTCCTACGCACATATTCCCGTCGCTTGTTGGTCGGCCAATTCTGAGATCAACTGCAAAAATCGGAAATATTGAACTTAAAGTAAGTTGGAAACAGAACGGTATAGCTATTTAAAAACTGATAAAGTATTAGTAAATGGCAGTAATTATGATCGTATTCACAGTTGCCGAATTTCTTCAGGACCCAAAGTTAAGTGTTTCACAGGCACTCAGTTAAAAATAAAATCGTTGAGGGTGGTACAGTCCTAGTCAAAACCTAAAGGTTATTCAAATCACTAACCAGGACAAACTTGCTGAAGCTTCTTAGGCAGCAGTCATGTTGGGAGAATCTCAACTGCACCCTGCATATCACAAGGTAAGCGTTCAACCAGTCAGCCAACCTGGATCTTAACATTGCACTTAAACTGCTACTGAAATTTTAATTAGTTTCATTTCACAGGTTTGAATTGATTCATTATTTTTTCCAATTAAGTTTAAATGCCATCAGATGTTTTGTTACAGTGCACTGAATTTACAGTTGCACAAATTATTATTATTATTATTAGACCATGTTTTGGGACCCGTTCCAAGAACTGTCTTATAACAAGGTTGTTGAGGTCATTTTCTGCAGCTGAACTAAATTTAACATCCATGTCCCCAACTGCATTATATCAAAGTTTATGTTATAATGAAGGCTTTTAAATCCAGCTTAAAATCTACCTTATAGTTCAAAAAGTAAAGTAAAAGTAAAGTATCCCATATCCACAAGTGAGACACAGAGGAGGCACTCATCTCCTTTTCTTGGCCCTTGACATGGCTATGGGCAGATTCCAAGGTCCTGGACACGGAGCCAGTGCATCGCAGGACTTGCTGTTTACTTCCCAGCATATTCTGGTACCAAATTATACTGCTTGGTGACAGAGGCACTGTGTGTGCGAACTATTTGCCCAGGGTTGTTACACAGAGTTGAATCTGCAACCGCATGATAATTGACCAAGCGCATTACTGAGAGACCACACAAAATACTACATTTAAATCAACCGACCTTTCTCTGTTCCATGCTCAACTGTCATACCAACAACTGCCAACACTTGATCAACAGACGCCGTGACTCTTGTTGTGCCTTGTACCAAGACAGTGTTGGGTTCTACAGCATTCTTGGTAGTTGGTCCAAGGCTTTGGTGTTCGATGTCTAGTTCTGTTCGTTGCCAGCTCTTTGATGTCTTTCATGTCTAGACTTAAGACTCATCTTTTTCAACTAGAATACGCACTGTAGCCTAACTTCTGGTTTCTCTGACCTTTTGGAAATTCAGCCTGGGTTCTCCACAATCTAATGATTGACTATGGTTTCCCTTGAAGTGACCATTGCTTGATGCCTTGGTATTATTATAATGGTGCTATAGAAGTCATTGGATTAACTTAGGCTCCAGTGTATTATTAAAGGGATATTTGTAGTGCGCTGAATTAAGCAACAGACTCAAAGCCGAGTGCAACAACCTCGTAATACTAAACACACCAAAGTACCATATCACAATTCAGCTGAAATACGTTATGTAGCTGTTATATAAATGTTTTGTGGCTTTCCTTTTTCAGGATTTGATGATTGGAGATGAAGCGAGCGAGCTTCGATCAATGTTGGAGGTTTCATATCCGATGGAAAACGGGATTGTTCGTAGCTGGGAAGATATGATCCATCTGTACAATTACACCTTTGGTAAGGAGAAGCTGAATATCGATCCAAAGAGCTGCAAGCTGCTTCTGACCGAGCCTCCGATGAATCCAATCAAGAACAGGGAGAAGATGATCGAGGTAAGAGACAAAATGGATCAACAGTGTTGATGACGAGTGCGACTGGTGGCTGAGTTGTATTGAGGATTGGATGTTTGGGCATTTCTGTTTTATGTCTGTATTGGTGTCTTAGTATGTCTACTTGTGTTTGGTTGTCTGCTAGTTAGGCTGTTTCTTTGCCATGTCTGCTAGATCCATCTGAGTTTATCTCTTTACCCCCTCCTGTGCTTGTCCTTCTTGTTACTCATTCTGACCAGTTGTCTTCTGCAGGTGATGTTCGAAACCTACCAATTCCACGGACTCTACATTGCCATTCAAGCTGTCCTCACTCTCTATGCACAAGGTTGGATTCATCTTTACATATATTGCGATTATCATTATTGTTATTATAATAAATTATTACTTTATAATGAATTAATGGGCTGGGTGGAAGGATGGGTGGGTGGATGGATGAATGGGTGTTTGGGTATGAATTAATGGACGGGCAGATGAATAGATGGATAGATGTGTAGGTGGATGGATGAATGGATGATTGCGAATGAATTAGTGGATAAGCTGATGGATGGGTGAATGGATGTATGGTTGGATGGATGTGTGGTTGGGAATAAATCAATGGATGGGTGAATGAATAAATTAGATGCAGTAGAAATCTAATTACTGACGATTAGATATCACGAAAACAAAGGCAGAAATTTAATGAAGAGAAACTTCTGATTATTTGTGTTATTGTTTATTATGTTTTGTGCAGGTCTACTGACAGGAATCGTAGTAGATTCAGGTGACGGTGTGACCCACGTCTGCCCCGTTTACGACGGATTCGCCCTCCCACATCTCACCCGTCGATTGGACATTGCTGGCCGTGACGTCACACGCTATCTCATCAAGGTGTGAAAAAATTACAGAAATTGAATCACAATCGAAACATGGCAACAGTAAATGTGTCCTGAAAATGTGTCCTGATGAAAGTTACTGATTTACAGGACACAGCCAGGATTTGAATCTCTTAACTATACAATTTGTTACCTTCTTAGTACATACATTGTAAGTCCAAAAAGTTACATTACTCGACTTAGTTGTGCCAAGTTTGAATGATGTAATGTACTAGGAAATTTATATAGCACCTCCTAAGTATCACGCTCCCAGAGTAGTGTAGAGTTTGTTAGAAAGTGAAGTCATGTGAAATTTTGGTTGAAAACTGTGATTGATTTCTTTGTTGTTTGTTTAATAATATTTATTTACATTTACCATATTTTCTGCAGCTGTAAGGCTATGCAGTCAATTTAATTGTTTTAGCTACTAAATTTTTCTCTTTTATTTATTGTAGCTTCTTCTACTGCGAGGTTATGCGTTCAATCATTCGGCCGATTTTGAGACGGTGCGTCTGATGAAAGAGAAGCTGTGCTACGTTGGTTATGACATCGATCAGGAACAGAAGCTGGCTCTTGAGACTACGGTTCTCGTTGAGCAATATACGGTCAGATCCAGCGATTTACTTTCTGCTCAAATGGTATAGCAAACTATAAAGAAAGGTTGTCCACTTTTGACTGCTCTTGCCAAGTTGGCAGCCAAAATGTTTTTCAACTCCTCTGAGGACTAAATTTTAAATAAATAGCGATTGCCTTATCTTAACTCTTACTCTAAAGGGGGCATGAAATAAATTAGCGATTACTGTGCCTTATCTCACCCATTTTACCTTACCATACCTTAACAGAAGCATATATGCAGTTGGTGATTATCTTGCCTTCTCTTACCTTACCTCTTTATCATCATCAGTTCCTGACACCAACCCGTTAGTGGCAGTGGGTGCAAATAAATGATCCCCATTCTTTTTGGTCATTTGTAGAATTTACCTCCCTCCTCACCTTAAAAGTGGCATGCAGTAAACCTACTTGTACATGACATAATTTTATGCTGCATGATTCCAGTTGCCCGATGGACGTGTGATAAAGGTCGGAGGTGAGCGCTTCGAGGCGCCTGAAGCGTTGTTCCAGCCGCACCTGATCAACGTCGAAGGCGTCGGAATTGCTGAGCTGCTCTTCAACACAATCCAGGCCGCGGACATCGACACAAGGGCCGAGTTCTACAAGCACATTGTCCTGTCCGGCGGATCGACCATGTATCCAGGTCTTCCAAGTCGGCTGGAGAGGGAAATGAAGCAGCTGTACCTGGAGAGGGTTCTTAAGGGAGACACAGAAAAGCTGGCAGTATGTGCTTTGATACTGGCGCTATATAAATACACCAGAGACTTGTTATCATATGCTTGGGTGATAACATGAATTCTGATGTAACACTCCAGGGACGTGGATCAAAAAATTAATTCACCTATAGAAAATAAACTTCCTGTAACATGACCTCATTATAAATGAGGCTGGTGCTTGTTGATATGGCACTGACATTTGCTTGCAGATGAACTTGGTGTTCTTAATGAGCTTTAAGACAACTTAGGCTACAGCAGAGGCAGCGTTTTTGTGAAGCATTAAAAGGTGCTATATTAAGTGTCGGTACATACATACATAGATTTAAATGCAAGATATAGAATCTCTAATGTAACTGGTTTATTATTATTATTAATATTCTGATATTTATTTCGCACTAATTTATGAATTCGCCTCAAATTTGGGAAGCTGGAAAAAATAAGTCTTCAGTTGTTTGCAAACTGAAATAAGAGAAAGAGTAGTGAATTCAGTAGATATGGACTTTTGTAGCACCTTTTAGGATCTTGTCAAATAGTGGTAAGGATGAAGATGATTTTGATTAGATTAACAGTTGTAATTTTTGAAGAAACATTTTGAATTTGAAATCTAGGTTAAAAATGACATTATTTTGTAAATAAGAATAAATAATAATAATTGTTTGTAGTTTTGTTAGGAATTTTAAATCTGGGGCTAAAATGGTATAATAATAATCAGTAATAATAATAAAATAAATGTTTAATTTAGAAATTCAAATGACTTGAAATAATTTTCTGTGGAGCAATTTTCAAAATCATCTCTCCCAGATGCAAATTAAATAAAATTAATAACAATATTAATTAACAGCAGTTAGCATAATTTTCTATTCCTGACAGATTACAGTTACCTTGAAAAATTAAATAAAATTATTAACAATATTAATTATCAGCTGTTAGCATAATTTTCTATTCCTGACAGATTACAGTTACCTTGAAAAAATTATTTTAATGATAAAAATAATAAAATATTGGATGTTTTGCTAGAAATTCAAAATCCGTATCGAAGATCCTCCACGTCGAAAGCACATGGTCTTCATGGGGGGTGCTGTGCTTGCTGACATCATGAAGGACAAGGAAGATTTCTGGATGACGCGTGCTGAATACCAAGAAAAAGGAATCAAAGTGATGCAGAAACTCGGCGTCAGCTTCCGCTAAGGGGGACCTGCATCCGCTTGGGGTGCTAAGCCACCCTGTGCCTCGTTCCGAAAAACCGTGACATTCCGCTGGAATCTAGGAGACGAGCATTGCTGATGTTTGCGTCTGTAGAAGGGGTCAGTTGTTAGTGTATTAACGTGCTTTTTAAATTATCATGTAAGCTTCGGAACCTGTGTCATTATCATCTTTGTAGCGGAGAATTTTTTAAACTGCATAGAAATCTTTAACCTAACCCTCTTTAGAATCGAATCAACTGCTGCTTGCCTCTAGGTACAATCCTCTTCAGTGCTCTTATTGCAAAAGTTGTCAACATATGCCACCATTTTGAAATTCCTAAGGTCATGTGGTGAATCTTCTTTTCACTGATTGATTCCACCTCTATACTAAAGCAGACACTTCAGGGTGACCTAGTGTGTTGAATCATGAACTGCACCCCATCAGTTTTCATAAATTCTTGTGTTAAGTTGTGCATTGGTCTCTAACAACGACCAATGGAGATCCAGTGACAGTTTGCAAATAAATCCAACAACCAATTACAAACCAGTTTTGCAGCATAGGCGCTGAGAGAGGAGGGCGGTGGAAAACCATGAAGAAATATGGCAAATTCCGCTTTCAAAGAGAGTTTACAGTCAAGAAATAGTGCTATATAAAATGTTACGTTACAATAGTTCACAGGTTCTTTGAAATGCAGCATACAGTGTTTAGGATTAAATTTTCTTAGGTGAAACGTGTTTCTAGGGGCCACTCTTATCATGACCTGGGGAGGAATTCAACTTGGGCTTAAACCCTGTAGTGGAGCTATATAAATGTTACATTATGTTGTGTAACTGCAGGAGTTACAGACAGTATGCAGCAACAACTGTTTCAGGTGTTTAGTTTTTGCAAATTTGAAATTGTTTTTTAATAAATTGGTATGTAATAAATGTGTGAATAGAACTTCATAATAACGAAATGTAGTAGTAAATATTAAATAAAATGTAGTGGTCAACTACAGTTGTAGTATTTGATCGGTGCCTCATTCCGCCATGTGTTGCTGCCTTGACCAAGTCCTCCACGTGTTGGAGCCAATGTTTTTAAATGGCGCTGTGTAAATATAAAATAATGTGCTTCTACTCTAGTTTTTTTTAAATTCTGGGCATCCATTAAGCTCTGGAGAATGATTGCAATAAGACTAATAAGTTAAATGACATTGGGAGTGATGACTACTAGTATCTTATGGATATAGTTTACAAACTTTCATTTCATGGTTCACTTTGTAATTAATTATTTCAAGAGGAAAAGTTATTAGATATCAATTAGGATTTGATCTACTTGGAGAACTACTCCAGATCATGTTCAGGAAAATTTGCAGGCAGTGATGTAGATCTCGAGTTGTTTGTCGAAACGTTGGCTTGGGCATCAGATTCTGAACTTAACAGTGTTGTTTTGCTAGAGTCAGAGCACTTGTATAACACATTTGCTTGAATTTCAGAAGTTGGCAGTATTTAAACCAGCTACTGTGAATCATTCTTTTTAATTTCTGTGAAATTTGGACCATATAGAATTAAATATTTGACGTGGATTTTTTAATTTTTTGCTCTTTGGGGTTTGTGTAAACATTTTTCAAGTCGATAACATGCTTTAAAAAGTAATTTTCGCTGTTGACAGCAGTGTGGCTGTTGGCCACTGAGTGTTGCATTTAACAACTGTTACTTACATGTATGTTAGACACCTTTAAGATGCAGATTAATGCAGATTAATAAGTTTGCTATAAAAGGAACATGAATGAGATACTTTGACTGTTTTGATTCTGTTGTAAAATGAGGTCACGTAAGGTCAAGATGTTAAAACTGAAAACTGCTAGTTTTAGGTACGAACATAGTTCACTTGTGATGTCTGTTACCGGCAGACACTAGACTATTGGCCACTAGGTGTCGTTTTCTCGTTAGTTACTTCAAAGTAATTTCTAGTGACTTTGCGCACATTTAAAATAGAGAGCTGCCCCTTAAGCCATCATACAGAGACAACCATAAGCTAACGACTTAATTTTTCTTAACTGTGGCATACGAAGGCAGCTGGTCACTCACTGGTCAGCCCTCTCCCTCGGCACCTGGTTCACACCGACAGAGTATGGTCAGTGTACTTATAAGCGAGTTGGCTAGAGGGCGCAAGTGGAACCGAAATCTCGAAACAAATTTCAGCCATGACGAGGATTTCAACCTTTGCACTTCCGATCGACGCTAAGGCTTGGGACTGGCACTACCCACAGCACGCTAACTAATACGCTGTCGCGCACCCAAGCACCCTTAAAACGTAGATCAAATTAACTTTAAGAGGACTATAGAAGTGGCAATATATGATGGCGACGCTTAGTGTCAGTTTTTACAATCCGTCACCCGAGTCTCCCATTGTCACAACATTAGCAAATGTATGTCGATCACCGATTTTATGTGCTTCACGAGATGGCCGACTTAGTAGTTCCTCAGTTTAACGACATCTTATGGCATCAAAGGCCGCTGACGTCGCCCTCCTCCTTTATCCAGGCTTGGGACTGGCACTACCCACAAACAATGCAGTGGCGGAGTTCAGTGGCCGACTGACACTCGATGAACTTCCTTTGAAGGCAGCTCCAGAAACTGACACTAGGTGTCGCCAGCAAAGCCAAACATATAAAGCGTGCAACAATTGAGTTAATTCCGGCTGCGACTAGCGTCGGTATTTGTGGAATTGAGTACTCTATCGATAACTTTATCAAGTCCTCGAGTACCCGCGAGTTGTATTGGTGAATTGTATTATGTCACGATTCGCTTGTGTGTACATATATATATATTATATGTACCCTCTCGAGCCCTGTATACCAGACCGTAATCGGGCTCGTATGGTTATCGTATTCGTAAACTTGATATTTCTACAGCGCCCAACATATAATATATTATATATATAGCGTCAAATAACATACAGCCTGTATCTTTCGTTACAGCTTATTACTTCATAATTACTGCAATGTTCCCGTAGTTGGTTTCGTGCTTAGTTTGGCTATTGGCCGCTGGGCATTTCTCGACTATCACTGGGGTGGAAAATTCTGCCGGCGTTCCTTGATCCGAGGCAATTATTATCGAATGGGAAGGGGTGCCGAAATGAAACATGGATTTATTTCTTTTAAATTGAATTAAGACATCGTTAAAATATATAAAACTAACTAAAGTGACTGAAAGAACTTAAATATCAAGCTATTATGCCTATGTGATTCCTATATTAATAAAATAAAATTAAAAAAATTATCCATGAAACCTGTAGCCTTGTAGCCGCTGCGCCTCATATGCATGTAAGTCTATACTGTAGTAAAACACTCAATGCACCTCATTCAGTGTAGACTCGATAGATTTATAAATACTTTGTACAGCAACGATCATCGTCTTTGTCATCGAAGCATCGTTATTTATCCTTAAATAAATAGGCCTAAACAGACTATTTATCCTTAAATAAATAGGCCTAAACAGACTATTTATCCTTAAATAAATAGGCTTAAACAGACTACACGTACAATGGCTTGTTTAACAAATCAATAAGCTTTGAGTTGATATCTAAGGTAAGGTCGACAGTTCACTGTTGTTCATAACTGGACCGTTGTACAACTGCAGGACGTGTTTGCATGAAAGGGTTTCTCGTGGGGAGATTTCGACACGTAATCATAATGTGTGGTAACAGCTAGTAATCGTAATCTCGAGACTTATAGAGGGTCCAACGAAAGCTAAGTCGCGGGAACTAGCACCAATGTGGCCTCAGAGTGCTCACGGACACAACTGTCTGGTGTTAAAACACCGTTAACTGTAGCCTGCTGCTAGACGGTTTACACAATTACTAAAAATTTATTCCACATTGCTTTCTCTATTCACCAGTCACGACTCACGATTTACTTGTTTTGAAGTAACACCTTGTGTCGCCGAGGTTAGACGGACAGATAGACAGACAGACAGCGAGAGAGAAACAAGAAAGGAGAGAGAGAGAGAGAGATAACTAGGACGACAAAGAAGCAGAGTGAGAAACGAGGGAGAGAGGGAGAGTGAAAGATAAACAAGCAGACGGACAGAGATAGAGGAAGCGACTTGAGAAAACAGACAAAACTGCGTAGGCACAAATAGCACATTAACAGAACTTCACGTGAACAAAAGCCCGTCAACCTGTATTCAGCGCATGAACTTCATATTATGCTGTCAACCTGCTCCAGGTGCCATAGGCTTCATATAGTGATACACTGCGCAAGCCCTTT
Organism: Norana najaformis; assembly: GCA_964023275.1. Taxonomy (NCBI): domain Eukaryota; kingdom Metazoa; phylum Annelida; class Clitellata; order Crassiclitellata; family Hormogastridae; genus Norana; species Norana najaformis. The sequence continues at coordinate 30,698,044 of OZ029920.1, forward strand.
ATTAAAGGGAGTTGGCTCTTTTTAAAACGGGCAGTGGTTAAGTGAGTCACCTGTAATATTTATTTGCCTTCAAAACGGTGAGTTTATTAAACTAAAATCGCTCATGTTGAGGTGTTTTCGCGGCGTGTGAGGGTAAAGACTTTCACAGGAATACTTTTGTAAATACATCGGACAGGTCTATTCTTTTACTCGAAGTAAATCTGGTGTTTTTCCAAATCGTAGGCCTACTGTTTTGTAGATGTTAGGCCTATTACTCTCTTTGTTTTACAGATTGTAAGACTATTGCTATGCAGATGGGAAGCCCTTTGAGTCAAGGTTTTGGCGAATTGCGTAGTACACGACTGACCTATTTCAGCATAGCAGGAGTTAACCAGCCCCTACAAAAGAAAAACCACCTGTCGTTGGAGTTTTGCAACAAGGAAGCTAAATTACGTTTGCTAAAATTGCTCAGCCAAAACTTTTGATCGCATAACACGGAAACTACTTCACCGTATAAACTAATTTGGTTTGAAGATTGTAGTGGTCGCTGCATAAAATTACCCCAACTGAAGCACCGTATAGCCTAAACCGATGGGCCTGGCCTGGGCCTAGAGGGCTAAAACCTTTGTTGAGCATTTAGCAGGCTTGCAGCTCTGTCATCCGCTGGATTTATTGTTAACTTGACGTGTAGAGCCATACTGTACACTTGTAGTATTGGGTCTTCCTCCTTCACTCGAACTGTGTGAGCAGGGTCGAAGCCATACAGTCGCTATAGAAAACCGTGTACATTAACATTTAGATTTAGTTGAGCTCAGCTATCAGGTCCAACAAAAGGTAAGCAAGTCGTGCATAACCTGATCGAATCTTGTCTCATATCTCATTTATTCAAGACAGATTTCGTTGATCTAGTCAAAAAGCCTGTAAAATATAGGCCTAGACAATTTTGTTTGGCAGAGTAAGTCTATAGTCTAGTAAAATCAATTGCATCCAGCCCTATGTCGCTTCGATTCTATTCTATTCAACTCTAGTCAAGTCAACTCTAACCTGATTTGATCTCATCTGATCCATTCGCAAATCTGCATAATAATCTGAAATACTTCACAATGCGCATGTGAAGATGATTTCTTTCTGAACTCCACGCAATTTTCCTCATATATTTACTAAATTCAGTCAGAATTATTTTGCATTTAGGCCTAATGAATTGTTAACCGATAAATCTTGTTTTAAGACTTGGGGGGCCGTACACCGACCTGATCTGATCCGATCCCACTGGAAAAATCAGATCTCGTCGGATCGGAATGGATCGGGTCAGGTGGGTTCACGGCCGGTAGCGCATGTCTTAAAGTTTACGAATCCTCTGTCAGTGAGGCTAAGAAGAGTGTAACGTAGCATAATGCAGCAGCTAATTTTATAGCGGCTTTTAAGTAGGCCTTACATCTTTGAGGTAGCTGTGTTTCAGAGCCTTTCGTAATCGTAGTCTTCTGTAATAATCTTAGTAATTTCTTCAGCGCTCATAAAATATAAGTCGTGGGAACTAGTATAATCACAGACGCTGAGTCAAAAACAAAACCGGGGACAGGTAGAGCCATAATTCTGACGTTCAAAATAAGAAGAAGAGGAAGATGATTCTTTTGAAAAGTACTGTTTTCAGTTTTGAATTGAAGTCCTGCACAGAAATTGCAAGAGGAGCAAGGTTGGTGTGCTAGTAGCTTGGGCCAGATAGTTGACTTTGAGAGGTTCGCGAAGGACGTCATACAGATATTAACACGGTAGCCGATTTCTGTGACACAGTAGCCGAGTGGTTGAGCGCCATCGCTTTGTAACGTGAGCGTGCTGGTTCGAGCTTCCATGAGATGGTTACTGCATACATGTGTAAGTACTGTACCTTCAGCAAGTATTTCACACACAGTTGCTCAGCGCCATCGATTGATGCGTTGCCATTAGATAGTGGCGCTTAATAAATCCAGATATGTATATGTGTATATATATATAGGTCCGTGCATAGAATTCTAGAAGACGCTTAAGTGACGATGTTGTTTCTCGGAAGATCAGCTGAACAGATGGATTCGGACCGCAAAGACATCGTGGAACCGACGCGAGTCCGCCTCTATCACCGAAAGGACACCACGCCGAGCCAGCCATTCAAGTGGAAGACGCCTACGGACACAGACTACACCCTGAAGGCCACCCTCGTCAGAACCAGCAGCAACCGGCACGAGATACAGGTTTTGCATGAACCCGAAATGGATCCAAGATCTCCAAAGAATGATTTGGGGTCGGCTCTTGGATCTCCTAGGAACAGATCCGAAATGGATCCTGGATTCCCGAGGAGTGGGTCCGGATCTGAGCTGGTAGTCGCCTTCGACCTGAAGGCAATCAAGTCTTGCGTGTTCAAGGGCAAAGTCTGGATCGAAATCCCGGACTCATCGTCGGGATTGCGTTTCGTGCTCGAATTCATGGAGGACGATCCCAACTTTCTGGCCTTCGACCAGAGACTGATGACCCTCTTCAAACTGCTCGGAGTGAAATGCAAGATGAATGACTCCTTCGACAGGGCAAAATGGTCAGAGGTAGCCTATTCTCCTCGAGCGCTTCCGCCTGTCCCCGCTGAACCACCCCATGGCGATGCTGCAGGCGAGGACGAAGACTATCAGTTCGTCTATACGAGGTGTAATCTTAAAATCACCACGACACCTTGGCCAACAATGCCCCCACCGCCTTCTCCTTCTTCTAACCCGCCACTGAGGAAGGTGGGGCAAGTACTTCCGAGTGTCAACAGAAGGAACAGCGGTCGAAGCTCCGCAGACTCTATCGACACCAAATCCATCTCCAACTCCAACAACACCATGCTATCCAGCAGCGACGGTACTACATCGGACGACGACGATTATCTCATACCAATCGACACGCGTGCGCATTACGTGAACGTCCGCCAGATGGAGCGACGGACATCCGGCCCACGGAATAACCCTCCACCGCCGGTCTTGAAAACTAGATCCGTATCTCAAAAGCAGGGCACGTCTTGGAACTGCTCCTCGTGTACCGTTTGGAACCAGTCTACGAATTCTCGATGCGAGGTTTGCGAGAAGCCGAGAAAGACCGACGCGGTTCAGTCGTCGGATTGCAAGGAGTGTCGGAGATTGGGCCTCGACGTCTCGCATGGCTGCAAGGAGTGCATGAACACGTCTGATACCAAATCAAGGTCCTTGAATTGCGAGGAGTGCCTCCGAGTTGGCTACAGCACTCCACCGGAGTGTAAAGAGTGCAGGAGTGCCACGGGTAACAAGTCCTTGGTCTGTAACGAGTGCAAGAGATCTGGCTGTATCTGTTCAGGGAAAGATAAAGGATGCAAAAGTACCGCAAAACCAGTTGTGCGTAGAACTTCTACCCCTCCATCTTCATCTACCCCTAGCACCGATAAATACAGATGTAAGACTACCTTTGCTGCTGTATCTACAACTTCTAATACTGTATCTACAGAATCTACCAGTAGCAGTGATGCGAAAGTGGACAGGTGGAGATGCATGCAGTGCACTGTCCTCAACCCTGCGAACGTCTTCTTCTGCGACGCCTGCTGCAAGACCCGAGACGACGCCTGGCAGTGCCACGTGTGCGAAACGGTGATTAGCCTTGACTTTATGCGGTGCCAAAGGTGTGATGTCTGGAGATGTCGTCTGTGCACAAACCAAAATGATGCCCGCCAGAACAGGTCGAAATTTTGCCAAGCATGCTCACAGCCTCAATGAAGGAACTGTACGAAATAACTAACAAACGAATAATGAATTAATTAATTAAGTAATTATTAACAAACGAATGACTTGAAGAATTAATGGAAAAAACCAATGAAATTAAATGAACAAAAGAAAGAATGAAAGAATTTGTTGATATTAATGAACGACAGAATGAGTGACTGAATGACTTAGAGTGGATTTTAAAGGGGGTTTCAGAACACCTAGTGTTTACCGTACAACAACAACTTGCTGCCACCGCCAGTACTGCGCTCCCAGCCACAGTTCCGGGACCGCTTGGGGTAATGCCGACTCCCACGAGGCTGGCGGTGGGTTTATGGTCCCCGACTTGATCTCAGGAGCCGGGTTTGATGCCCAGGTCGAGCCCACCCACGAGGCCGACGCAAAACACACCGATCGCCCACACTACTCATATGGCAGAGAAGCAGGTGGTCTTACTGCGCCCCTGGTACAGAACATACAGAAAACATCCTCTTTATTCCCGATAGGTCTTTGCATTCACAGGCATAGGCAACTGACGCTGAGGGCGACTCGGGCAATGCGATCTTTCTGATGAATGAGACGCAGACTCTGTACACCTTTGGTTGGAAGTTCGCTTATCGTCAGCGACTAGCTTATACATCCCCGGGTTAAGCAAGTCAGCACGTATTGAAATAACCAACTGTTGAAATAACTAATTGTTGACAAAGCGTGAATCGATGGCACTGAACAATTGTTGCGTGAAGAAATTGCTCCAGGTCCCTTTAACTATCTCAGAGGAATTCGAATCCGCAACTCCGCGTTACAAGACGTAGTCGGCTACCGCGTCGCACATATCTGTATATTAATAATAATAATAAGACAATTTATATAACGCCGTAGCACAGCCGAGGCCGAAGAAAAGGGCGCTGTACAAGGGTTCAAAAATCAACTGCAGTCATAAGATATGCTGAAAAGATGTCTTGAGTCGTGACTTGAATGTGTCCAGCGATGGGGCATTCGTCACATTCTCAGGAAGACTGTTCCACGCAGTGGGTCCGGCGACAGTGTATATGTTATACTTGCCTACCTAAGGGAATCATTTCTTTGCAAACACTTGGAAGTAACTCTTCAAATCTGATCTAATCCAAGGGCGAATCCAGGATGCACGCCGACTATGACCACACCCTTAAACTCTGATGGGGCCATAGCAAGAGTGCACCTGGATCTGCCCTTGATCTAATAAAATCTCATCACGGGACTTCTTTAGCGCCGTTATCACAACTAGCTAGGCATCAATCGACAGCCAGCAATCGTAATAGTTTATTGGGAGGCCCAGTCGAAATTTAGTAGTTCTGAAAGACCGACTGTCAGGCTACGGTGGATATAAGCATGTTGAAATTGATCAGTTTTGAGCTTGAAGAACACATGAATAATTTACCAGGGGTTAAAGAAACCCCACTTTTTGGACTGGGTACGGTGAATAAACAATGCCCATAAAGTTTGGTACAAGCTTAGCACTCTCCAGTGACTGTTTGCGCTAATTAATCAAACAGTATTTTTATGTGAAAGATGAAAGGAATAAAGATTGTTTCCCAACAAAGTCACGCTTCCGCTGAAAAACTATCTTCCTGTGACAACCACAGTGGCTGGGCCCACTAGATAGTATGCCGGCTTCAATTCGCATTTCTGAACTTATAAGGATGTGGCGTGTCAAACTTCAATTGAATTGTGTCAGGTCTTTAGCTGGCCACCATGCAGTCCCATCCAATGACATAACGCTTGTCCAATGAACGTGGCTGCCTTGGCTAAAGACACCCTTGACCTCGGATCGGTAGGTCAGAGGTAGGCCTATTTGTTCGCTGCAGTGGGGTTATTCGGGTCCAGGGTACCGACACTAAAGGAGAGGATATTGTTGATGGAGTTTCCATGAATTTGGTGGCGAAGGTGGTTGTGCTCGGAGCTGTCGACTCGGTGGGTGCTTGCCACCCCTTTCGCTAGAGCGCGCTGTAGAAAGGAGAGGCGGTGGGGCAAGTTTGGCCTATCTCTGGTGGTATTTGTACAAATACCCGTGATCGTGATCTCTTCTGCGAACACATAACTCTCCGAGCTGCAAGCAGATGACGCACACATTAACAGCCTGTTAATAATAAATTGTATTCGTCATCACACCCCCCCCCCCTTCACCCGGCTCTGGGCAGAAAGGCAGGAGGGCAGACAGGCCTTACTGCTCTCCTCGCCGTGCCTAGCCCGCCGTCCTGTCTGCAACACGTGACGCTTGACTGCCTCAATCGAAACAAATATCAGGAAGTAACCGAAGTGATTGGTTACTCTTTTGCGGCCATTCCTACACGAGGTTATGTGATAAGCCTCGGTGGTTGTGTAGTTTCACGACTTATTGTCCATAAACGGATTGGGATTTCACACAGGAAACCTGACTTCGAAAGGTATGCGCATGCGCTGGTTTTTGTCTGGCGAGACCCGGTTGGGTGTGCGTTGACTTCGTAATCGGATCCGAGGCTCGACTGAGGCGGAGGAGAGCATAGAACAGACAGTAACTGAAGCACAGGTGAGTTATGTGCGAGTTGTGTTTGTCGCGGTTGTTTGTTTTAAGGAAACTAGCGATTCTAATTAGTCTAGTCTCAGAACTCTTTAGCGTTGTTTACAATAAACAGTTATAATCCGTTGGAGACACCCGGTCGAAGGTTTAGGCCTGAACGAGATTTGGGAAGTGACCGAATGCACAGAACTGGACAGTGAATTTCAACGCTTTGGATCAGCTACAGAGGACTCTGTTTTCAGCCCAAAATCATCTTGGTGCAGGGTAGAGTAGCCTGAAAGTATTCGTTGATCAAGTGCAGTATCTGCTGGTGGGACGGTTCAGCGTGGAGCAGAGATAGGTCGACTGATGTAAATATAATGCCTTGTGAACTACAAGACAGATTCTAAACTGGATTCTTTGCTCGCTGGGCAACCAGCGCAGTAAACGCAATATGGGTGTAATTAGTTGATACTTGGTGGTCTTTGTTATGTCTCTGGCCAGACAGGTTCGAGTCATTTGTAGTTTTTTTGTATTAATCTCGCTTTTTGATACCAGTTATAATATACAAGTGAGTTGCAATAGTCAAGTCGCCTATAAACCAGAGTAAGTAGTGAGACGTAGGCTCCATGAACCGATGGTACATCAGTCAGTTAGTAAGTTCGAATCAGCTCCCAAAGGCCCGTCTTATGAGAAATACACGCAGGACGGCCTGTTATGCTGTTATAGTAATTGGCTGTAATGTCATACATTTACATGTCGTCGTAAAACCAAAATCGTAAACTCGAGATTTCTATAATGCCTAAAGAAAGCTAAGTCGGGGGGATCAGCTTGTTCACAGGAGCTCAGTCAAAACAAGTTCGATGGGCAGGTGGGGTCAGAAACATTTACAGTTTGAAATGTACTTCCGCTGTAGACTCCTGTCGAGCACTTCAGATAAACTGGTCAACGCAATGGCGAACCTGCTCCGTAAAGCTGATGTCCATGTTCTATTCCGTTCAAAGTTTGACGGGCGGATGATCTGGGCCCAACACGAGAGCAACACTGGCGGAACGGAGGCCACGCTGAAGCAACGGCAAAGCGACACCTACACCATGGAGGTGAGCGAACGCGGCGCTTCGCAGGTCGTTCTAGAGATCGACTTTCGAAAGATCAAGTCGTACAAGATGAGGACGAGATGTTGGCACGAGGTCAGGTTCGACGGTCGTCTGATCGCCTTGCACTTCGCGGAAAACGAGACCTTCAACGATTTCTTTGATACACTAGAGTTGGTACTAAAACTTTACAAGAAGTTCACCAAGCCGAAGAATGACACTGCATTTCTGCAAGAGGTCCAGATGTTCCAGCTAAAACAGCTGAAAACTGTCGCAAACGTCAGAATGGATAGATCTGTCTCCGTGGAAACAGCGGAAAACGAAACTTCAAATTCTCGCCGGCCTATGCAGAGTGGCAGACCTCAAGTAACAAACTCAAGGTCGCTGGAAATCCCTGTCACCGAGAGACCTGCCCGACATCCAGACCTCCCTCGAATTAAGAAACCAGTGGCGGGCATAACGAAATCCACAAATCCCCTACCAACCCTTCAGAAACCCAGGAAGATAGTCCTTGCCGACGCAGCTTGGGGAACAGTCAGCATAAACCGCCCTCTACCTCAGTTACCCCCAACCCCGAAGCCTGCACCATCGCCGCCCACATCACCTCCTCCGCGATTACGGGGACACAACCAGAATGCTCAACCAGGCGCCGGACTTGGCTTGGCTCCCAAAACGCCACAGAGAAGAACATCGGACACGTCCGATGAGGACAGCGACGAATACATCGACCAGTGGATCAGCTCGGACTACACACCGGGCGCAGTGTATGCTTCAGGCGATGAAGACCCTGAAGGCCCGATCGACAGTCGACCGCCAAAACCTTCCACCAATCAAGAGTCTTCTGACCAGCCGGCAGTAGAACGGAAACCGATACCTCAAAAACCGAAGCATCCTGAACGCCAGGTCTCTCCGCTGCCACTCCCTCCTTCTGCACTGCGCGGCAAGCAACCCCCTGCACCAAAGGCAAAGCCCGATGTGCTACCGAAGCGACGACCAGATCCACCGCAAAGGCCTAGTCCCAACCAACCACCAACACCGCCTTTAACTCCTCCTCTAAACCCTCCAAGGCAGACAGACCCTGAACAGCCTCCCTCGACGATTTACGGAATGGCGATGGAATGGCAATGCACCGCGTGTACCCTGCGCAACCCTTTCTCGAGCCTAAACTGTGGCGCCTGCGAGCGGATGCGGACGGACGCCTGGGGCTGCATCGACTGCTCCACGGTCTACAGCAACGACGTCAGCCGCTGCTTCACCTGCAGCGTATGGCGTTGCCAGCTGTGCTCCTTTATCAACAGAGGTCCACGGAACACATCGACCCTCTGCGCAGCCTGCGATCAGCAGTAGACACACTGCTGGTAGACGCACGCTGGGACAGAAAACGCGGGGTTGGTTCACCAACAGGCACATTCATTGGGCCCATAGTTGGCCCGCATTGTGCCAAGAGCGACAACTGGTGGCCAGCGATGGGTCCAATGTGGGCCCGATGTGCGTGACTGTCAGGGTTTTTAAGGCAAGGTCAAGTAAACAAAATACTCGGATGTTCAAATGGAAGGCGGAGACTGTCGGGGTTTCCAAGGTAAGGTATAGTAATGTAAAGCTATAAATATTCTATATCAATATACCTCTAAATATTCTAAACAAATATACCAAAATATTCTGATCTTCAAATGGGAGGCAATGATTTTCTGGAGTTTAAGGTAAGGTTACGAAATGGCTCATGTATGACTATTACACGTACACCTCTACCAATATATGGCGATTAACACTGGACATGCGGTTTTGTATCTCTCGTTTATTACAGGCCTCTACCTACCTTGCGCGCATGAGGAAATCAGTTAGATAGCCGTCTAAGCAGCGCTTTTGGGATTCCTAAAAGGCGCCATACAAATGTTTTGCTATACTGTTACATTACATTACCGACTGATACCTTGGATCAAGGACAACAGCAAACGAACAACCGGAAACCGTCTCCTTACTGGAAGGCAGCATGGCTCGACAATTTTCAAAATCACGACTAACTTGTAACCAATCAGATACTCATCTGTAAACCCTATAAATGTGTTCCTCTGCTGTATGTTTTCATTATAAAGCACTTTCGTCGCACATATCAAGTCTCGAGTACAAGTACTTTGGTTTCAAGTAAAAGCACTTAAAACTGTACATACTCAAGTTGTACTCCAGAACAGTACCAAGTAGAACATCTGCAGATGTCCCACATGTTCCACATGTGCTTATATGTGTTTATATATATTTAAACACATATAGAACATGTGGACATTTGCAGAGATGTTCTACTTGGTATTGTTCTGGAGTACAACTTGAGTATGTACAGTTTTTAAGTGCTTTTACTTGAAACCAAAGTACTTGTACTTAGCTATAATGCTCCCACAGTTGACTTGTTTGTAAATGAATTATTTATTCCAGGACTCGACCAATTAAGGTCACATGATGTAAAAACTATTACCTAACATACTCATGTGTTCAGCTTAACACAATTCGTCTGATATGGAAAAACTGAACTTCATAAAGAGTCGTCCATAAAGGAAGTCCACAGAGGGAGGGAAGGGAGGATCCCCAGATGCGGTCAAAGGGAGGGGTTACGCCCAACGCCCTACGTGGACGTCCGCATCTAAATTTGGTGCATAAGTTATTTCACGACAGCTTGTGCCTTGAACAGAAACTTCAGTCAGACAGCCCGAGAGTATATGCTGCTTTGGATATAATCCCTTTGCTAAATGCAGCAGTATCAAGTACCCCAGCCTGTAGCATAGTTAGCCTTTCAGGATCAACAGCCTTAGTGCCCTTTGGAGAGGGCACATCTGCGAAGGGGAAGGGGAGGTAAATGCCAAATGCGGACAAAACGAGGGAGAGGTCCAAAGTAGGTCATTTTTGCGGACGTCCTTTATGGACGACCCCTAAGTAACATCGAGTTAAGTCATACGTCCTACTTCAAAAGCCTTCATTGTCACTGAATTCTGCGACACTCGACATTCACATGGGTGTATCTGCCTTGCAATATGAGTGCAGTCAGCCATGACCACATATTAAACCACCGTCACCACGTCAGACAATTGCACAGGATTCCAATATGTAGCAAAATTGTAATGTAATATGTAACCAAGCATTTGCATACACCTTATAAGGGTGCACTGATAGTCTTGTGGTTAGTGTGTCAGACTGTCAACCGAGAGGTGAGCAGTTCAAAACTTCTCAGGGTAGAAAGTTGTTTAGAGATTTTGGCTCCATTTGCACTCCATAGCCAACTCAGTTATAAATAGTACACTGACCACGCTCAGTCAATGGGAAGATCAGATGTTGCGGGGGAGGGCTGGAAACTGCCCTCATGAGCCAAGGCTAAGTAAACTGAAGTCGTCGTACTTCATACCAAAGGCTGCCTGTCATGGTTACCATGAGGGACAGCTCTTCTCATATTCTTGTGAGTGTGGCTGGAATTTCCAGTCTGTTTACAGTCAGCTGATGTTCCAGAAGACGGTCAAACGAAAACATAATCTAAGTCTACCTACATTTAACTACATTCTGCATCTGTTAAACTACATCAAGTTAGAGGTGTAATGTAACGTAATTGGAATGCAGTTGTCACTGTGTCAAATTGGATTTTGATGTTGGCATCAACTACGCAGACAATGAGACAGAAATACTTGCAAAAGCTTTCATTTCATTTCAGCATTTTAAAAACCTGTTTGATTCTCGTTAAAAAGCTGCAGACAAACTCGTTCTTTGTGCTTCTGAATCACTGGAACATAGGCATACTTAAAATAAAAACATTTTGTTCAACCACAAATCTAGCATTTGCAGCTGGAAGGTAACTACATTTTAACATGACACAGCATTTCACCACAATGCAACTACATTCTGCTTGTCAGGCTTCAACCCCCCACAGCGCAGATACAACAAGAAATCTTTTCAGTGGTACAGCATTCAACAGTATATCATGCAGTTATCATGATTATATCTGCATTTATACATCATCACAATGTAACGATGAAGTACCAAACAGTGGCACTAAACAACTGGGAGTGAAGAACTTGTCCGTGGACACCTGTCTGTTGGGAACTGAGGCTGAAACCCAAATATCTTTGTAGCACAAGGCAAATACTCAAACGTCTTCCCATCATCTCACACAACGAATTGTTACAAATAAATTAAAAGCAAGTGACTGTGTTAGAATGTAAATTTAAACGTCATGCAAATCTCCAAAAATTCTCAGGAAGGCCAGCATTTAGTCAATTTAAATCTGCCAGAGTCAGCCTGTCAGGTCAGTAGTGGGTCACAGGTCAGAATCTGAAGGAGGTCAGGCAAGAGATGAAGTAAACACAAACTGAGCATCGGTCTTGATTCACAGGCTCCAAATGACAATGAGAATCAATTGTTTTGCTCCAGTGACAGCATCGTATAACTTCTACCCACTACCATCTAGCACAAATATCTCTGTATGAATTCTGAAATTTGGATAATGCAAGCATGAAAGCTACAAAAACTATCTTAACTAAGAAAACACACAAATTTCTTCCAAAACATAATTACATGTAAAACGCTGTCATTAAGGAGGCCCTAAAATATGTCACATAAACTCCAGATGAGTATGTACATACACAATCAACGTGCATACTCACACACTTAAAAAGCTCTAAAATGGGCTGGTCCAAATTCAAATCAACAACGGTAAAGTAAGGTAATGGTCCGTTCATTAAAGATTCTAAACAGCAAATCTAACCCTAGGCTTCTTAGATCAATCAGTTGAAGAAAATACTTTCATCAGACAAGGCAACATTTGCAACTGGGTGAACAAACTAACAATGATGTCTCAATTTGATTTGACACTCCAGAATTCAAACCTCAGACAAAAGACCGCCTGTTATTTTACCCCAATAACTTCCTCAAACCCATGGGGTTTAATGGTATCACTACTTTGTGTGTTTACTTTATAACGTGCAGCAAATTAACGCTAAAACAAAAACCTCTACAGCACTTATCCTTGTTTGGGTTGGTTTACTGACAGACTCCATGCATATTTGGCAATATTGTATCGCATTGATGATATGCGTCTACCAATAAACAGTAGATGCCTCTGCTGACAAATATTTTGGCTAAATGGAAAACACAACAAAAAAAGGGCTCAAACATACTATGCAGTACAAAAAGTTTCTTAAACTAAGTCATCTTAGAGCAAAAATCTTTGCCTCACGTTTCGTCTCACTGCGTGAGAGCAAGAAATGACGCTTCAATTTATTTACGCACTTGTTAAATGTGCAAGGTCAGAACATGTGTTACAACAAAGCACGTTACAAAGAGTTTCGAGCGTAATAATAACACACATAATGATAATACCAGATATTTGTTATGTTTGCTTTAGGCTGGTTAAGAAAACGGATCAAACACTCAAACAAGTATCTGCATAATAATGAACAAAAATATTAATTAAGGTCAAACCACTACCATATTCTTGTTGTACCACGCATCAGAACAGTGTTGGGCCCTCGGTAGCTGGTCCAAAAGACTTTGGAATTCACTGCCTGGTTCTCATCATTCAGATGGTTCTCTAGAGTCATTCAGATCTAAGCTTATGACTCTGTTTCAGCTGCCTACCCACCATTCCTTGACTTCTGGTTTCTCTGACTAATTGGCTGTTGACGTGACTTCTCTAACAGATCACAATTTTTGACTACGGTTTCTCTTGAAGCAACCACCAATTGATTGATGCCTTACGCATTGTTATAACCACATACTATAGAAGTATTAGATAAGATATTCACCCCTACAGAACTAGCATTAGGACAAGCTTGTCACAATGTTGAAGCAAACTGACAATTGTTTTTCAACATGTAGGGGACTCAAAAAGGTTAAAGAAAGTCTTGCCATTTACTAAACTCAGCCAAAAACATGCCTGTGTAACTCACTTATAGAATCAGTGAGCTACAAAAATTTATTATCCGCATAAAAACGCAATGAGGCAAACGTCCAATGTGTAGCTGTAGAATCTGTCCAATCACAAAACGAATGCTGAATCATCGAGATATAAGCACAAACCATCCTGTAATCCACACTTTTCTGAGGAAACGAGACAGATCACAAAGCCAATTTCCGAAGCTGGTCACGCCACAAGGAGCACAGGTTCTCACCTGCTCACGACAGTTATTCCATGAAATCGAAACAAACAGTTCATTTAAACGAGTACGAGGACTGCGACGGCCCAACGCCGTAAGCGCGCTCGTCCCGCGTCAAGTTCATGCCTGTTCGGCTCGACGAGTATGCGTTTCCAACGTCAGAGTAACGCGTGTGCGAGAGTTCATACTGTCTGTCAGAATACGCGCCGGACCTTGCAAGGATTTCGTCATCTCTAAAAAACGAATACCACTTTAATTACTACAAACATCAAGGAGTCGGCAGAAGTTTGGGATAAAGACAAGTCAGCCATCCATTCAACGTCCAATGGCACCGTTCCTGACCTTGTTGGGCCTCCCTCTTCAGTTTGCCATATCTGTCCTCCACCATCCAGTCTAGCAGCATTTGTCTCAGTCTGCTTCTTTCATTCCATTCTTCCCTTTATGATATTTCACAGAAGGGAATCACCTCTCAGTAAGTGTCCAATCCATTTCCTTTCTCTTGTTCTTATTGTAGCCATCAAGAGATCTTTTCTCTTCCACCAGTTGAAGCACCTCTTTGTTTTGTGCTCTGTCCAGCTAACCTTCTCCATCCTCCACCAGACCCATAACCCAAGAGCCTCCAGTCTTCATCTGATGTCTTCTTTTCTGATGGTCCACATTTCCAATCCATATAAGACCACGCTCCATATCAATGTTTTGACCATTCTCTTCTTTAGGTTACTGTTCAGTCCTCCTCTCATTAATTCTTTCCTCTTCATAAAAGCGTCTTTTGCCATTGCTATCCTTCTTTTTATTTCATTGTGACATTTTGCATCTAATCAAATATAATCCATCAGATCTAATCTAGTCTAATTATTTCCACTATCGTCATGCACAAAGCCTCAACTGATGATCGCTTTAAATGAAACCAGAGTTAAAAATCATGACTGCCCTGTTAGTCAGCTGACTGAGTCTGGGAAGATTTCCCTAACAAAATGCTCAATGTTGTGTAACAATGGGATAAAATTTTAACATCCAGCAGCACCGTCAGCGCAAAGATTTGAAAGAAAAGTTAGTGGAGTACATACTGTCCTCCATTGCAGAGGACAGGGTCGAGGAGGAGGCGGAGGAATGCCAGTCCAAGGTGCAAATGTCTGAATCCAGAAATGACAGTTTGTTGTCAAAACATACAACACGTACCTTAGGAAAGCTCATCTGGTTTTGAATGTCGTAAACTAATTGTAACTTCTATAGTGCCAGCATCTAATGCATAAGGCATCAACCGATGCCTTGTGTTACCTTTTTACAGCACAACTCAGTTACAACACAATACTTGACATGGCTGCCAAAACTATAGCGTTAACTAACAGTCATCTCAACATTATGACATCAATAGCAAAACAATATAGTTAAAGAACAATAGAAATGTCAAAAAGTTATGCACGTACATAGCTTGCTTACCTGTGACTCGCGACAGGATAGCTGAAAACATCAAAACAAATTTCATGACAGTATTTTTTAGCTGAAGGTTTCTACAGCAAACTTTGCAAATGGATCCAACCGAGCCACGAGAGAACACGTATATGCCGTGCAACCATCAAACTGGTGCAAATGTGCTAGTTTAATTGGAAGACTCACATGTCTTGGAACCAAAAACAAAACAATATCAATAAGTTATGAAACTGGTAAACTAGATTTGAAACAGACAGAAAGGCTTGCGGAATTATTAAACTCACTGCAAATACCCCAAATTCACTGCTTCACTTGTTCATCCTGGTGTGCTTTCAATTCCATCCTTGCAGGCCTGCTATAAGTTCATTTTGTGCCACTACCAGTCCATCCTCAACTGTGCCTCACTACGCAAGCTTCAGTTATTGAAACAGCTCAAATCATCAAATAATTACAATTATACGAATTACGTGGCATGAAAACGTCCATTAATACTTACTCGTTTGCCACTTTTGCATCGTAATAACTTCTCGAGGCGCGCTCCGATCGTTCGCCGTAATAATATGTTCTCGCATACTGATCAAACGCATTACGGTCCCGAAAGTAGAGCTCAAGAAGGTCCTTGACCTGTTCTGATGCATACTCCTCACGCGGTGGGTAAGCATCTCGTTCCATTGCTCGGCTGTCAATTGTGGGTCTCGCAATACCCACTTCGCCGTAAGTGTCCCGCCGCGGCTGGTAAGGATCGTAGCGCATGCCTGGTCCTTTCCCGTTTCCCCTGCAAGTGGAAATGGTTGGATTTACAAAATTCGTTCATTAATTCTGAGCATTTTTGTAGTGTTCTATCTAAAGTATCAATTCAGAAATGCTTTGTGGCTGGCCTGGACAAATGAGAAAATTTTCAAACAATAACAATACATAGTGTAACTGCAAATTACAACTGCCTTCCAAGGAAGGCAGCTGTTGGTACAGTCTGTGGCCAGAACAAGTCAAGAACCAGAAGAAAAGTCAGTCCAACTGAAGTACAGAAAAGGCATAATGCTCCACTGGTTTACGATCTTGTGTGGTTGTTTAAGACCATTTGAAATGGATTCATTATATGCATATGTCTTCAAAATTCACATCAAAGCAGAAAAATAAATGATCACAAGAGCTTCTATTCAATTACTGCCGCTATGTAAGCATCTTACTGCATTAAACTTCCCTTCAAATTTGGGGTATTTAGGAATAATTAAAGAAAACAATAAAAAGGAGAAAGAGGATCCAAGAAAAAACAATGCTGATACAAAATTCAACAGTGAACACCAAAATGTAAATTACTAATACAAATCTTGACCTGAAAGTGTCGGTCGTGCGTCTTTTTCTGCCCTGGGTCTTTGCTGTAGACATCTAGCAAATGAGAAATAAGCAAAACATAATAGACATGTTAAAAACTGATTACTTTTACACGAGACCTGTAAACAAAATCATGAAAACAACATGAAAACACAAAACACTGTAATTGCAACACAGCACTTATCACGCACACCAAGAATTGGTCTGTAATCTAACAATTGTGGGTTCAAGCCTGCTGAACGACACGTTATTCACAAACAGTTGTCTCCATCACCCAGCAGCATAACATAATTTGATGCTGGCATAAGCTGGGAAGTAAATAAGTCCTGTGATGCACTCACCCTGCATTCAGAACTTTGGGATTAGTCCACTGCCAGCTCAATTAATAATATTAATAATTAACAGCAGAAATCTCTGAATGTCAACAGACTAACCTCAACGCTAATGTGGTTTCCTTTGATGCTGTATCCATCCAGAGCAGCGATGGCAGCATTCGCTTCAGCTTCAGTCTCCATGTGCTGCATAATGCAGAAAATGAAACGTCTTAAATATCCCCAGCATCAATCAATTCTCAGATTCTTGGGCTGGCCTTTTGCAGCCCGATTTAGTACTGCATTTTAAATAGGTTGTAAGACAATGAGCTCACAATCAGCTTCAGATTCGAATGGCAGCATCATTTAATTTAATAAACAATCTCAGATACACTAAACCATCCTTGTAAATGCAGTATGTATGTATGCATGTACTGTATGTATATCTTGCTACTTATTTAGTCCCTTCTAAAATCTCAAAGGCATTAAAACATGGCTATCTAACAATTCGACTGTGACTTAAGTTTAAAATGTATATTGAGGTGTCTGTTGCCAAACGGTACATACTCTTAGTGGGATACTGTTCCAAAATGACGGTCCAATGCACTGTAGCACAACATGTCTGCATGTCGTATGGAAGCACAGCACTTGATCTGGCCAAAAAGGCGTTGCATGTATCTAATTGCCCTATTACATTATGGCTGTTTAGGTTAAATGAATTCACTTGTTGATAACTTACAACAAAGCCATAGTTTGTAATGACATCACACTCTGTAACTGTGCCAAACTTGCGGAAGAGGACTCGCAGGTCTTCACTCGTGGTTCCTTCTGCGAGTCGACCGACAAAAATCTTCGTTGGCATTCTGGCAAACAAAAAATTACACAATTAAACAAGTAAATAAACTACTTGATCTAACAGTCAGCTAAAACTGTTGAGTCCTAAGGCATTCAGTAGCATTTAATTGCTAATACTATCAGTATTTCATCATGGCAAATTTATTTTGTGCATCTGCCGATGCTACTGAGTTGTACCGTTCAAAGTTTGGTGTAATCATGTGTAGCTGGTAGGGTATAAACTAGCAACTACTTTATTGCAGTTTCAGAAAACAAATTTGCAGTTGCTTTAACACAATGATTGTATTCTGAATTAATTCAAACCCTTTCGAAACCCATCGCCACTGATTTAAATTAGCAACCAATTACCTGAAATTCCACTTAGGTATGAAAAAATCCTACAAATAAAGGACTCGTGCAATTCGCAAACGTCTCAGTGAGTAGTTTCAGGCGCCTATATTCAGGCGTAACTGTGATACACTAGTGTACACTCTCGAGCGTGACGAGTACGTACTCCATTGAACGATGTTATTTACCAGTATTTTTAAATTTTACGAAACCTTTAAAACTAGACGGTATAAACGTTTCGCGTGTTAAGTGGGACGCTATCGCTACATCAGGTTTAAGAAATAAAACGTTGGCACAATACCTTAATTACAAAAACCGACCCGTACGGCAACAATGGCGTCCAATTTCTATTTACGATCTTTGGTGGTAAGAAATTAGTCTAAAATGCTTTGGCGCCTTATTTTAATTTTACAAGATATAATTTTCAACTGTAGTTTGCAAATGTTAATTTGAGTCGACACCAATTCTTACTTTTTACAATATAACCTAGGCCAGTCGATTTTCATTTCAGCCACTTGTTTCAATAACCTCGTCTGAAAGTATATGCTAAATAACATTATGTGATAATCAGTTTTAAAATCTTTTCTTCTGACGAAACAAGCGTGAGTGCAACCAGTTCGACGCGAACATAGGCCTAATGCCTTCTTTGAAATTCAAGTCTCTGAATTTTTTGTTGACTTGTTTTAGTCATCACGGTGGAGGAAAGTCTTACCTTTACTCTATCCTCCCCTCAAGCACCCCCTGCTTTTGCCCATCCTTTTAGTCGAAAACAGGCTTACCAGCGTCCCAACATATCGCATAGGCCTACAGTGCTAACATACATTGACATCCAAGTCAGTTGGGTTCAAAACTAGTTACCAACTGCAGAATGCAGGCCTGCTGTGGGCCCACTGATTATGGCAATCTGGGTATAGCCCTCCTATATTTTGCGTTCTTCAGATAGGCCTACTGACTTGTTACTAGAGCCTATAGGTTCTGGACAAATGTGGGATCAAGTGCTTTCACTTATTCTTCTTCTGGTATTTCGAACTGTCTACAAACAAAAGACTCAACTTACGAACTCTTCATCAACAGTTAAACAACTTGTCAAGACCCGATCTTTTACTGTGGCCTTTGCATGACTGTAAAATACTGGCCCCTAGCGAACGTTAATCGGCTACTAGATTTACTCACTCTGTGCGCTCTCTAACTGCTTTAAATCAATAAATAATAAATTGCTGTTGTGTTTGCGCTTCTGTTAAACTTCGTTCAAGACTCCGAAAACGACAAACCGTACTGTTTGAACGACGTGTAACGGTGTAATTAATGTGCAGTAGCCTATTTACAGGCAAGAAAATGTCTAATAGCATTAGACACATTCGTGCCTTGTCAGACACTGCCATGATTGATGAACGCTGTCCTTCTCTGCCGAATAATATGCGAACCAGAACCGGATGTTTAGAAAAGCCAGTATGGCGTCGAGCTCTCAAAGTCTGGCCAGTTTTTGGTAGTAGTTTTCATGGTCCGCAGCTAATGGACAGCAACAAGGAATTTCCCCTCAAAGGGACATTTTGCCGAACTAGCGTGCAGACGCGATGCGTGGCTAGTATTAACTTAATTCACTTACCAGTACACAGATAAAATTCTGCAAGACGTTTTTTGTCACATATTTTATGTATAAGAGATCTCCACATAAGCTGTACGAATTTGTCACAAAGTTTGCATATCTGTATATTTTTCTGATAATAACTGCAAGACAAACTGCACGAACGTGCCACAGAATTTCTGGCTGCAATATGAAACTATCATAATACAGTGTACTGCATATTTTCATACAACATACAAATTTTATGCCAGCAACTGGGTTACCAACTTAAATGTAGAAGATCTCGAGCAGAATTAATTAAGCTGAATTAAAATCCAGATTCAGTTTATATCAGAATTCACATTACAATTAAGCATGCTACAGGGAGAGTTCATTGTATGAAATCTTTTTTGCAATATAAAACCAGATTTTCAGAAAAATCAATAGCTCAACAATCTTTCTGGACAACTCTGTCGTCAGCAACCCATACAAAAAGCGCAGTGGACACAAAATGCAACGAAACGATAAATGCAGATAAAAATGCACACGACAGCAAAATGCCCCATGGGCAAGAAATTTATTATATTATGCTAAAATTAGTAAGAAAATTAATTTGCATGTTACAAATTATATTACTAAAACTCATATACATACAGACATAATTGAATTCAACAAAAGAAACTGCAAAGTCCAATTTAACAGCTGCAGAACATCAAACCAAAAAAAGTAATGTCTAAGGACTCTAAAACAAGTAAAGCAGTCCATACAAGACCAAAAGTATTGTTCAGCTCATAATGCAGAACTTAATACTGTTTGCACAGCGAATCAATTCATTCCTGCCAAGACTGTAACTAAATTTCAGCAGTCTTTACTCTACTAATGCAGTGCCACTGAAGAAACATCCATGTCATGTAAAGAAGTCTAAAAGCAACGATCTTTGGCCAGAGCTTTAAAAATGGAACCCTGAGTTTTGTGAAAGTTAACAAAAACAAAACAATCACTCTGTGATTGTTATCGCAACATGCATAGCGAATGAAAAACAATGTACTGAAACCATTTCTAAAACAATTCCAATCACTCCATGTCAAAAGGAAATTCTGGCAAAATCATTGAACACAGTCACATAATGTTAAGGTCACACATGGTAACATATGATAAAATATCACACATGGTAACATATGGTAAAATAATCACCCATTTACCGTGGCTCTACCAATGGTAGATCTCAGTTTGGGCAAGCAACACATTGGCAAGAGTATGTATATATGCACATACCTATGTACATACATACAGTATGTATGTATCAAGATGCTTACTATAGCACCTTCTAAGTACCTCTGAGTGCTGTAAGTGGTATTTGATTAAGCAGTATTCGAGTAAGCAGTATCGTTTGGATGGTATCTTGGCCAGTGGTATTTGGGTAATCCTGGACACAAGGTATGCCTATTTGGGCAAGTGGTATCTCAACCAGTGGTAAACAACACATTATATTTCTGCCATGCAGTACAAAGCCTTATGACAAGTCACGTTCTAGTGTCTCTGTGCAGTTCCTAAAAGGAGTTACATAAATTGCAAGAAACGAACATGTAGACATACAATTAAGCTGTCTGGCTTGAGAAAGCAACTCTTCGGTGAGTGACAATTTTCAGAAATTGTCAAGTAATGACTCTAATCCGATCTGACCAAAGGATCCAACCCGTAATTGCCCCAATCATTCAAAATATGCGGCAAAGTGCATTCCCAGACAGCAGGGCTTTTGGGGAGGGAAGGCAAGGAAAGTCGGAGTAGACAAGCCCCGAAAGTGAGTGACCTTCGACCCCGGTCACAACGGCGCCCCATCTATTTGAAACTGGAGTGCACGGGAGTGAATTGCTGAGAAATAGACGTAATTATGACAACAACGGCTTGCCATTCATTCGTTACACTCTAAGGTCGCCAGCTAGACACGACGACCGTTGGAAAATAACATTATTTGCAGGGATGTCGGCCAAAAGCAATTTAGTTAATGCACCAGGAATCACCTCTGAATATCTCTCGATCTCTTTCTCGACCTTATCTGTCTGCCCGAGTCTTTGTCTACGTCTGATGCTGATCTAAGATCACCCCCTTCCGTCTGTCCCTCTGTCTGTGTGTCTGTACCTCTATGTCTGTTTGTCTTAATACACACACACACAGCACACTACACTTATGCTGACTGAAAACTGATACATACATTTATTGAAATAGAAAGTAAATGATATATCTGCATATATATATACATGTGTATATATACACACACAAACACACCCACACATGCGTATGTTGCTGGTGCCTATATTATTATGTAAAATGCACATAATTATTTATTTCTGTGTATTTCTCATGTGCTAGACGGCAATAGGGCCTATATATATCACAATATATAAATATATGGCAGTATATATATATATATATATATATATATATATATATATATATATATATATATATATATATATATATATATATATATATATATATATATATATATATATATATATATATATATATATATATATATATATATATATATATATATATATATATATATATATATATATATATATATATATATATAATTATATATCCATACATGCATGTGGGTGTATTGTTGCAGTAGACTGAGCAGCCATTAGCCCGTCCAGGCCATTCCAGGCACCCGTGCCATCAAAGCCGTCCTCCCCATCGCGAGCCTTGGGCCGCCGTCAACAGCTGCGCCCCTCCCCCGCCCTCGCCGGTCCAGGCAAGGCTGACCCTGGACCAGGACCTGGTATCCACTACTTACATGGTTACGATGGGTATGTATATGCTCAAACCCTTGGAAGAACCTATTCAAAATTAATCAACAACGATTGTCAAAGCTAAACGTTTACCCTCCTCCTCGGCAAACAAACGCTACCAAGACAACTGCAACCCTGCGCAGCATTACCATGACAACACCTACCCTCCGCAGCATTACCATGGCAACGAAAACATTCACACTCCATAGTTAGAGATGAACAGCAGTCCGTTAAGCTTGCCCTGAGGCAGCCTTGGGTATGAAGTGTTAGCAACTTCATTTTTCTCAGCCTCGGCATATGAGGAGGCTTGGTCTGTCCTCTTCCTTGCTGTCTATAGCTATGTGAGTGTGATGTTACACTCTATGGTAACATAGACATGACAACGCCTACCCTCCGCCGTGTTACCATGGCAATGTACACTTACATTCATAGTTACATTATTGCCCTGTATACAACACAATATCTTGGCAAGGAAACTGTCCACACAAAAAAGTAACTTCTTGAAAAGAAATAAAAACAGCGACCAAAAGTCGTTCCAAGATCGTTTCTCACAAAATTTAGCAGACTTTCATGTAACATCATAACAAAAAGTGTAAGACAACATAACATAGCGTTATATGTCGTAACAAAATTGCACGTAACTTGTGTAAAGCTGCTTCAATAAAATTCTGCAACACCATTCCAGTCAACAATGATAGAAGCACGGAAGCTACATTACACCACCTGAGAAAACAAATTGTAAAGTAACTACATTTATATAGCTCACTTCAGAAGCCTCTTACAAGGACCTTCATAGCGAAACAAACGTCAACAGCATGCAGCTGTTATAAAAAAGCAACTGGCCACATTAAGCATGATCTACTGTTGACAGTCTAATCCTAAGATTAATCTGTCTGCTGCCAAACAAAGCTGTCAATTGGAACTGTAATCTGTTAGTAGTCTACCTACTGACACTCTATCTGTCTGCAATTCTAATTTAATTTAACCTGCTACCTGCTGTTGTGAAGGCCTCCAATGCAGAATGCACGATGAGGTAAAATCCTGGGAGATCATAACGCAGTTCCACACAACTGCAGAATTCAGTACGTGACTATTGAAACATAATTTGAATCAAATCACAACAAAAATCATGTGATGGTCAACAATAACCTCATTTTAGTAATGTAATTATCGAATGTTACTCATCTGTGGGTTACGTGCGAACGAAAGCAAGCACAGTCAGCCACTTAAAGAACAAGAACAAGAAGGTCAGACCCCGAGTAGCAACCATGGTAATGAAGTATAGTTGACTTCATTTTCTTGTCCTCAGCATATAAGGGTGGATGGCCGGTACTATGCCATCTTCCTCTAATCTTCCCATCAACAGTGCAGTCCATGTACTCATACATAGTTGCACAAGAGTGTGCTAGCAGAACCGAAAGCTTGAACATCATAGTCCAGTTTGGGACCTCAACTCTCAACTGGGTTACCGATGAGCATATTAGCCATGAGACCATCATGCCTTTAATAAAATCACCTAATACCAAATAATCAGCAATAAAATTATGCACTGTAAGTGAAAAAGAAACAAATGTCTGTACCAAAGTGCATTTCACAAGAGAGAAAAACTTTAAAAAATTCCCAGTGCAGTAGAACCTCGATTGAAGATTCAGTTACAAAACATTTTAGAAGTTTTACTGGTCAGTGTTCAAGCATTTCTGTCTGCAGACCATTAAATTCATCATAACATGGACCTCGTCATAGCTTCTTTACATCAGGGCTTTACTGTACAATACCACTTAGCACCACTGTGAAATAAAATTACAAATAAAAGTAGACATGCCGTGAATAGAAGCTTATTATCCCGTGTACTCATCTGTACAGTCCACTTATAGTGTACATAACCATACTATCCACACAAGAAAGTTTACCCAACTAAAGGGTACATGACCAAGTAAGCCAGCCACGCAACTGAAGCCAAAATGCACGTGAAATATCTACAGAAAATGCACAACACCCAGTGTACGCTTTCAAATAAGCCTTCATAAACCAATGTACAGACGAGATAAGAATTCTTTAAATCCAATTCTTCTATAAAGATATTATGACAAGGAAGATATCAGATAGTGAAAATAGCTCCAAACTTCAAAACTTCAGTATTTCATTTGCTATTTTCCTACTTCTCCATCCTGAAACAATTTTATTGATTTTCATATTCAGGAAAAACCACTCAAGAAATTTTCCTACTCAGGAAACAATTTTAGACATTTTTCTCTTGTTTGAATTCAGGATTTTTCCATATAAAATGCTGCTGCATAGAGAGAGAGACAAGAAATTTTGTGTAATCTTGCCCAAACCCATCCCAAACTAAATGACTCATCATGCCCTCTACAGCAGGCACTGTCAAGCATCGATCATGATCAAGTCTATCAAAACTCTAAAAAACGCAGATTTGTTTTCTGAACACAGAGCTGGAAAAACCACGATCACTCAATTGCCATCCAGCGAATTCTCAACCCGGACAATCGAAACTGAAAAGGTAAACAGCTGTGATGAAATGTGACGTAAAAGAAAAGCAAGTGCTCTTAAGCTAACCCTAAGAGGCAGCAGATGGGTTTGAAGTTTAGCTACTTCATTTTCTTAGCCCCGGCATTTGAGGGCTGGTGGTCAGATCTCTCCCTTACCATTTAATTTTCCTACCAACAGTGTATGGTCAGTGTACTCATTTGATAGCTGAGTTCACTAGGGGGTGCAAACAGAGCAGATATCTTTCTGCCCTGGCAAGGATTTTAACCCTGACCTCTGGGTTGAGAGTCCCACATGCTAACCACTAGAATACTGTAACATAATGTAACCTACCACTTTAACAGTGCCTTCTAAGTACCTCTCAGACATCGGAAAGCTACCTTCTAGCACTGGACGTACTTATAGGAACTCTTGTAGAACTATTAAAACTCGTCATCACTTGGACCTTTGTTCCAAGATCTGCCTTTTATCAAGGCTTTTGCTCCTTTTCTACAAGCGTTTTAAAACCACTGCGCTTGAATGTGGTTTTGTGTTTGCAAGTTGGGAATGCCTCAGAGGAGTTACCCCTGAAATGGCGCTATATAAATTTGTGATTACAATTACTGTGCAAACACAAATACTTGGCAGCACTAGAAGGAAAGTTTGAGTCACAGACAAGAGAATTGTCAGTGAACGAAATGATAAGAAGAAATTGTAAACTATGCATTGAGTGGTTGACTGGCATTGCCTATTAACTCCGTGTCCAAGGTTCAAGAACATCATTTGAAATTGACAAACCGAGTCAAACTGCATAACCGACAAAGAAGGGTTGGACTGGTCCACAGCCAAAATAACCTTTGAATGCAGGACCACTCCTCCAATGACTACTTTCAAGACATGCATGAAATAAATGAACAGTTACCTTACTTTGCCTCACCTTATTACCTTAATGTAATCTAATGTAGATTGGCATTATATAGCCCCACTTCAACTGAGAAGCCAACCAGTTACTTGTTTTCCGGCAATGCGCTGCAACTTGCATCGGGGAACTTCGCAACACTGTTGTCTGTCGTAGTTGAAGAATCTTCATTTATGTCTCCATCTTTCTTTGGGATCACTGATGGAAGACCAGATCCTTCCTGAAGCCCAGGAATATCTGATGACTTCTGACTTGAACGCTTTTCCAGCTTCTCTTCCAATTTCCTAAGGTCCTTCAGTGGAAGTCCATCATCAGGCTTTGACGCACATTCTAGCTCTGCCGGACCGCCCTCAGCACTGGAACAGTCCAAGAAGTCTTTGCTTGCAACAGTATCCAGTCCAGGATTGTCTGGACTCAAGCGCCTAAGTCGTTTTCTGTGCGAATCGTTCGAACGACCCGAGTTCACAGAGATGTCAGTTCCTTCGACATTCCACAATTCTGCATTTTCATTTCCTGTGTAAACAGTGTCGGATTCTCGCCACGATTCGCCCATCCGACTATAGGCGCACGGGATGTCGTCACTGGCCAATACAGCGACCCATTCGTACACTGCGTGACCTCCAGGGTCGGGTCGCCCCGCCTTGAAATCGAACCCCCAGCGCTCTTTCTTCTGTTCATCGAGCTGGCGGTTCATCTGCCTCAGAAAATCATTCGTCTCTTGGTGGTCAACTGGTCCAAACAGGCATTTACGTGCCGAGGGCTTAGCGCCGGCAGCTACCAGGGTACCCGCGGTACGCCGAGGGGCCAAGGAACGCCGGCTACCCGAAGCACTGCCAGTATTTGATCCGCTGGTGCTCATGATGCGGTACAGCTGCAGCCGTCATCAAGAAATAGCAAAAGGTTCGTCACGACCGACCGCAGTATCAGCAAAACTCTATAAAAATTCGCCATTACGAACGACTTGAAAACTTGAAGTCAAAACATTTAATTTCGCAACACAAACCGATCCAGGCGCGTCAGTAAAATATTATTGGCATGCTGCCAAGTGGCTATTTTTAGAAAGGCTGCGTTTTTATAGCGTTTGGAAACTGGCAGCCCCGAAATTTCAAATTTAAAGCAATCGCTGTGCTAATGTAGTAAATAATTATATTAACTAGGTCCCAGGAAAAGAGTGGCAAATTCCTCTCCGATCCGCGTGTTTTAGCTGTAGTTTGCAGGATATGAACGGCAGTTGTTAAATGATGGACAGTTGCACTCACCCATATTCTGATTAAATCGTAATCGTAATCGTAATCTCGAGATTTCTACAGCGCCCAACGAAAGCTAAGTCGCGGGAACCAGCTTATTCACAGGCGCTCAGTCAAAACAAAATCGATAGGCAAAAGGGTCAAGATCCAGGAGTCAGGCACTCAGACAGTCGGACGGCTACGGTGGATGCTGTTTGAAATTGAAGCGAGAAGAGAGATAAGAGGAAGAGGAAGAATCAGGATAAGATTTCTGGAAAAGAAGTGTTTTCAGTCTTGAGTGAAAGACCTGCGCAGAAACTGAAAGAGGTGAAGTGTTGGTGAGTTCGTATGATTGACCAGACAACTGTCGCAATTCTGGCGGGAGTTTATTCCAAAGGGGTGGGGCAGCTATGGCTATCGAGCGATTTCCAAATTTTAAGGATGAGGTGACGGGAGGGCGAAGAAGTGTTAGGACAGATGAGGAGCGGGTTGAACGGAGTGGTTGGATAGTAAATAATTGACGAAGATAGGAGGGTTTTCTTTGATTAAACCACTCAGCACCCCACAAATAAGCACACCTACCCTTTTCAAACTGCTTATCCACCGTAGGCTGCCTCTCTGTTTTGTTTACTAACCTTCTGGATACTGATCTGATTCTGGCTTGGCTTTGGTGCGTCATCGGTTGATGCCTTGTGCATTAGACACCAGCGCACTAAAAGCCTCTTCTTTTTCGTCTGCTTCTTCTTATTATTAATTTATTATTGCTGTGTTGTCATTATTATTCTTATTGTTGTTGTTATTATTGTTATTATTATTATATGTAGGCCAATAGCTTGTGTCCCTCTGCCTATGTTTCTCGCTAGCTGTCTCGTCTGTCTTTGAATGCGTTTGCATTTGTAAGCCCGTCAGAATGCATCCAACACACATGCAACATTAGCCACAACCATGACAAAAACGTTTTCCTTCGGCAGAGGGCGCTTCGCGTCAGCGCGCATCAATGACGTCACACATCGGTTAAACCCACGTCATTAGACGACGTCTGTGCACCGGTATCCGATTGCCGAGTTGTCTGGATCAATATGGCGATGGCGGCGATTTGCGAATTCGATCGACCGATTCGCTCCGTTCCAATTTGAAAATGCCGTCCGCAAAAAACGCGGCAGATTAGTGGCTCTTCCGGATAGCGGCAACATCAAATTAAACGATGATTTAGCGGAAACCAGCGGTCACGAGCCGTCGAGTTTTACGCTGCATCGTTCTTTACCCATTTAGATGTCGGCCGTGGTCGATCTATCAATAGACCGTTGATCTATTATCAGAAAGAAACGCCGACCATTGATGTGTAGAGCAGCGAAAGGTTGGACGTCGCGTTATTAATAGAAGGCGCCATTTGTTAATAAATGGATCATACCGGAGAAAAGGGCAGACGCTAGGTCACATCGGAAAGGAAAAAGTCGTTGGCATTAGAGGGAAGGGATTCGGGATCTGGGCGATGGAGAGGGAGGGGAATCACCGGGAGTGGTTCGTTTGTATCGAATTCTGAAACAAGGCCGAACCGTGGACGACGCATACGAATGACTTGTTTTTGTAAGCGGATTCGGTGGCAAAACCTGGATTCAGTTCAGCTGTGTACACATGAAAGTTGACTGACCTTAATGCTAAAAGTTATCTGCTATTCGCCTTATGGCAGACTTCAAAACCATCTGCTAATCGGTATGTGTACGCGGTCGGTGACTGACTACAGCTGTATCTGCTGGGCTTAAACATTTGGGCAGTTTCTGGCCATGATTATTGACGCCCTCTGTACCAACAGTCCGTGACGTATACTAAAAATAATAGTCTTTAGCCTATAAGCCTATACCCATGTACTACATAAATACTGGATGGGATTTGAACCACGACCTTTTAATTGACAGTCCACGCTAGCCACTAGACTGTCGTGCAACCAGTTTGCATATGTGCATGTTTCAATAACCTTTAAGAAGTTGGGTGAGCCTAGATAGAGAGAGAAACTGGGACAAGATGAAACACTCATTGATAGAATAAGGAAAAAAGACTAAAATGGCTAGGACATGTGATGAGAATGGACAATAACAGATTACCATCAATGGCTTTAAATGGATATATAGAAGGAACGAGGAGCAGAGGAAGACAACAGAAGACATGGATGGACTACATAAGAGAAGATCTGGAGGGAATGAAAATAAGCATGAGAGAAGCAAGGGACAAGATCAGCGACAGAGAACAGTGGAGACGACAGGTTGAGGACTCATCGTCGGCGGTGGCCTGACGGAGGAGAAGCAAAGAAGAAGAGAAGAAGATAGAGAGAGAATCGAGATCCATAGTCTTTCGTGGCCTAATATATCCATGTCTGGCTTGTGGAAGTTGTGGTATTGTATTTTCAAAGCACCGATATTATTACTTTACAGGTTTAGGCTAATGCATATATATATATATATATATACACACACACACAGATTTGACACCAATCAGTGGCTTAATTTTACTGCTTTTTGTTATATACAGTATAAGAAACATGAACGATGAACGCTGGGTGAACTTGCTGTTCTTACCGGATTGATGTAACGTAACCATTGGGTGCTTAGCATCTTCTGGTATTTAATATCAGTAATATGCATAAGAAATGCTACTAGACTAGGGAACTTAAAGAAGAAATAATTATAAGGGATCAGAAAGAAGATAATACCGTACTATCCATCAGTCTGTTTTTTTTATAATATTTTTACGTGTGAAATAGATGGCGCCACAAAGGTAAGGAATCCTAAAATCAGTGGAATTCCCGTATCTGAAAGATACTCGCATAAACAACTTATGCAGACATTCCGCTACTGAGACTGGAAGCCCGTACCGATCGATATATTACGCCGCATAGCTACAGACTCCGCTTCCGCTCATCAGACCCGGCAAAACTCGGTCGACATGTTTACTATCTCGATTCGCCGGAAGTCACGTTTTATTCCGCGTCGAACGATCGCTCAATTTTATTGGTCGACCGATACAGACATTTCTATTAATAGCCGACGGCGCAGAAACCTAATTATTTAGGCCTACTTCTGGTAAACCGACGTCCTAGCCGATAGAGCCGATGACCAGTGGCGCCCCTATCGGTGGATGACATCTGGGATAAGGCTTGGACTTGATATTCGATTCTGGGAGTGGCATACAATGCGGTAGGTCGGTGGATGGTGGTGGATTGAAAGGAAATCCGCCGAAATGAAGACTGGTTTATTAAGATGTACCCGGATGTAGGAAACATTCTGGCTGTGAGGGTTAATGGCATTACATATGGGCTAGCTTTATTTCGCCACATTTCTGGCAACACAAAAGATGAAATACAAAACAAAGAATAAAACAATTTAACTAACTGAAAAGTATGTGGTTTTATGAACATTTGCATGAAAATTACTCGAGCTAGAGTTCTCCTGCGCAAAGGACCTTGTTCTGTCGTTGCGCAAAAATGCATATACATAACTCACTTAATAGATTTTAATCGTAATCGTAATCGTAATCTCAAAATTTCTACAGCGCTCAACGAAAGCTAAGTCGCGGGAACCAGCTTATTCACAGGCGCTCAGTCAAAACAAAATCGATAGGCAAAAGGGTCAAGATCCAGGAAGTCAGGCACTCAGACAGTCGGACGGCTAAAAATGCATATACATAACTCACTTAACAGATTTTACACTGTAGTTTAACTTGGGCCAAGAAGATATACATCAGTGTCGGCTCGACGCGGTACAAATACAACAACCCTTTAAACAGCTTCCAAAATATTCTCTTCCACGCTTTTTGTCAATCTCGCATTCTCACTTCTGGTAAATAAAGCAATATTTTGATAGAACTGCTGTAAAAGATCCTAGGTTGCCCTGATACATATAGACACACAGACAGAACAACAACAACGTCTCAGCAATTTCATAACAAGACGATTCAAGGACGAAAATTTCTTGTTCAATTGCTAATTCCACGGAGTCTGTGAGTCTACGGAGCAGGGAATCGTCCGTTGAAACCGGCATATTTGCGCTGGCAATGCACAATAAATGGAAGAGAAAAGCTGCAGGTCCCATATACAGTGGCTGTTCCAAGTAATCGACGCGGGGTCGATAATGGATCAAATATTCATACGTATAAGTGTGTATGTATGTATGCACGTATATGTATATGTATTGTATGTATGTGTGTATGTATGTATATATGTAGGCCCTATGTAAGTATGTGTGTACGTATGTGTTGCGATTCTCTCTGTGTTCGCATTTTATCTAGCCTACCTTAGATGTGTTGGCTTGTATGTTTGTTTATAGCGACTATATGACGCTATATTTGGCGTAGATATGTGTGTTTAACTAGGCCCATATACAGTGACCAGCATAGATATATGTATCTGCTTGTTTAGATAATTATGCCAGCATCGTAGGAAATAAAATTAATAATGTCAGGTTATGCGAAAAGAGGTACACTGCGCTTCGGAACTATATGAAAAGCTCAGAACCAGCTAAAAATGTTGAAATTAACGGTTGACTGTGTCGTTTGGTCAGAAGCAGACGATTTTTAATGATGCGCGGCAAAGCGCAACGCTAAGTTTCTTTAGTTGTGCGGAATTCGTCGGTCATAGGACATCGCTTGAAAAGCCCTTCGTAAACTCCGATTCGACCGAGAACGGACTGTGATACAGACAGTTCTATCGAGGAAAGAGCGATTCAATGGCTATGTACTCGAACGATGTTCGCGAAACATCGTAAGCAATATCATTATCGGTCTGTCATTATCTGATAGTGGAGACGTTGCGATTCGGAGACTGTCACTTGAGTCAAGTGAACGCATGAAAAGAGAGTCGATACCAGTCGACTGTTGACACCAGATTGAGAAAACCAGCGAAGCTTAGAAGCGAAGGCGAAAGAATCTGGTGAGACTGCAGGAAGCGCCGGGCGGTCGTCAGTGACCACCGCCTTTGGAGAATGTAACCGATTACAAGTATAGAGGAGTGGGAGAGAAATCCATTCGTTGAGAAGGTCGGCTGCTAAAGACCACCAGACCGAAAGACAGCTTGTGCGAGTATATGCCAAAGAGAAAGGTCGTTTACGTGAAGTATAAAGTTAATTCTTACTTAATTCGATGCTGGTTTAGGTAAGTTTGCTTAAGAATATTCTTGACTGTTGGTAAAACGATTTGTAGATTTCAACTTCGAATTGTTGCTCCAGGGATATAAAATATTCATATAACTGGAAGAGCTAGTCTATTAATAGCTCAGTTATAAAAATTTACTTTCTAACTACAGAGTTGCCATCGCATTTAGAAGTGATGGGGCAGAACATTCACTGCCAAATGTCACAGTATGTATGTATGTATGAATGCATGCATGTATCGATGTATGTATTTATGCATGCATGTATGTATGTATGCATGTATGTATGTATCTATTTATAAACTGTATGCTTGTATGTAGGTATGTATGCATGCATGTATGTATCTATTTATATACTGTAAGCATGCATGCATGCATGTATCGACGTATGTATGTATGTATGTATGTATGTATGTATGTATGTATGTATGGATGGATGGATGGATGGATGGATGGATGGATGGATGGATGGATGGATGGATGGATGGATGGATGGATGGATGGATGGATGGATGGATGGATGGATGGATGGATGGATTGCATTCATTTGTGTATGTTAATGCATATTGTGCATCATAACATTTCTATAGCGCCTTTTAAAAACCAATCATCAAGTTCTTTAGGTTTGATTTGAAACAAAATTACTGGTTATTACATGATTAATTTACATTTTACAATACGTTACACTTGCCTTTCACGTATAACTTATATTGCAAGGTAGGTCTGTTCTTTTTTTATTTATAAACACGTTGGATACATAGATATATTTTTACATGTATGCATATATTTCAAACACTATATATATTCGCATATATATTAGTAAATAATACAGATATATTTATAAACACAAACATACATTTATATACTCGATATGTTTCAAGCACAATACGTTCCCATATATTCATGAGTAAATCTAAGTAAATAACTTATTTAGATATGTGAAGCTATATATATACATATACATATACTATATATGTATATATGTATATATTTATGAAGCTCATTATCGATGCCTGGCGACTGACGTAAAGCGCTTAACGCGATGTATTTTGATGGCTGCGCTGACGTAAGCGTCTCGTTGTCGTTCTCGCGAGATTTGGAGGACGCGACCGATAGAGGGCGACACGCTCGAGGTATCGATAATTATTAGACCACTCACGACAGCCTGTGACAGAGGCAGACGGACGGACGGACAGGCGGGCAGGCAGACAGGCAGAGTGCTACAGACAGGCAAGCAGATAGACAGATACGCAGACACAGACAGACGGTCAGACAGATAGGCAAACACAATACCAAGGAGACAGACATGCAGGTAGACAGACAGGCAGACAGACACACAGACAGACTGTTTGCTACGGAGGAAGCAGAATGTTACAGAGGTTCACAGGCATACGGACAGACAGACAGACAGACGGACAGACAGACAGCCAGAACAGATAAAGAATGTGAAAGAGGTAGCGACGTTGACAGACATAAGAGACGGAGGGGGATAGGACGATACATGACGGAGGGAGAGAAAGAAGGCGGGATGGAAGGAGGGAGCGAGAATTGACCGAATTAAAAGAGCATAGATTATGTATGACAAAAGCAGCGACGCAAACGCCAAGCCCCGTCGGAGCTCCCTTCGCTAAACCATCTGCCTACAGAGAGCGGCAGGGCAGCCAAGAAGAGAGATACTGCACGCCTGTACCAGCTTTGTTGTATCATCAAATTAAGTTTCTAGATGAGCGAGTTTTACTTTCCCTGCTTTTTGCTGAGTTTTTAAAATACTTTTCCCTGACGCATCGCGTTTCAATGGGATTTCTCCACAGCATTACGATTTTTGACAACGGCTTCACTCGAAGCGACCATCGAACGATACCAAGTGCATTGTGATAACGGCCCTCTAGAAGTCATTAGATTAGATTGGAGTTTTCCACCTGCTGGTTTTTCATGACCCTTTTATTTCGAACTCACAGAAATTAATTGGGAAAAGTTTCGGGAGCGGGGCGAGCCCATATGGACCACTAAATACAGCCTATAATTATCATCACATGTTGTGGTAATGCGATGTACGTGCGTGCGTCTATTGCGCGAGAGCACGTAGTTGCTAATGGCCTCTCTGCGTGATGTCTTCGTTATGGACAACATCGCTACAGAAGCTGAGGAAATAATGAACGAAGATTTTACTCCTCCTATGCCTCTTCCTTCTTCTCCTTCTTCTCCTTCTCCTCCCATCCCTCCTCCACTTCTTCTTTATCTTATTCCTCTTCCACTAATTCTACCTTCTATTCCTCCTCCTCCTCCTCCTCCTCCTCCTCCTCCTCCTCCTCCTCTCTCCTCATCCTCCTTCTCCTCCTCCGTAAGAGAAAGAATATGAATTGTCAGGAGTTTTTACGAGGTAGTAGTCAGGATGAAAAAAGAACAAGAAGAGGAGAAGGAAGAGGAGAAACAGGAGGAGGATAAAAGAAAGGGGGAGAAAGAGAAAATGGAAGAGGACGAAGATAGAGGAGGAGGAATGAGAGGAAGTGGAAGAGTCAGAGGAAGAGGAGGAGGAGGAGGAGGAGGAACAAATGGCAGAGAAAGAAGAAGAAGAGGAAGAGGAAAAAAGAAGAGGTAAAGGAAGAGGAAGAAGAATAAGAACATAGAGAGACGAAGAGGAAGAGGAGGAGGAAGAAGAAGCAGAAGAAGAAGACGACGACGACGAATGCCCATCTACGAGCCTGTAATACTGGTTACAGTGTAATGTAAGTAGTAGTCTACAGCCGGACAATTACGATATTGCCGCTATATAAGTTTTCATCTTAAACTTGACGCTTTTAGAATAGAATGGACTGGACTGATGAGATAAGATAAGATGAGATTACACCATAATTGATTGGAAAAGATTAAAAGACTGGGTTAGATACGAATAGATCAGGTTAGATTAGATTGGAAATGATTTGATCAGATCACGGACGAGATCAGATTAGATTAGATTAAATGAGACCAAACTCGATTGGATTATATCATAAAATATAAATCAGGTTAGATGAGAAGAGATTAGAAAGACCGACGGACGGACGGACACACAGCCAGCCAAGCCGCCCACGCAATAACCCCGTACCACCAACCAGCGCACCAGAAGACAGCGCTTCTGCGCATGCCCAATGAGCGAGCGACCTCTACTCCGCTGCGTTGCGCCGCGTTACGTTCGGCCGGAGCGCTACGCATGTTGTGCGAGTTGCGTTGCGTTACGTACGTCACTCGAGTCTTTGGATTGAGCGCAGAGTCTGTGGAGAGATGGCGGACGAACTGGTAGCGGTTGCTTTCATTCGACGCCGACACTGAACGGATGTAAGTACACTTGATGGCGCTATAAAAAGCTATACAAGCGTGTATATACATATATGTATATACGTATATATACAGATTTGTGTGTAAATATTTCTCGTGCGCTTGACAATAAATAAAATGCAATTATGCGCAGCATTTGCAATTGTAGAGTACTAGTTCTTAGCGTCGTTTATAAGCTTAATATATGCATATTGGCACACGGGGCTGCTGCTGAAGATCTCAAAGGCATTCCCAACGTGGTTCACGGAGATGATAGTGGTCTTCCTCAGAAACAGACGCTTTCGGGTGCACCTGGGCGACAGGATCAGCTCGTGGAGAACCCAACTCAATGGGCTCCCCCAGGGCTCGGTCTTATCACCATGCCTTTTCAACATCTATGTCAATGACCTCCCAACAACGCAATCTCGTAAATTTGCGTATGCTGATGACATCGCCCTGGGGGTGCAACGTAAAACTCTGGAGGAAGTGGAAGAGGTGCTGAACGCGGACGTTGAGCGGCTGGTGGGGTACTTTAAGATGTGGCGACTCCAACCAAGTGTAACCAAGACAGTCTCCTGCGCCTTTCATCTCTACAATGCTCAGGCCAATCGAGAGCTGAGAATCTACCTCCACGGGCAGCACATCAGACATGAGCCGTACCCGGTATACCTGGGTGTGACCCTGGACAGGTCATTGACTTATCACGAGCACATGAAGAAAACTGCGGCCAAGGTTGGTACTCGTAACAACCTTCTAGGCAAACTTGCCGGCTCAAGTTGGGGAGCCAATGCCCAGACCCTGCGCAGTTCAGCACTGGCCCTGTGCTACTCAACAGCTGAGTATTGTGCACCTGTCTGGGCTCGCTCAAGCCACACGCACCTGCTTGACGTAGAGCTGAACACATCAATGCGCATCATCTCCGGCACACTTCGTCCCACCCCTCTGCCGTGGCTTCCGGTCCTATGTAACATCCCTCCACCACATCTCAGAAGACAGGAGGCGACGGCGAGACTACTCGCTAAAGTCCAACTGAATGACAGTCTCCCGCTGAACGCTGATATCGCACTCCATCCAACTGTGCGTCTACCGTCGAGACGGCCTGTGTGGCTGAATTCACCAGTGGACATGACAGCTAATTCGGTCTGGAGTTCCGAGTGGTCTGCAACTGATGTTGTAAACCATTCCCTCGTGTCCGTGCCATCTGTCTGGCCCCCTGGTTTCACCTTGCCACGTCGCCTCTGGTCTACTCTGAACCAGTTCAGAACCGGTCAGGGCCGCTGTGCGGCGAATCAGGTTCGATGGAAGCAGGCTACCTCCCCTTTCTGCAGCTGTGGAGAAATCCAAACTATGTCCCACATTGTTGATGTCTGTACAATAACTAGTTTCCCGGGCGGTCTATCCGCACTCCATGTTGCTGATGAGGCTGCTGCATGCTGGCTTAGCGCGAACTGCATACGCTTAATATATGCATTTATGAATATGTATGAAGAGGAGGAGTGTATTTGCATCTAAGAATATGTATGAAGAGGATTATATAATATTATGCATTTTTGACTGTGTGTGAAGGATTGTAGATGCATTTATGAATATGTATGAACAGTAGAACTCATTACGCATATGCATTCATGAATATGTATGAAGAGGTGGATTTTATATATGTGCTGTGTTGCGTCGAATTGTATTGTATTGCATTGTATAGAGTCAGGCGCACAAGTAATGCTCCTTATTCATTCGTTCGTTCGTTCGTTCGTTCGTTCGTTTATTCAATCGGAGCATTTAACGTGCGCCTGTTTACATGGCCCCCACTCAACTGTATTGTACTGTCGTAATTCCCTTTCCTTTGTAGCCAGTGGAAGCTGGCGTTCGATCTTCAGTCGATCTGATCAGGAACGTTGACTGATCGCAGGCAGCGCAAACGATCAATACAGCAAGTATTTCCGAACAAAAGGCGCTATAAAATACCGCCTGTCAGATCCGGGATATCTTCCCGTTTGTGTTCCTCGATTCCTTCAGGAGAGCCATCGGCTAATACATACCGGTGTTCGGTGCGATAGGGCGCAACAGAAGTCATTGGATTAGATCTCTCGAATCAGCGGATTAGATAACATTCGATTAGATTTGGTACTCACAATGCTTTTCGATCTACGGTAAATCTTATTCGGATCGCCGAAGTGGGTGTGTTGATAATCCGAATCTGGGGTTGAACCGGACCCACCAGCCAACCACTGGGCTAAGACACCATTCGCTTGAATTCTGCTACACCCTACGCCGAAAAACTGCTGCCTTTGGTTGTTACACCGCGCTCAGAAAAACGTGTTTCAATTCCTCACTCGTGGCCGAACATTTCTTTCGGTTTTTCTCGGAAAGAGCTCTGAACGTTTTGAGAGATTTGTATCTGCTTTATTGGGGTGAAATAGAATGCCATAAGATGGGCGGATCGGGCAGCAAGAAACTCTCGAAGGAGGACCTCACGTTCCTCATCGATAACACGAATTTCACCAAGAAGCAGATCAAAGCCTGGTACAAAGGCTTCATGGTAAGATCAATTATTCTTTGATTGATTGACTGATCGACTGATTGATTTGTAGGGTGATTGGCTGATCTGTTATTGAGTGGAATGTCCTGTGAGTTTTTCGAGATATTTACATTTTGTATATGGCGTATTTAATTTTAAATGTAATTAATTAATTAATTACATATTGAGGTTTCATTTATTAATTTATTTATTAATGTATTATTCCTTTATTTTATTTTATTCTATTAGTTCAGTACAGAGCAGCATTGCTAATTGATTAATTTGTTAATTTATTTGTGTGTTGGTTCATTTTATTTGTTTATTTGTTCGTTCAGTTACATAGTTACTTGTTTATTTATTTATTTGTTTATTTACTTTTTTATTCGTTTATTTATTCATTTTTGTTTGTTCGTAAAATTTATTTATTTATTGAACTGGCGTCATTCCATTAGCTTATGGTTTGAAACCCACTTACGGCAATGGTAACTTCATGTTCTACTGGAAGCAGAAGCAACCAGGATTTGAACCCGTAACGCAGAAGCAGTGAGAGGCTGTCGTGCACACTCACTCGGCAACTAGGCGTCGAGGCTTTGAAGCCAGCGTTGTCAGCCGCAGCTGTCTCTCAGCGGCTCAGCGTTCAGCCGATGTCGCGAGCACGCTGAACGATAATCCACGGCTAATCTTGTTCGAGTTCTTCGAGTAGCGCCAGCAGTTAGGGCGTCGGGTCCCAGCGGATCCCCAGCGGGGCCCATGGGCGCCACAGCCTGCGGAGCAACGCTAAAAGGCTGGATTGGAAAACGCGGCGCTTAAGCAAGGGAAATCGGCATCGGGTGGGGACATGCTCAGCTCCTTTAAGGTGCTACATTGTCTTGATACATTCATACATGCATAGTATCGTAATCGTAATCCCGAGATTTATACAGCGCCCAATGAAAGCCACGTCACGGGGACCAGCTTATTCACATGCGCTCAGTCAAAACAAAATCGATAGGCAAAAGGGTTCGGTTCCAGGTCAAGATCCAAAAGTCAGGCAGAGAGACAGCGTGGCAGCTACGATGGGTGATTTTGGGGATTGCAGCGGAAAGAGAGATAAGAGGAAGAAGGGGAGTCAGGATAGGATACGAGAAAAAGGAATGATTCCATCAACGCTTGCAAATTATTTGCCATGGAGAACAAGGCCGCACATAACTTTTCTAACTTTTCTCATTTTACGATGTTGGCATTTAATACTAAGCAGAAAATTTCGCCTCTTTCGACGAGGCTCCTCTGTTCATCACATCCTACGCCACATCATCAGCATTTTTATGACTTTTTCCAGTTTTCGAGACTATTACAACCTTTTTCTGTGCTCTCACAGCATTTTTATGACCTGGTGGCCAGTTATTAGCTTATTTTCCCCAGTTTGATCATGAGCGTTTGTCTACAAAACAAAGTCAGCTGCTAACCCTCGACCTAACCAGTTTGAAGGCCAACCCATTGGCGTGGCCCCCAGAATCAAACGGGGCGGCCATGACGGTATTAGCCCGTCGATTCGCTGTTATCGATTGCCAGCAGTCTTGGTCGAAACCATCGCAGCAAGGAAGCGCGTGAAACCCAAACCGGACAAGACGCGGTGCGATTGTCGCATTGCGACGGTAATACGGAAGCCGTCCAGTCCACGTCGCCGACGACTTGGTTGCCATAGCAACGGCTGAAATGAGATTTCTTTCCGCAAAACTCGTTCCGACCATCGGCAGATTACTCCCTCCCCTCCTCCTTGACCCATACCTTTGTGTCTGCCTGGCTGCCTTCTTTCTTCCGTCCCGAGCTTTATCTTTACATTTCTGCCCATTGTTGTTTGTCTGTCTGTCTGTCTGTCTGCTTGCCTGCCTGCCTTGTCTTTTCTCTGCCCGCCTCCTTCCCTTTCTCTCTGGTTATCCTTTTGCGTCTCTGCCTGCTTGCCTATCTGCCTGTCTGCCTGTTTGTCTTCCAATTTTCCCGCCTGACAGTCTCTCCCTATGTCCTTCTGCTCCCTATTTCTATCTCTGGTTGTCTCTCTACGTCTTCGCCTTTTTGTCTATCCGCCTGCATATCGGTCTTCCTGTGTCTGTTTGTCTGTTTGCCTGTTTCCTCTCCTTGCTTCCGATCACTCATCCTCCCGCCAGAATTCCCTGCTACTGATGCGCCTTTCACATGGCACTCCGACTCGGCTAATTCATTTTTCTCCCGTTTCACCCAGAATGCATCGGGCTTCGACGGCGGCGTCCATTTTAAACTTCATTAGACGAAAGTAAAACGACGGAACAGCATCTAGAATGATCTAATATACTTACATGTGTGTATATGATGGTATATACATTAGATTCGACTTATATATATATTAAAGTAAGTAAACATATATTTACGTATACACACCAAAATGTATATATAGGCTACATTATTACGTAAATATATTTACACTTAGGACTATATATACATATATATATAATTACTAATGTAAAAAATGACTATATATATCTTTATATTTATAAATTTTACACATATAATTGTACACTAAGTTCTTCCGATATATTTTATAATTGCACACGGATATATATACTGTATAAGTAGCTAAATGTATACTTATGTATATAAGTCATATATTTTGTGTTATATGGGCGCTGGACTGATAAGATACAAATATGTTAAATGTGTATAAAGTCCGCATGTAGATGATATTCATGGAAGTCATGTAAATTCTCTCTGCTCTGTGTTTATACAGGAGGCAGAATGATTCGGTTAAAAGCAGCCTTTATGTCAGCATCAACAACAGTCGACCACGAAAAACACATACATATGTAAACTATATAGGCCTGTGTTTAATAGTTCCACTATGTGTATTAAAGGCCCGAACATAACAGTTAAGAGAGAACAAACGTCATAATATATATGTATATATATTATATGTGTATGCCTGCATCTATGTATATTTCTCTTATCGATCAGATTTTGATCGGGGCTTCTCCAAATGATTACGATTACGATTGACT
This sequence comes from Norana najaformis, assembly GCA_964023275.1. NCBI lineage: Eukaryota > Metazoa > Annelida > Clitellata > Crassiclitellata > Hormogastridae > Norana > Norana najaformis. The sequence goes on from OZ029920.1 coordinate 30,738,695, forward strand.
GTGGTTTCGCTTGAAGCGACCATCGATCGATGCCTTGGGCATTATAATAACGGCGCTTTAGAATTCATTAGATCAGATTAGATTAGATTATGTATGTATACACGTATGCTTGCATGCATAGCGCATCTGTATATAACACAACTTCCAAAGCCATATAAGATGGCACATATGTTTTCATATCTTTTCCATATAAATAATGCACAGAGCCCGTGGCGCCACTGAGGGCACCTGCCCCCATGCCCCTGCGACGCCCGACCGACGCTCAGCCTATTCATTTTGCATGGGGTGGCAACTGAAAGCCTCACCGACCACAAGAAACTCATTCATTCATCAGTTTGTTGATCAGGTGCTGAGAGATAATCATGAACGATGCTGCGCACACAGACTTCATGAATGATGTCAGACGCTCGCTCGAGATCCCTTTTGACCTTCGCAGGCTAATCTAATCCTATCTTGGAACTTCTACAGCGCCGTTATTCAAACGCAGCAGCCTTTTAAGAGGAAGCCTACAGTGATTCAAGCATTTGGTCTCATGGTCCTTCGGTCCTTTGGTCTTTTGGGTCCTTTGTCCTTTGGTCTTTTGCTATTTTGGTTCTTTGGTCTTTAGAAGTTCTATACCCCACGCGTTATCCTTACACAGCGACAGCTTAACACGAGGTCAATCTGATCTCATCTTGGAACTTCTATAGCGCCTATCTACTAATGCGTCAATCACACCTGCAATCTTCGTGTCTCTTAGCGGAGTCACAGTCAGAGATTCTTGTTTGAATAAACCAGACACTATGTGTTAGCACGCATAACAAAGATCTCAGAGTAAGAAAGACATGACACTCCCAGTCTTCGCTGTGTGATGGTCGTGTGCGGTGGTCAACAAAAAGCACCCGCGCCACCTAGCGGACGGTATGGTACTGCGGTGTCCACTGGGTCCTCGCTGATTGGGCCAACAACTTCATCGAATGCAGCGCCATCATGCGGTTGTCATTTTACAAGGTAAAGACTTGAACATTTGGATATTCGCGACGACCTTTCGCAGCTGTCAGTGATCGGGCTTCGAACTATAGAATTGCCTGATTCGTGGCTTGGTGTTAAGTCGGTTAAAAAAACACACACTCTTTGATTTTCGAAATTATAATTAAACAAACAGATCAAACACAACAGTACTTGAATCGTCACGGTTTCTAAACCCACGAATCTACCAACGACATTTATTGCCCAAACTTTCAAATTAACACACCACAGACCGGTGCTTCGCGCTCTCCCAACAATGCATTTGCTTCCGTTAATATAAGCCCTTTCCCTCCAATACAGCAGACCAGTACGGATTGGTTTATACCGGCCTCCCGCTGCTGCGCAATCTTGGGTTGTTCCAAAAATTCGTGACTTATAACAACATAAGCCTATCGTTTCCCTCGCCAGCGCTCATGTGATGAAATGAGCATCGACAAGAATCACTGCTGACGTCAGCCCGCTTGCATGCAGGGCGCCGCCACCCAATCACATCACCCCATCACGTGTTCCATGCGTGCCAGCCAATAAGGGGCTTGGGCATGCACATCCAAATCAATAACCATGGAAATTTCCTATACAAACGCTAGCTTAAAACTTGCGAACTAAGAAGTGCAATATCACGTTCACAGATGCATATCTTAAGTACTCTGAGATCTTTGTGTGTAGTGTCTGGGCCGACTAGACATCATTTTGACGATTGCATTGGACCGCCGCTAGATATCAGTCGATAGGTCGCTAGGAAGCGTCTAATACAGACGATGAATGAGGAGACAATTCAATTCGCATCGATCGATCGACTGATTGTTTATAATGTTTGACAAATCGATCTTTCCACGCGAGTCCAAAGAAATGCCTACGTTTCGTTTCGAAGGAAAAATAGGCCTCGGCAAAGGGATACATTTACCCGCACGCAATGAGTTTGCACAGAGGCTGGTCTCCCTGACGCGATTTTTATGTGGCGCTGTGATACTTCGGAGATTAAGAGCTACACAAACACAGGCCTGGAAGAATATCTGTCTCTGTTGTTCTCTCTGTTTCTCTCTCTCTCTCTCTCTCTCTCTCTCTCTCTCTCTCTCTCTGCATTAATTTCTTCAGTTTTCTCTCTTTATGCCTTTGGTCCTTTGGTCCCTTGGTCCATATGGTCCCTTTGGTCCCTTGGTCCTTTCTCCCTTTGGTCCCTTGGTTCTTTCTCCCTTTGGTCCCTTGGTTCTTTCTCCCTTTGGTCCCTTGGTTCTTTCTCCCTTTGGTCCCTTGGTTCTTTCTCCCTTTGGTCCCTTGGTTCTTTCTCCCTTTGGTCCCTTGGTTCTTTCTCCCTTTGGTCCCTTGGTTCTTTCTCCCTTTGGTCCCTTGGTTCTTTCTCCCTTTGGTCCCTTGGTTCTTTCTCCCTTTGGTCCCTTGGTTCTTTCTCCCTTTGGTTCCTTGGTCCTTTCTCCCTTTGGTCCCTTGGTCCTTTCTCCTTTTGGTCCCTTGGTTCTTTGTTCCTTCGGTCTTTAAGACCGTTGGTCCTTCGGTTTGGTGATAAAGTGTAGTGTAACGCAACTTAGCTTAATACACAATACATTACAGTATTCAGTAGCTTTGTGTGCCGTAGTTTAATGCTTTTCAGTGTAGTGTAGTGTTACGCAAATTGTTACAGTGTAGTGTAAATTGTGTAACACAGTGTAGTGTTTGCAATTGAGACTGCAGACTGACTGATTTTCTGCCGATTGGTTTCTGTGTCGACAGAGGGACTGTCCAAACGGCCAGCTGACCCGAGACAAGTTTCTTGAAGTCTATTCCAGCTTCTTTCCTCAAGGAAACGCTGACAAGTTCTGCGAGCACGTCTTTAGGACCTTCGACTCGGACAACAGTGGCAAGATCGACTTCAAGGAGTTCCTCCAGGCGATCAACATCACCTCGTCCGGGAAGCCAGAGCAGAAACTCGAATGGGCGTTTAATATGTATGACGTCAATGGTGACGGAACGATAGAGCCGCACGAGATGGCGGAAATCATTGGGGTAAGGGAGAAAGGGACAGACAGACAGACAGATAGTCAGACAGAATGAAAGAAAGAAAGAATGAATGAATGAAACAGGGATATCTATAGATGGCAGAGTCAGAGAGAAGACAGAGAGGGACTTGCTGAATTCAGAGGGACTCGGGCCACTGCAAATACGAGGTTCCAAACTGAAAGCAATCAAATTATGACGAAGCCCACTTATTACTGGCAGTAATGAACTATAGTTTAAAATGGGAAAAGAAAAGAGATCGAAGCTAGATATGCTTTAGCTACAGAACTGATAGTGTCAGAACTCAAAACCTCTTTGGTCAACAATCAAAATGTCATTTGCGTATCATTTGCTGCAGACTCCAACAGCGAGAAGTCTGTGTCATTAAAGCTTTGTTCTAGAACTGGTTGCCGGGCCTTAGTGTAAGCAGACTTGTTTATAAAAGAAGAAAACCCTAGTATTCATGCTATGTCTTAGCTGATGGTAAGCAGTTCAATAAATCAATAGATCAATATCAATAATTAATAGGCCTACACAAAAACTTTTTCAGTCCCAGTAAGAGGTGACAAAAGGCGCTATATGAATGCTCAAATAATTGTTAATTGTCAGTCGTTAATTGTTTCCGTTGTAGGCAATATTCAAGATGGTGGGGCCGTCTCTGTCGCACTCCGACCCGAACGACACCCCCGACAAACGCACGCAGGAGATCTTCGACAAGATGGACGAGAACCACGACGGGGTTCTGACGAAAGAGGAATTCATCAAGGGCTGCATGGCAGACGAATTTCTCTATCAGATGCTGACGGCCGACACGAGTTCCCAACAGTAGCCGGCAGGATGGATGTACATTCCGCTTCCAAGACTATATTTATGGCCACTGCGATGTTTGCCAGAAGTTCTGGGTTGCCACCCTAACAGCCACATTCGTTTGGCCCAACTGGGCCTTTACCCGTCGCAACATTGGGCACAACAAGGGCCAATTCGGGGCCAAATGAACGCGGCTGTCTGGACAGGGGTTCCGTGTGCACCCGAAGCTGTCTCGATTTTCTGTCCCACCTGTCACGTGCTTTGTTTCTTTTTCAGTTTTCTCAGACGTTTCTTAAATTACTTATTGGACCAATTTAATTTTCTGCGAGTTTTCTAAAAATAATCTTAAATTTCCTTTTCCACCAATTCTATTTTCTGCCAATTTTTAAGATTATTTCTTAAATATTCTCTCCGATCAATTTAACTTTTCTAACTTTTGTAAGATTTTTCTTAAATATCCAATTCAGCTTCTTTCGTATCCGACCAATTGGATGTTTACATTTTTATTCAAGCCATTAAGCTGCTGACGCCTCTGTGCGTGAGGATGCCGGTTTGCATACCGATAGTGGTTATATTTCAAAAAAATTTAATCTCGGGCTTGCACGGTCCGTACACGGGGACCTAAAATGGCGTGGCGCCCATTCAAACGGGCAGTAATGGTGAAGGATCTCACCCAATAAATTCATTGAAATCTGAGCAGGGTCGAGGCCATACGGTCGCTAAGAGATATGTACATTTACATTTTACAGTTAAATTCGTATCCAGAGTTTATTTTTATCCCACCATTAATCTTTCTGAATTGGTATCGAACTATTACGCTGCATAATTTTGCATAGGGCATACGAAGTTTTAGCAGAGTTTTATAATGTTTCTCTAGAAAGCAACCAACGCATAGACCCTCTATTCTCACATCAGACCTGCAGCAACTACGTGACCCATGCCACCAAGGCATCAACTCAGCTCCTATTGCAGTTTCTTTGGAGGTCTTTCACTCAAATCGAAAAACATTTTTCAAAATGTTTGATTCTTCCTTTTCTTCTTGTTTTTCTCGCCTATACAATTCCAAACACCATCCGCCATAGCCGTATGCCTCTCTGCCTGCCTCACCTTTGGATCTGAACCTAACCTAACCATACCGCCTTCAGACTTTGTTCTTGACCAAGCGCCTGTGAATAAACTGGTTCCCACGACTTAGTTTTCTGGGTGCTGAAGAAATCCTAAGATAACGATTACAGTTTTTATTTCAAACACTGGGTATTTTCATCCCATCACTTTGAATGACCAGACTGATTTTTAAATTTTTATATTTGTTTTCTCCTAACAACGACCCACATTTCGAACAAGTAAGGCCGCCTTTATATAGTGTGGATTAACGGTGCTAATTAGGAATGTTTGATATGAACAAAGCAAGTAAAGATAACTTACCTATTTGCCCAGTAGTGCTAACCTTGAGAAATTGGTGACCTACTTTTCGCGGTTTCTATTTGCCAGCCCTGAAACTGCAGTAACATGTATCTCGAGAAACCACGTGACCGGCTTTCTGCAATTTCATTTCCATGCCAGATTTGGCGGCATTCAAATTCGTAACCATAGTGTAGGATTCGCCTCCAAGTCTACCCGACAAAAAGGCCCAGTGGGAACGTAGAATTTAACTTTGACTTTAACATGAAAATATAACTTCAAACCATAACTTTCTCGAGGCCTGACGTACACATGCTCCCATCAACCTAATTTCTTACACAGATCCGACCTAATCTGACCTAGAAAGTCTGTCACGTGATTATGATCTATGACCCTCGATCTCACTAATGACTACATATGTATTACATACAGAATGCAGCAACATTATTTTAAAATTATGTCAATTATAGCAACGCTATTTTAAATGGTTTGCGCTGAGTGACTGCCGTATAATACGATATGGCATGGTATAGCATGGTACAGTATAGTATGTTATGGCATGTTATGATTATGATACGGTATGTTACGGTAGGGTATGGTAATGTAGGGTATGTTGGTAGGGTAGGGTATGTCATGTCATAGTATGGTGTTATATGATATGGTATGGATCACAATCCGCAACTTTTAACTCGTAAGTGACTTAAGATATTCGATCGTTTGAGATTTACTAATAATTAAGATGAAAATGTAATGTGCGACTTTTAAATATTATAAATATTAAATATAATAAATATTACAAAAATATTACTAAAATTTAATTAATTACTCACTTATGACTGTATTGGTGTTAACTTGTTAACATTTAATTTTTACCGCTTGTAATAAAATAAGTATTAAGTTTTCGTCTAATGAGTAATATGTTAATTTTAGATTTAATTAGTAATTAGAAAGAAACAAAAACTTTGATTGCTTTTGTTTAATTTCGTAACTGTTGGAAACAGGAGTTCACGTCGACACCGAGGGGAACTTTAACACGGTGGAGGTCGGCAAAACTACATTACATGTTAAATGCATTGTTGGTAAAGTAATCTTTCATCAACAACTTACAAAACTGTAGATGTGCGCGATAGCCTACTAGTTAGCTTGCTGGGCAGTCAACACCAAAGAAATATGTTTTGAGATTTCTGCTCCACTCGCGCACTCTAGCCAGTTCAGCTGTAATTAGTACACCGGCTGTATACTGTCAGTTGGAAGAAGCGTTAGGGAGAGGGCTAGCCAACCGCCCTCATATGCTGAGGCTAAGAAATATGAAGTCGCTAACACTTCATACTCATAGCTGCCTCAGGGCTAATAGACTGCTGTTCTCTTGTTTCATAAGACCGTGCCAACATTAACAGAGTAATCAGTGGGTCATCTGCATGGTATGCATGGCCATTATTTGCTGATATTTATTATTTTTGATATTTAATTAAAATCAGCTAATAGCTTATGATTACCAATTGGTGCTTGTAGCAACATCTATCCAATTTTCTGTAACCAGATGGTCCCAGTTACTTTGAGTGGTGCACACAGAACCATACCACTTATGAATGGTGCAAATCCTTTCGAGTAAGTGTGACGAACTACAGTTGTTACAGGTCGGCGCTAAATAAATGCCACCGCTTTGTTTCATCCATTTTTGATGTAAATTTAGAAGTAAACATTATATCATATCTAACAATCTAAATTTGGCACTGCTAACTAATATTAAGTAGTTCTATGCACGGTCGAAAGTTCTAGAAGGTCACGTGATCGACGCCTGATTGGGCAAGGGCTTCTCATGTCAGTAGTTGGCGCTGGATTCATGTCATGGTAGGAAGACGTGACCTCTTTCCATATCTTTTCTACCGTATCCAGTCCTCCCGTGTTGTCCTGTTTCCATCTATTGTCTATTGGTGCACTGTATTTGTGACGCAGGATTGGCTTGGCGTGCGCGATGTTCGGCAGACTAAGCAAGATATGGGGAAGTAAGGAGATATCAATAAGAACTAAGAAAAAGCTATACGAATCATTTGTCATCCCAGTGTTGCTGTACGGAGCAGAATACTGGTGCCTGCGCAGGGAGGACGAGAGGAGACTGCTGGTGGCAGAAATGGCCTGGCTGAGGAGAATGCTGGGCAAAAGCAGGAGAGACAGGATCCGAAACGAGGTAATACGCAGGGAGCTTGGGCTGAAGGATACAGTAGTAGACAGGATCAGGAAAAAAAGGCTCTCTTGGTTCGGACATGTATCAAGAATGGACGACAGGAGACTTCCGGCTATGGCGATGTATAGTTATGTGGAAGGTACAAGAAGCCGTGGAAGACAACCAAAAACTTGGATGGACAATATAAGGGAAGATCTGAAGGCGTGGAACATGGATATGAGGGAAGCGGTGGACAAAACCAGAGACAGAAGTGCCTGGAGACGACAAGTTGAGGCCTCATCGTTGGCCCGTTGGCCTGACGGAAGAGAATAAAAGAAAGAAGGAAGACGTGAATTCGTTGAAATAGATTTTTGTCGAAAGTCTGAGGTTTCCGATTAAGTTTGACCGTCAAACGAGTAGATTTGTGGAAGTTAAAACGGTAGCGATGCAGAGGCAGAGCTGTCGATGAAGCTCTAGTCGATTTCTTGTCAGAACCAAGACGTTGACCGGGTGACCTTGTCGTGACCGTGGTGCGACGCCATATTGAATATTTGGTGAACTGTCGCTAAAGTTCGTCAAAATACGGCAGATTCTTAGTTGTTGGCACGAAAATTGGAATCGTAAACATTCCGTCCCTCTTTCTGTCGTCGAAAAGATCGAAGTTTTCAAGAAGTTCTTTGCTCTTTTCGATTCACGTGTGGTCGTGTCATACGGGTCTGCGGGTGGTCGGATTTGAGAATTCGCCTGCGACATCTTGGAAGGGAATCAATAGAAGTGTTTTCACAACGGGGAGTAAATTTATGCTTTCTAATTGAAATTAAAGTGTGAATGCTCCAAGTCTTGATTTAATAGCTATAATTAAGGTTTTATTGTCAATTTAATGTGTGAAGTTTAGTTACCAAGAGTGTAACTATAGTCAGTGACCGCTATAGTAATGTTTGCCGTATCTTTAAGTTTGGAATACGAGGAATTGATTGTGTTTCACGATTAAATAATTAAAATGGCGGAATCTGATGTTGATCTGTCTGATCCTGAATTAGACTCAGGGCCAGATGTGATGCCAATATTGAGGGCATTGTCTGATTCGATTTGTGCACTTATGGAGCGCTAAGCAGATTTGCATGATAAGGTGACACAAAGTTACTCGGTCTTGAAGAGAGAAGTTATAGGCATACAGAAGCAACTGTTGGAAATTCACTCGTGTTTGGATAGTAAATTTATAGAGCATCTTTCGTTGCTAAGAGGCGAATTTATGCAGCGCCTGACTAGAATAAGAGGTTTATCAGTTGTAACGGGTCCATCAAGTAAGCTACAGGTACAGGAAGAGAACAAGTCTGGCGAGGGGCACAAACGAACCCTGAGTTGCTCATGGAAGCGCTCGCGCCCTGCTCGGGAGCCACGGACACCACAACAGCTGTAGAAGCTGATCGGCCATCTGGTGAGTTTGTAATGGGAACACCGCTTCCTCAAGCGCTAACTGTCCCACGGGGTAATGTGAAGCTTAGATATACTGCTCTGGTCTGTTATGAGGGTGGTATTGACTGTCAAATGCCAAAACAGACTGACCGAGCTTCGAATCCTCGCCTAAAGAAGGTACAATCAGTCACTCCTGCCTCCATAGCCCCCCCCCCGTCAGCACGCTGTGCCCTTCTTACGCGAGGGGACGAGCGTAACATAATGCATATAGAACATATTGACTGGCACAAACCCCTTTGAACAGTGGGTAGATCATACCTCGTTGAATAGTGGAAAACCCTTTGAATCCACATACATACAAACATACATACATCCTATCCCTCTGAAGCCTTCCTCTATATCTGATCATTCTTGGACAATATCTTCCGCTTTGACATCAGGTGTTTGACTACGATTTCTACAAAAGCCCAGGTCCGTTCAGCTCTTCCCTTTCAGCGACCCCGGTCGAAACTGAAACGGATGTCTCGGTCCAGTCCATGGTTGCTCGCAAAGCATCGACCTTAGGCGACGCGAGGTCGTCATCGTCGTTGGCTTCTTCCTCGCTGGCTCTTCGAGCGTAGAGGTCCCTGCCGAACTGGTCAACGATGCGGAAAGCTTCGAGGAACTCGTTGAAGTCGATGGAACCGTCATGGTTGATGTCAATGCTGCGCGCCATAGCAAGCACGTGCTCGTGAGGAATGACGGCTCGCGTGTGCTGGCCGAGGATCGTGCACGCATCCTCGAACTCCTTCATCGAGATCTGACCTGTTCGAAAATAGTGCTTCATAATTGTCATCGGTGTCGTCATCATCATCGTCGTCGTCGTCGTTGTCGTGATCATCAATCATCGTCATCTTCGTCGTCGTTGCTTGTAATTATCATTTATCGTTGCCGTTGTCGTAATCATCATCATCATTGTCGACGTCGTCGTTGTTGTTGGTACCAAATTAACATACCCAAATGTAACTATTATTTTGTGCAAATAATGCTATGCTGTAATTAAGCACCTTTATATAGTGGCACCTACTATCTGGTGCTTTGAGTCCTCCCTTTGGCACCAGTTGATCCTGACTACTGGATCATCTACATTCATGTATTTCCTAGACGTCTGGTGATAATAGAGGACTTCAATTCAGTTTAATCAATTCAATTCAATGCAATTCAATTCAACCAATTCAAGACAATCGATGATGCTTGAATTTGTAAATAAAGAATGATTGCATACCCATCTTTGTTCTCATCTCATCTTCCATACTTCTCATCTCATCAAACTATACCCTATTTTACCTGACGAGTTAGTAATACTCTTTCCCAAAGATCTATTTAACGGGCCCAGTGAACATGGTTGTATCACGTGACCCTGGTCAAGTTATGAGCTAGGTGGGGGGCTGTTTTGCAAGTGAACTGCACAACGAACATAGAGAGCTTCATATCTGAATATATCTCTAGTATCTCTGCTGTAACTGTTGCCTACCTGAGTTGTCTTTGTCTATGATCCGAAATATTGTTTCGAGACTGTCTTTGTTTCGGTACAAAGCCTCTGTGACCGTTGATCCATCCTACAATTCAAACATCCGACATTGCCAATCCACACTCCATCAAACGGGTTTAATTTCGTCCATAGGTTATAAACACACTCGACGATTAATAATAATCACTAGACGGTGGACCTGAGGTCAAATGTCATTCGGATGAGGTGTAAACACAACCACAGCATCCAATCGCCTCAAAACTTGCATTTGTATGTACTTATTTATCATGCAATAAAGAATGGAGGGCTGAGTTGGCGCCCCTGGGCGTTTTATTCCACGCACCGTCACCCGTCCAAGTACTAACCCTGCTCGATTTTGCTTAACCTCAATGAGTCACCAGCAAAACCAAGCGGCCACCAGGATGATTTGACAAGAGTGGTAAAACCACTTTAGGGCATCGTAATCTTAATCGTCGGATTTCTTCATCGCCCAAGAAAGCAGTCATGTGAGCCACCCACTGCATGCGCTCAGTCAAAAAAATCGGTGAAGCAGGTAAGGTCAGGTTCCGCTCCAAGTCCAGATTCAAAGATAAAGGACGTAGAGAAAGCTGTACCGCTACGGTGGGCGATTTTTAGAACTGGACCGTTGAGAGAGAAAAAAAGAAGAGCAGGAATCAGGGTAGGGTTTTCGGAACAGTATTTCTTTCAATTTTGGATAAAAAATCCTGCGCAGAAATTGCAATAGGTGAAGAGTTGTCGAGCTGGTCGCAGGGGTCGTTAGTCCTGGCGGGAGTTAAAACCTTTACCATTCGCAACGTACATCGTTGAACCTGAGCCGCAGTTTATCGACAACGAATGGTAAAACCGCCAACACGTGGTAAAACCAGTAACCGTTTGCACCGTACCTCGTTGTATTTGAGTTGCAGTTTAAAGTCGTCGAAGGCTTTTCGATACTCGATGAGTCCCTCGCTGTTCGTCTGGATGAGTTTCGGTCGAAGACTGAGCCACGGAAGATCCATTTGCAGAACCACCGTCATCGCCTCACACCAGTCGGTGACTTTGATCGTACCTGCGTCAGATGATCTCATCTAATCTAATATTATCTATTCTAATCTAATCTAATGACTTCTACAGCGCCCTTGTCATTATGCACAAAGGCATCAGTCGATTTGAGATTGTAGTCAAGAATCACAATCTAATATTTCACAAGAAATATTCGTTAATCGTGTTAAGACCTATTTGTAGCCTTCTGTTGTCAGCCGCTGTGACTCATCCACGCCTACGATTCCTCGCTCAGCTGATGGACATGTGGCTGTTAACAAATATCTTACTTACTTACATACTTCGGTTGGATAAGCCCGATCGAAATTCGAAAATTCATGGAAACTATAGACATCTGGCTAGGCAAGTAAAGATTAAGGCAAAGATCAAAGTAAAGATTAAGGTAAGGGTTAAACATTAGGTTTGTCAGAGGCTGAACAAGGAATGCAATAACTCAAGTATGTTTTAAAAAGTTTTCATACATTTAAAAGATTCGGTTATCTTTTCCAGGAGTCTGTTTAATCCGCCTAGGTTCCATCCCTTATCCGGAAATTCTCTAAGCAAACGTTATTGCGCCATAAAATCTTATTTTAGCGTAAAAGTTTGATAACAGTAATATAATAATATCCTGTTTGCTTCATTGAAAGCTATTGTGACCAAGAGTTTTCGAAAATAATTACGTAATATATGACGTCATTTTAAAGGGATCCGATTGGTCAATTGAAACGAATCGATAAGTGATCGATCATCGATTTCTATTGTAGGCATTCTATTCCTGTGTTGAGATAATAATCAATCGACTGAAATCAATCGATAAATGATCGGTTATCGTCTCTACCTGTGTTGAGATAGTCGAATTTTTCGAATTGCCTAAGCAGCATTGTTTTGCTTGAGCAGATCTTTTCCATCAGGCTTCGCAAGGCAGATTTTTCCACGAACCCAATTCTAAGCAGAAAACCACAAACATCACATAATCTCAGAGGTCATTTATATAGCGCTTTAATGTAGCTGCCAGTCAAATTAGTAACATCATCCTACCCTACCATACACTACCCAATCATATCATGCCTTAACCTATCATACCACGCCAAACCATACTATATGCCTACCGTGCCCTGCCCTCTAGAGTTGTTTACGTGACCCTGCCACTGACCTCTGTTTAATCGTTAGCTTTCGTGTGGGGTTTTTGTGAGAACTGTACTGGATGACCCTTGGATTCAGATCGGACATTAGTTTGATGTAGGCGCCTTTGTTGCTTCCGATCTCGTAATAGTTGGACGCCGAGAAGACGGTCAGTACCTGAAAGACAACAGACGACAGATCCACAAGCCAACCAGTTAGATTAGATTGGATTGGATTGGATTAGATTAGGAATGACACCAACTAAATTAACGTACCAAAATGTAACTATTATTTTGATATTAACACCTGTGCAATGTTAGATTAGATTAGATTAGATTGGATTGGAATGGATTAGAATAGATTACAATAGATGAAAATGAATTGGATTAGATCGGATTGATCAGATCAAATAAGATTATATCTGATTAGACCTGATTAGATCGGAGAAAGATTGAATAAAGATTAGATCGTATTAGAACGGATTAGATTGGATCAACCCCCCCAAGACCGACCTGCACCTCACCGCGGTGGGGGGTGAACAGCCAAGTAGGGGATAGCCTGGTGAGGCTATGCCATCAGAGGAGAAGGCCATTGGCCGAAGAACCTCCTAGGGCGTTACGCGAGGTGGACAGGCTCACCAGGAACCCCGAAGAGTGCTGGCTAACGCAGGCGGCAGGTGTTGGAAGGACACCTTTGGGCGAAAGAGGCCAAAAAAGGCCCACCGGCTTCCTTACCCTACCGAGAGAGAACTGGTCATCACTCGGCAAAGAGACCAAGAAACCTTATGAAAATGAAACCAAACAGAAAAGTGGGCAACGACGTTAACGGAGCCTCCGTTCAAATGAAGGGAGGATCCGCGTCCGGCAGGGGTGGAGAACACAGGGCCACCCAGGTCGTAAACCTGAGAAAACCCTGTACTAGGCGCGAGGAGCACCTGTTCAATGGAAAAGAGGAAGTATGCATTGGAACCTGGAACGTCAGGACTCTATATGCAGCAGGACAGCTAGATGTGCTTCTATACCAACTAAAAAGAATCAAGTGGAGCGTGATAGGACTGGCAGAGGTGAGATGGCCGGGAGAGGGTGAAATCAACAAAGAAGGATACAAGATAATATACTCAGGAAGGAAAGACGGAGGACACCAACAGGGAGTGGCGCTGGTCCTGAGAGAAGAGGCATCAAAAGCCCTCATTGGGTACGGAACGATCGGACCAAGAATAATGAAGGCAAGATTTCGTACAACATGCGGCAAGACCACAATAGTGCAAGCGTATGCACCAACAAGCAGTGCGACAGACCAAGAAATAAACGAATTTTATGAGACGCTACAACAGACGATGCAGGGAATATCGAGTCAAGACGTAATTATCGTAATGGGAGACTTCAATGCCAAGGTGGGGAGATATTGGAAAACATGGAGAGGAGCACTAGGAAAGCACGGATATGGAGAAGAAAACGAGAGAGGAGAGAGATTGTTGAACTTTTGCCTAAACAACGACCTGCGAATAATGAACACAGTGTTCTTTCAGAAAAAGGATAGCAGAAAATGGACCTGGGAGTCACCAGATCACAAGACAAAAAACATGATAGATTTCATCATGGTAAACAACAGATGGAAAAGTGCAGTGACAAAATGTCGCACATTTGCAGGACCAGACATTGCATCCGATCATAGACTAGTACTAGCAGGAATCAGAATAAAACTAAGAAAAATGGACAGAGGAGGAACAAACAGAAGATACGACATGGAGAAACTGAGGGATGATGTAACCAGAAACCAATTCAGATCGCAACTGGAAGGCAGATGGAGACGGAGCAAGAAAAGAAGCATGAACACAGTGGAAGAAACGTGGACAGAAATAAAGAACATATATACTGAGACGGCACAGCAAGTATTGGGACATGAAAAAAGGAAGAAGAAAAAACCATGGATCACCAGAGCAGTACTGGATTTGAGCGACAAAAGAAGAGACATGAGAAAGACAAAAACACACAGCGAGACGAACATGGAAAGATATAAAGAAATTACGAAAGAAATCAGAAAAAAGGCGAAAAGATGTAAAGAAGAATGGATCATCGAAAAATGTCAAGAACTGGAGAGCACACCAGGAGCACTAAACACGGGGAAACTATTTCAAGTAGCAAGGGAAATATGCGGATCACCCAACGTAAAACTAGCCACAGTAAAAAACAAGGAAGGAAGGCTGCTGGAAGACAAAGCAGAGATCAAGCAGCGATGGAAACAACATTATGAAGAGTTATATAACAGTGAGAACCCAGTGGATAGAACAGTGCTTGAAGAGCTACCAGAAAACAACAGCCAAGAACAAATGCTGGACATACTGAAGGCGGAGGTAGAAACAACAGTTAATAGGCTAAAAAAGAAAAAAGCACCAGGCGAGGACAACATCACAGTAGAAATGATCCAGACAGGAGGGAGTTGTTCGGTAGAGATGCTACATAAACTGTGCAATAAAATTTATTACGACAAGGAATGCCCCAAGGACTGGTGCAAAGCTATAATAGTACCAATATACAAAAAAGGAGACAAGACAGAATGTAACAACTACAGAGCAATCAGCCTTTTGAGCATACCAGGAAAGGTCTACACTGGAGTATTACAAAGAAGATTAAAGAGGTATGCAGAAGAAGCGATGAGCGAGGAACAAGCAGGATTCAGGAAAGAACGAGGAACAATGGACCAGATATTTGTAATCAGACAACTGTCAGAAAAGTACGTCGAAATGAACAGAACACTGTATAACAACTTTATTGACTACAAACAGGCGTTTGACAGCGTGTGGCAAGAAGGTCTATGGAAAGTACTGAGACACTGTGGAGTACCAGAGGAGTTGGTGACGTTAATAGAAGATATATACAGCAAATCGAAAAGCGCAGTAAGAGTGGAGGGAGAACTAACGGAATGGTTCACGATAAAAGTAGGGGTAAGACAAGGATGTGGAATGTCATCGGATCTGTTCAACATGTTGCTGGAAATAGTGATGAGACTTGCCAAGAAAGAAGAAGAACATGGGATAAACCTAAATGGACGACCACTAAGTAACCTCCGCTTCGCAGATGACATAGACCTAATAGCTGACACACAAGAGAAACTACAGGATATAACAAACAGGGTAGATAACAACAGCAAGAGAATGGGCCTTAAAATCAACGTGGAAAAAACAAAAACAATGGTAATTGGAAAGCACCACGAGGATCTACAGATAAGAATAGAAAAGGGAATATTAGAGCAAGTTACCAGATTCGTCTATCTTGGAGGACTAATAACAGAAGACGGAAAATGTGAAGAAGACATCAAACGAAGAATTGGACTGGCGTGCGCAGCATTCGGAAAACTGGGAAAAATGTGGAAGACAAGAAGCATCTCCATCAGAACAAAGATGAAGCTCTATCATACCTTAGTAGAACCGATATTACTATACGGATCAGAGTGCTGGTGCTTGAGAAAAGAGGACGAACGGAGACTATTGGTGGCAGAGATGGGCTGGCTAAGAAGAATAATAGGCAGAAGCAGAAGAGAAAAGATCAGAAATGAAAAAACACGAGAAGAACTAGGAGCTGATGAAACAATAGTAGAAAAAATCACAAAGAGAAGACTCAGATGGTTTGGGCACGTAATCAGAATGACGCAGCGAAGACTACCAAACGCTGCATTACACGGACACATAGAAGGAAAGAGAAGCAGAGGAAGACAACGAAAGACCTTAGATTGGATCAAACTGGATCGGGTTAAGCTGGGTTAGATTGGATCAAATCGGATCAGATTGGATCAAATCGGATCAGATTGGATCAAATCGGATCAGATTGGATCAAATCGGATCAGATTGGATCAAATCGGATCAGATTGGATCAAATCGGATCAGATTGGATCAAATCGGATCAGATTGGATCAAATCGGAGTATAAAATCGGATCAGATAGGATCAGAATGAATTAGATTGGAATTAGCTAAGATGAGATTAGACAGACCAAATTAAAGTAGGTCATCTAAGATCAGATAAGAAGATAGATAAGATGAGCTTAGAATAGATTAGCTGGCGAGTGTCTACCTGGTTATTATGTTCGTATTCGAATCCTTCGAGCTTGCACTGGTGAGATCTGATGAGCAGCGACAGATTGTGTTTCTTGAGAAACGCTGACGTCACATCAGGTCCGAAGTAACTTCCGCCTCCGCGAAAGGTGTTCGGCCGGCAGCCATCTTGAGGGACCGGATCACTCCACAGGATGTCCAACACCTGATCAAAATCTACATCCAGTACATTGGCCCAAAGACGATTTAGATAAACTGGTCGATCGAAATTGATTGATTTTTTATTGACTGACTGAATCGCTCGCTCAATCACTCATTGACTTGACTGACTGACTCGTTGAATTATTGACTCGTTGACTGACTGACTGACCGACTGACTCACTCACTCACTCACAAATTCACTCACTCAGTAATTGATTGAATAATTGATTGCTTAGTTGATTGGTTGATTCATTGACTGATTAATTGATTGATTGAATGTTTGATTGACTGACTGACTGATTGATTGATTGATTAAGTGAGTGAGTGATTCACTCATTAATTCACTAACTGATTGATTAACTGAATGATCTATTTATTGATCGTTCGATCGATCGAGAAAACTGTTGAGCTTGCTAGTGGTCAGTCTTAGACATGCTATTGTCTGAATGTCTCTCGTTTTCACTTTCTTGTCCCTAACCCTAATCCTTTCCATAGTCTGCCGATGTTGTTCACTGAACCACTTGTCCATTCGAGATCCTCCCTCACCTGTTTCCATTCCTGAGTATCGACGGAGTCTGTGTACGAGTTGCTTTTCTTTCGGCTGTCCCGAACAGGTGGTCGCAGCGCCGACAGATACTAAACTCACCGACAGAAACAAAAGTCGATAAGTCTATACCATAGCTTAGACACGTACACGTGCAAGTACGTGCATACGTGGTCCGGCAGTGGCGCTATCTAGCGAATACTACGAGAACAGTTTTGCAATAGCTTTCGTAGCGTAGAGAATAGATGCGGGATTTGTAGCGGGAGGGGTAACGGGAGGGGGAGATAGAACAGACAGAGAGAGAGAGAGAGAGAGAGAGAGAGAGAGAGAGAGAGAGAGAGAGAGAGAGGGAGTGAGGGAGGGAGGGAGGGAGAGAGAGCAGAGAGAGAGGCGGGGACAGAGAAGAACGGAGAGGAGGGAAGAGGCAGCAGAAGAGGCCAAGGGAGAGGGGAGGAAGAGGAAGAGAAAGAGAGAGAGATAGACAGAGAGAGAGAGGGAGAGAGAGAGCACAGAGAGCAGAAGACAGCAGAGAGAGCAGAGAGAGCAGAGAGAGATAGATAGAGAGAGATAGAGAGAGACAGAGACACACAGAGAGACAGACAGACAGACAGAGAGACAAAGAGAAACGAGAAGCAAGAGGGTATATTTGCCAGAAGGGACATTTGTCCAACTAGCACCAGATGCTCGGCACCGGATGAGTTGATCTAAATATAATTTGCTTCTAAGAAGAAAGCAGGAGATTTCAGGCAATGGATCGTTGTGGTTTTTCTGAGTTGATCTACAAGATTAGATTAGATTACACACCAGTGCGCAAAATCAACGAAAATTGCACGCAGGTCCGTAATATCTAGATAAGATTAGATGAGATGAGATGAGGTGAGGTGAGGTGAGGTGAGCTGAGGTGAGGTGAGATGAGATGAGATGAGATGAGGGTAAGATGAGGTGAGCTGAGATGAGATGAGTTGAGGTGAGGTGAGATGAGATAAGTTGAGTTGAGGTGATGTGAGGTGAGATGAGTTGAGGTGAAGTGAGGTGAGATGAGATGAGTTAAGTTGAGGTGAGGTGAAATGAGGTGAGAAGAGGTGAGATGAGTTGAGGTAAGGTGAGGTGAGATGAGTTGAGGTGAGGTGAGGTAAGATGAGAGGAGAAGAGTTGAGTTAAGGTGAGGTGAGGTGAGTGAGGTGAGATGAGGCGAGTTGAGATGAAATGAGTTGAGGTGAGATGAGATGAGCTGAGTTGAGTCGAGCTGAGCTGAGATGAGGTGAGGTGAAGTGAGATGAGATGAGGTGAGGTGAAGTGAGATGAGATGAGGTGAGGTGAGATGAGATGAGGTGAGGTGAGGTGAGATGAGATAAGATAAGTTAGAATAGGATAGGGTCAGATCAGATCCGATCAGATCTTGACCTTGTTCCTACGCTGATGGTCCTAACCTTGTGCCTGTCTATGGTCTTGAGATATTCGAGGTCCGTTGTGTCGGAGATGCCGCCATGACACACGAGGATTCGTGAGTCGATGACTGTCGCCAGAGGAAGCCAGCGGAACACATCTTGGAACAGACGAATCACCTTGGTTGCATGCACCTGCCGTAGTAACAACAACGACAACAACAACAATCAGATAACGACACCGTCCATACAGAATTCATCATCGTTGTCGTCATCGTCGTGGTCAGCACAATCATTATTATCATTGTCATCGTCGTCTTCATCATGTCGTCTTCGTTGTTGTCGTATTAAAGTGAAGAGACAATTTCATAAGAACGCATGTTGTCCAAACACAGCAACACATGATTGATGGCAAAAATACGAAATTCGTAGTTTAGTCCTACCCGGTACTTCTGTGTGACTTCTTTGACAAATCCGTACCTGTTCATCATAAGAAAAGACAACATCATCATCATCATCATCATTTTCATCAGTGTCAATAAGAGTACAGGTATTACTAGTTAACCTTCAGGCTGTATTACATGTGTTACCTGAAGACCTGTTTACCCTGTTGCAGGTATGCATTTAGATATTACTACTCTATGCCGTATACACAGACAGGCATAATGGTACTACACCCTACAGGTAGGCCTTCAGGTGCTACAGGTAGGCCGATATATATCGTTGGCTAGAAATGCTGATGCTGACCTGAGATTCATCATCATCATCATCATCATCATCATCAACAACGACATCACAACCACCACCACCGCAACTACAGGTAAGCATACTACTGCTTCATCTAGACCTATAAGCACTACAAGTAGGCTTAAAGGCAAGCCTGCTATAGGGAAGCCCACAGTGTCGGGGGCTATAGACAATGGAGCCGACCTGAGGTTCATGACGGGATCCTCGTGGTTGCCGCGGTTGATGTAGATCTCCGACCGACCGATGAGTAGACATGAGAAGAGGATGACAGCCACATCGACCGAGTGACGCCCTCTGTCGACGAAATCTCCGTTGAAGATATAAGGATTGTCTTTGGCCGGCAGACCGTTCTACAACCAGCGAACGCTTCATTCAGTTCTCACATTGATTCACAGTAAGATATGAGTACAAGTAGTAGTATTTTTCATACATAATTAAATGAATATTATGATTTGTGTAGGAAACAGAAAAGGTTATGGTTGGCATCTATCTATCTAGCTGTCTGTGTGTATGTCTATCTATCTATCTGTCAGTCTGTGTGTCTGTCTGTCTATCTATCTACTTATCTCTGTCTGTCTATCCATCCATCCATCCATCCATCCCTCTGTCTATCTTTCTATCTATCTACCTTTCTGTCTGTCTGTATGTCTGTCTCTCCGTCCGTCCATCCATCCATCCATCCATCCATCCATCCATCCATCCACCCCTCCATCCATCCATCCATCCATCCATCCATCCATCCATCCATCCATCCATCCATCCATCCATCCATCCATCCATCCATCCATCCATCCATCCATCCATCCATCCATCCATCCATCCATCCATCCATCCATCCATCCATCCATCCATCCATCCATCCATCCATCCATCCATCCATCCATCCATCCATCCATCCATCCATCCATCCATCCATCCATCCATCCATCCATCCATCCATCCATCCATCCATCCATCCATCCATCCATCCATCCATCCATCCATCCATCCATCCATCCATCCATCCATCCATCCATCCATCCATCCATCCATCCATCCATCCATCCATCCATCCATCCATCTATCCATCTATCTGTCCATCCATCCATCCATCCATCCATCCATCCATCCATCCATCCATCCATCCATCCATCCATCCATCCATCCATCCATCCATCCATCCATCCATCCATCCATCCATCCATCCATCCATCCATCCATCCATCCATCCATCCATCCATCCATCCATCCATCCATCCATCCATCCATCCATCCATCCATCCATCCATCCATCCATCCATCCATCCATCCATCCATCCATCCATCCATCCATCCATCCATCCATCCATCTCTCTGTCTATCTGTCTATCTATTTACCTTTCTGTCTGTCTATGTATCTCTCTATCTATCTGTCTGTCTGTCTATCCATCCATCCACCCACCCATCCATCCATCTATTTATCTATGTCCATCCATCCATCCATCTTATAATATTTTGTTCTATTTGCATCGTTTCATTTTTACACCTTGACAACGGCACGGGTCGTCATGGCAATGCCACGGCGTTGCTATGTAGGGAGACCGAAAGTGCCTGACCTTGTAGAAGATCTGGATGAGGTCGCTGAGCTTTCCATGCACATCTCCACAGATGGTTATCTGCTGGGAGGAGATCGTAGACACCCGATTGATGTTTGGAAGGACACGAAGGACCTTTCGGACCTCATGCAGCAATTGGAGGAGGTACTTGGGATGGAGCACCTAACAACACCGTTCATTATTGTTCATTATTTATAATTCATTATTCATCATTCGTCATTCATTATTCATAATTTATTCCCATTCCTTATTCATTATTCATCATTCATTCATTATTCATCATTTGTTATTAATTATTTTATCACTCGTTGTTCATTATTCATTATTTATGATCTATTCTTATGCATAACTCATTATTCATCATTCGCTATTCATCATTCATTATTCATAATTCCTTCGTCGTCGTCGATGCCCTATTCTTTATTTCGAACTTATGCGGCACAGTGGACGATCTGTCTCCATAAACCTCTCTCCTGCGTCGCATGGGCTGCCTGTTCCAAGATCATCCCCGTCCATCCCTTCACGTCATCAACCCATGCCCTGCTTCGTCTTCCTGTCTTCCTTGTCCCTCTGTTTCTCTCATGATTATATCTTTTTCTAGGCAGTTTATTGTCTTTCTCATGATATGTCCACAGTAACTCAATTTTCTTGTTATTGCTCCCCACAGCTGTCTGCCACCGACCTCGCTCAGCACCTCTTCTGATTAGCACTCGTTAATAAGCTGGTGCCCTGCAATTAGCTTTTAAGCAGAGCTTTAGAAACATATTATTTACGATTACGACGATTACTATTCATTTCTCTTCTTGGCTGTCCAGGGTATTCTCAAAACTTTTCTATAACACGTCGTCTCAGATGAGGTCAGTCTTCTTTGCTCACTCTATCTGTATCTCCATGATTCTGATCCATATGTTGATATAGGCCATATTAAAGATCGAAACAGATGTAGCTTAGTTGGTGTTGAAATTCCTCTGTTCTTCCATACTGTCCTCATATCAGTTAATATGTTCTTAGCCATTGCCAGTCGTACTTTTATGTCTTCTTGGCATTTTCCATCCGAAGTGATTATGGCTCCCAGGTACTGAAATCTGTCCACCTGTTGCAACACATCACCTTCCACATAAATGTTGACCTTCTTATCATCAGCAGCCATCACTTTTGTCTTCCTTTGTTAATTGATAATCCATACCTCCGTCCTGCACTCATTAATCTTTGTGTCAAATCTTGTAGTTCCTCTGGTGATGTAGCAATTAACACTATGACTGTCATCTACATATCTGAGGTTAGTAATCCTTCTTCCACCAATCTTGTAACCTCCCTTTAATAACTCCAAGGCTTCTCTCATTGCCATCTCTGTGACCAAATTGAACAAATAGAGTGATAAGACACATCCTTGTCTCACTCCTTTTTCAGTTCGTAACCAATCTTATAGCATAGATAGCTATTCTCGCTGCTGTCCTTTGCCATCGATACAGTTTGTTGATAATACTGACTAGGTGTGATGGAAAACCCATATCCAACATAGTTATCCACAACCGCTCATGTTTTTCACATAATTCCTTAAACAAACTAACCGGACTTTTTTCCAGAGGATTTCGCTTCACCTCTGACTTACCCTCCTCCAGTTCACGATATCTGAACATCTTCGACATAAGCTTAACCTTTGCCGACCAAATCACTCATTCATCTCGCACTTGCTTCATGTATATTCGTGCCCTAAGCCGACTTCGCCTCATAGTTGATTATAAACTATCTTCGCATTATTAATTTTATTCTGACGACGACGACGACGACGACGATGATGATGATGATGAATTCTCTGCCCGAAGGCAGGTCTATTGGCTTTATGCCACCCGGGGATGAGATGAGTAAGGTGGTTTTCCGTTGCCTTTCTCACAGACAAGTGGGGGTTAGCAATTTGTCCAAGGTCGCTAAGCTGTGGCTTAAGGCAGATTCGAACCTGCGACCCTCCGGTTTAGAGGCACAGAACATACCACTTCACTCGCTATCCTACACTACCGCGTCCCACATCTTCACATAATCAACATAAATTCTTCGCTCCAAACTTGACTGCAACTTATCTCAAATAAAACTTCTACAAACAATTCAGAATGCGCTTACCCGCGCAGTTACCAAAACTCCCAACCACAACAACATATGCCCATTGCTCAAATCACTTCACTAGTTTAAGGTCCTTTTGAGCAGCGACTACAAAATTGCACCTCTTACCTACATTACCCTTCAAACTTCTCATCCCTCTTATATTCATCATCATCATCATCATCATCATCATCATCATCATCATCATCATCATCATCATCATCATCATCATCATCATCATCATCATCATGTGCCCTTCTCTGCAGCGTTGCCGTTTATACAGTTCTTCGCCAACCGTTAGGGTCCTGGGTTTTTATATTCGCTAGATATTAACTATTTAACCGCCCAGACCTACTCGCTCTTCTTCGTACCTTTCTTAATCTTGCCCTTCAGTCTCCTCCTCTCTTCCAAATACTGGAACCGCTCCTTTATCTACACGGCGCCAGTTCTTTGGAACGAATTCCCTCCCAAAAGACCTTCGCACATCCCCCTTCACATCCCTCTTGCGTACCTGTCAGTACGAGCCCTCCTCCGCATGCCCTCTCTCCTGCAGCTTTTTGCTGAAGACTACAAACCAAAGTCTTCAAGCTATCCTACCCTGTTTCTGCTTCTGCCTCATCTCATGAACACCATCACCAACGATTTACACCGTAGCACCGTGCTCTCCCCCTCGGCTTGACCCCCGAATTCTGACCTGTCTCCGAAACTGACCGAGCAACCTGGCTCTTGCGAACTTGATTTGATATAGCGCCGGTGAATATGCTGGTTTTCTTGAAGCGTCTTTTCTGTGGCGCCGAGAAATTTCTGGGATTTACATTAGAATTCATCATTCATCATTCATTATGAATGAATAGCGCCTTTGTGAGGTTCTAAAAGGTGCTATACAAATAGCCAAATACATACGTATACATATGTAAATATATATATATGTATATATATATATACATTATGCAACAACTGAAGGAGATAATTGTAACTGAGAAAGTGACAGCATGCCATCCTTCCCTGTTTATTATTCATTATTCATAACTAGTCGTGCTAGTTTTGCAAACTGTTCCTTGTAGAGAAAATTTCTTGTTGTTCCTCATTACTCGGTAAGACTTTTTATAGGGTCGTTGCACGCTCCTTGAGGCTGTTGTTAATTACTCGTGTTATAGATGTCTGTTTAATAATAATAATTACCTACGAGCCATGAGGGCAATTGCTTAAAACTGTCCTAATTTTAAGAACTATACCCTAGCATGCAACCTTTGGTAAACAAACCGTTTTTTCTCATATTATTCGTCAGATAGCACCGACGTTCATCAATAAAAAGGCAACTGCACCATGCATGCGTCTAAAAAGGTCATTGTACATATTATGTAAATATATGTATATTAAATTTTAATTATTCTTGACACATCGTTCCGTGACACAGTTTCAGATTTACTAACTTTGCTGACGTTAAAAATGCTTGCAATGAATAAATAAATAAATATGTTACATACACATCATGAATTATTCAACATGAATTTTCAATAACATTCGCTATTAATTTTTGTTATTCATTATTTTGCGACTGGAGGAGGGATTGCTGTGTGTTTGACCCAAATCTAGACGACTGGTGTTTGGAACGAATTTTTTATTTAAAATATTTTTACACAACCGAACTTAATTAGCGTCTTTAAAGGTTTCTTCTAATTGGAACAGATCTTATTATCGCTCAGGTGCTACTCCGATTACAAGAGAGACAGAGAGAGAGACAGAGAGACAGAAACAGAAACAGAGAAGGAGTGACGGAGGGTTGGCTGGATGGATGGATGGAGAGGGAGAGAGAGAAAGAGAGAGAGAAAAGAGACAGACAGACAGAAAGACAGAAAGAGCTGATCAATATGACAGCGGGTCGCCATCCCTCTCCCTCGACGCCTGATCTCCCCACTTCTCCGGTCAATGTAGTCAATAGCTGAGTTGGGTAGAAGGCGCAAGCCGAGTGGAAACAAATTTTTACCCTGGCGGGGATTTAATGCCCGACCTTCCGATTGCCAATCCATCCCCTAAACCACTTGACTACCTCGGGGTCGGCTTAAGAGATTTCTGTTTTTCTTCCTGAACCGTCATTTGAGCCTCTGACGAAGGATTAAAACATTAAAAAACGTTTAGACTTTTCCTGCTCGTTTGAGGACATGCAAGATGACCTCTGGTTAAGAAAACACTGATTACTTTCCTGCGCTGACTGCACTAAAAACGCAGCTGTTTCTTGTTGGCTGGCGCTTCATAAAAATGTCGTTTATTACTTTACACAAACCGACCGAGATAAGCAACGTAAATATATTTGCTTACTAATTAATTTTTAAAAATTCTACTTTGTAGGATTCAGTTTTAGAGTGTTCGTATGTTCCTGACAGACAGACAGACAGACAGGCAGGCAGGCAGGCAGGCAGGCAGGCAGGCAGGGACACAAACAGACAGGAAGGCAATCAGATAGTCAGACAGACTGACAGTCTGACATACATATAGATAGCCAGGCAGAAAGACAGACACACAGACACAGACACACAGACACAGACCGACACACAGACACACAGACCGACACACAGACAGACGAGTTGCGTCATCTGGACGCTGTCCACGCAATTATCGAAAACTGCGGCGCTTAATTACTTAGGTAATTAGTTCCAGTCGACTAGTGACAAGTAAACTTTCGCACGCGGTGGAGAAAGTTTGGGGCGGGGGTAGTTAAGTGACCATCGCTCACGGCGACATTTCTCTTTAAGGGAATCATCTTGTATACCGCGCCCTCTAATCTCCGCCGCTAACAAACGGCACTGCGTGCCGTAAGTTCGAGTCCAGCAGTCGAAACCTAGCAATACAGTAGAAACCTTGAAATCTGGACGCTTGCATCAACCTTAATTGTAACGATAAACTTGAGCATAAACGCAAGTAAATATATCACTAAACCGTATCAAAGACATAAATCATGATTCTAAACGTATGTGACCTAAACCTAATCATAAGTCCAACAAAAACTTTAACCAATCATAACCGTGATTTTAAACCTGTAACGATAAACAACCATATAAACGTAACCAAACGTATGACATTCACTTATCAGCGATAGACACCTAATGTAACCTAATCTAATCTAGTCAAATCTAATTACTTCTATAGCGCCGTTATCGTCAAAAATCGTAATCCGTGGGAGAAACCTGGTCGAAATTAAATAGGTCAAAGAACCCAGAAATCAGGCTGGAACTTACTATACGCGGTGCGGTCGTCCTATTGAGCGTGTGATCTCGGATGAATCACACGCCTTAGACGCTGTCGGCTCGTCTAAAACGTTTCCGGTACAAGCCAAGTTTTAGTTGCCATGACAACCGACCTTAACCTGGACCTCAACCCGGACGCGAATTCCATGGTAACAATGCACCATGAAAGCAGTAGTTAAGTAGACTAAGGACGCACTTAAAATGATTAGCGTATTGTTCTACCTGGGATCAATGACTAAGTACTTATTTGGCTCCAAACTCATTCCTCATCCCTCACAAATCTGGTTTTGCTCAACGGCACTCAAGTTAAACCCTATTCACTTCTCTCTACAACAAGCTGCTTCCTGCCATCTCTCATCAATAGGTTTCTTGCCTCTGTCTCCTTGATATCTCAGCGGCCTTCGATATCATTGATCCCATCATCTTACTCCACAGACCTTCAACCTGGTTTGGTTTTGCTGACACTGCTTTCCTCTTGATTCAGCCTTATCTCTCCTTCCGCTCTTTCTCCGTTAAAAGTTCGGAAGCCTCTTCTCAGTCATGCCCTCTCACTTGCGGAGTTCCATAAGGCTCAGTTCTTGGACCTCTTCTGTTTATCCTCTACACTACCCCACTCAGTTCACTCATAAAGCATCCTCAGTTGACCATCACCATATGCCGCCGACACCCATCTATTCATCTCTTTCTCTCAGAACTGTTTCAACGACTCCGTAGATCATCTTATTCGTGCGGTTACACAGATCTCCTGGATGACATCTAATCTCCTCTGCTTAAACCCAACCAAAACCGAATTCATACTTATAGGCCTACGCAACCAGCTCGGGAATATTTCCGATCCTTCCGTCAGCCTGGACTCTATCTCCACACACACCTTTGACACTAACTCTTCTGTCCGCAACTTAGGTGTGATCTTCGACCAAAACCTCAGCTTCTCCGATCATACTTGACTTCTAAACCGCATCTATCATCGAAATATCCATAGTCCATGCTAAGCTCAACTACTGCAATATCTTCTTCCTGAACATAGATTAGATCTCGCACAAATAAGCTGCCTTCAAGCTATCCACCAAAAACCCAAATACCACCACATCGCTCCTGTTCTCAAATCACTTCACTGGCTTAAAATACCAGAACGAACAGAATACAAATTCCCATTGTTTGCCTGTAATACATTTCAATCCTCCCAACCCTCCTATCTTCGTCAGTTATATACAATCCAACCATTCCGTTCAACCCGCTCCTCTTCCGCCCTAACACTTATCCGCCTACCGTCACTTCATCCTTAAAATTTGAAAATCGTTTGTTCGTCCGTCCGTCCATCCGTCCGCTGTCCGTCCGTCCGTCCGTCCGTCCGTCCATCCATCCATCCATCCATACTTCCATTCCTCCCTCCCTCCTTCCATCCTTCCATGCATCCCTAGATGCATCTATCTGTTCATCCATCTTGCCATTTCAGCTGACAAGCGGCAGAGGTTACGCACCTGTTGGCATTTGAAAGCATCAATAAGTTTTTCGACTTGATTGACAGTCATTGGAAAGCGAATATGAGGTCCCTGGTAGGCGGAGCTGACGTTCATGACGTCAGGGTTAGTCAGACGACATAGCTCCTCCTCTTCCTCTTCATCCATCTTTGAGAAAACTAAACGATTGCAGACGACTTAACTTTTAAGATAAACATTAATTGTTAACGAATGAATTCGACAAATTCTTTAATGTAAATGAAATAACGCTTTTCTTAAGTCGAAGAAAGCATTAATTTTGCGATCGTATCTCGAGATTTCTAGAGCACCGAAAGGAAGCCAAGTAGCGGAAAGCAGCTTATGCACAGGTGCTCAATCAAAACAAAATCGGTGGCAGTTAAGGTCAAGCTTGGTTCCAGGTCGAGTTAAGGTCGGTCTCCGTTCCAGGTAGAGATTCAAGGGTCCTGCAGGACGAATCAGGATATGACTTGCTGAAGAGTAATTTTTTCAACTTTGATTGAAAGGCTTTCGCAGAAATTGCAAGAGACGCAGTGTTTAATAAGAAAGATTGTGTCAAATTCTTTCGAGCAGCTACGTGCATTTCTAAAAGGTTAAATCTTTTTCAAAATTTATTTTTGTAGACTGACCTTTAAAGCGAAAGCAAACTGATTCATCAGGAAAAGACACAGTACACAGTCGTGAACTGATTCGACTTCTTACCTGGATTAAATTTATATGGCGCACCGTTGTTGACGATGCTTCGGCTGGCGCCGTTGGGTGTTGATATCTGGGGGTGAGTGTCGTCGCCGGTCGGTTGAAGATGAACCATAAGGTCGTTGAACAAGTTGTACAACTGAAATGACAGGGCAAATAATTAGAGCTACTGTTTAACCAAGTCTAATTATTTAATATAAAATATAGTCTAAAATTTAATATAATTTAATCAAGTTTAATTGGCCTATGCCTTGAAGAGCACAAGCGCGCTAGTTCAGCAAGATGTCCCTTCTGGGGAAATCTTCTGTTGCTTCGCGTTAGCTATAAAACTTTTATATTACCTGCGTGTTCGCATCACAGACGTTCGCCTGCTGCCTGTCCCATGTCCCAAATAAATCACTTTGTTGTCATGTTATTCGCCAGTTATACCTCGCCTCCTTTAACTGTACTAAATGGACCACGGATCACCAACGGACGAGGATAAGGCTTTTATTATGTAGACTAAGCCTATTTTTATATATATCAACATGCTGTAGAAGAAAACGAAGAAGTAGGTTGCGGAGTCACGTGACCTCAGTTGGTTAGAGCGTCGTGCTAATAGCGCGAAGGTCGTGGGTTCGATCCCTTATGGGTCACGAATTTTAAAGGTGTTCTAACCTTGTCACTCACTACAGCCTACAGGTAAGATCAGGTAAGTTACCTTATTCTTATCTAAGGCCACTTGTGGGGCGTACGTCCCTTAAGCCTCTCCCACGAATCCCAAACAAACAGGACTGACTAAGATTCTGACTTACCTTAAACTCACTAAGATTCTGACTTACCTTAAACTGACCAAGATTCTGCCTTACTCTAAACTGACTAAGATTCAGACTTACCTTAAACTCACTAAGATTCTGACTTACCTTAAACTCACTAAGATTCTGACTTACCTTAAACTCACTAAGATTCTGACTTACCTTAAACTGACCAAGATTCTGCCTTACTTTAAACTGACTAAGATTCAGACTTACCTTAAACTCACTAAGATTCTGACTTACCTTAAACTCACTAAGATTCTGACTTACCTTAAACTCACTAAGATTCTGACTTACCTTAAACTCACTAAGATTCTGACTTACCTTAAACTGACCAAGATTCTGCCTTACTTTAAACTGACTAAGATTCAGACTTACCTTAAACTCACTAAGATTCTGCCTTATCTTAACCTGATTGAGTCTGACTTACCTTAAACTGACTTACAGTCTGACTTACCTTAAACTCACTAAGATTTTGACTTACCTTAAACTTACTAAGATTCTGTCTCACCTTAACCTGATTGAGTCTGACTTACCTTAAACTCACTAAGATTCTGACTTACCTTAAACTTACTAAGATTCTGACTTACCTTAAACTGACCAAGATTCTGACTTACCTTAAACTGACTAAGGTTCTGCCTTATCTTAAACTGAATAAGATTCTGACTTAACTTAAACTCACTAAGATTCTGACTTGCCTTAAACTCACTAAGATTCTGACTTACCTTAAACCGACTAAGAGTCTGACTTACCCTGAGTTGGTCCTGCTCTCCGGCATACTCGAGGGACTGGAAGATGTTCCACGTGTAGAGTCTCTTCCTCTCCATCTTGGCCAGATAACGTCGGTACCATTGTTGGATCAACATGACCGCTTTAATTACTGACGAAAGGTCAACAGGTCATGTTTTAATTACAAAATGGAGGATTTCGAGTTTATATCGGCTGCGATTAATTTTGCTGATTATTATTTGACAGAAATTGTAATTAATAATAATTGATTTTGATGGAAATGAAGAAGATAATGATGAAGAGCAGGAGAATCAGTATGATGATGATGTGCCTGCTAATGATGATGACGATTACGACAACGACGATGATGATAAAGAAAATGATGGAGATTATGATGAAGATGGTTTTGCTGCAACTGCTGCTGATCCTAAAGGAGGAGGCGAAGACGACGATGATGATTGAGACGACGATAATGCAATTACGATGATGACGACGATAACGGCGATGTAATTGAGGATGATGCTGCTGCTGATGATGATGATAATGTTAACGATGATGGTGATGATGATAATGTTAACGATGATGATGATGATGATGATGATGATGACAACGACGACAATATTGGTGATGGAGGCGAGTTATCTGAAACGTCAGCTAAGCACTTCGTTCCGACTTCGTGAAATCCCTGGTGGTTGGTTGGACGTCGTGAGGCCCGACGCGAAGAACGACTCCACAGCCCATCGAATACAGAGACTAAGGCACTGTTCGCACTGGCTCAACGACGTCTAGGGCATCTTCACACTGGATACACGATGATCATTTCTTTGGCATGCTCACAATGGCGTCTGTTCGTTAGATTCGATAAACTAAAATAGCATAGAAAACGATTATGGTGATGCATCCAATCGTCCTAATGTATGTGTGCATGCTATTTATATAGCGCCTTAAAAGGACCTCGCAAAACGGTTTGACCAGAAAAGAGGCGAAAGTTAAAAAGTACCTTTCTGTCCTGACCTGACCTTGTCTTAGCTGATTGATCTGAACTCAGTCTGACCTCACCTGCACTTCAATACTTCTTAATCTTGTTTTTTTTTTGCTTCGTCCAAAAATATGACAGGTGAATTCTTAAGAATCTTAGAAAAACGTCAGTAGGAGAGAGACAGAGATAAACGTAGAGACAGAAATAGAGACACTGACACAGGCAGAGACAGGCAAACAAAGACAGAGAATAGGAATGAGACAGAGACAGAGGCAGAGACGGAGACAGAGAGGCAAAGACAGTAAGAGACAGAAAGAGAAGAAAAGACAGGGACAGAAGTAGAGACAGAGACACAGATACAAAGCGACAGACAGACAGACAGACAGACAGAAAGACAGACAGACAAAGCGATACGAACAGCCGAGCACTCCTTTACCTTTACTCCTACTCCCTGCTCCGGACGAGGAAAACCAATGCGACAGTGTGTTTAGCATCCGCTAATGGCCGGAAGTCAAACTACGTCTACCCGGAAGTGCAGAAGCCAGAACCGGAAGTAAAATGTCGCTATCTACTTATTACTGCATGTGCAATTACACACGCACACACACACACATATACACATGCGTGCACATACAAGTACACGTACATTAACATACATATATGCACAGAGATACACATACGCATGTATACATATATATGCGCTTTAAATATAATATACGTACAGAAATAATACACAAATTATATGGTATAATAATTAATCTATGTCTTTATTTATTTAAATCTTTTAAACAAGTCTTGTAAATCTTCGATTTATTGACCTTACGACCTTATGACCTTATTGTGATTCTCTTACCTTATGATGCCTTTCCTAACTTTAGCGCACATTTTCTTCCGGATCTGACCTTCAGACCTTTACTTTGCCTATTTTCCCTGACCTTACCTGACCTCAGCCTACTTTACCAAAACTTATATTCCTGACTTGACCTTTAACTTACCTTATTTTATATTACCTTACATTACCCTAGCATATGCCTACCTAACCTTACCTTTTATACCTTAACTAGCTTCTCAACTGCCTTAACCTTACCTTACTTTACATGACCTTTGAGGCCCTTTAAAGATACTACACACAAGGTCAGACATAACATGACTTTACTTGCATCAACTCACCGGCCATCAGTGACATTCCATACTTAGAGTGGAACTCGAATCTTACCATGCCCGGTGCGGATATCCGGAATTTTCCTTGATACACTAAGTATTCTGAACCAATTTCTTAAAGGTTAAATCGCACGAAAGCCTGACTTCAAATGCCCGAGGACTGGCGAACGAACGAATGACGGAAGCGGCGGCTCAGGTGGAATGGCGTTGCCTCTCTAAGGTAGGCCATCTCGTGCCAATTACTTAGCCATCGCACCTGTCGATACAGCAGTCGCTGCAACTCGGCATCAACACCACACACACACACACACTCTCTCTCTCTCTCTCTCTCTCTCTCTCTCTCTCTCTCTCTCTCTCTCTCTCTCTCTCTCTCTATCTCTCTCTCTCTCTCTCTCTCTCCGAGATGCGGCGACCGAGATTAACGCGTCCATCCTCTCTTTCACAGTGGCGCCGCTACGTTTCGAAGGGGCACGTCTTTCCCCAAATCAAATCCTGTCTAATCCAATCCAATCTTGAGGCTTCTATAGTGCCGTTATTGTAATACACAAAGCATCAGTCTGATGGGCAGTAGGGGCAATTAGGTCCATAGGCACAAGGTGACGTGGGCCCTGCCCTTATCTCCCTTTCCACCCCAGCCGCGAAGCGTCAAACCCAAAGGCAGAGATGGTCTAGGAGAGTATTGAGTCCGCACCCAGGGTCTGGGTCGTAGCCGCCAGCGTTTTTCTTTGTGATTACAAGCGTGATTACGATTTATACGGCATGCGTAATGAAAAAGTAGTATCCCATATCCCACAATTGAGACGTAGGGGAGGCGCCCATTTCCTTTTCTAGAACCTTGAGCCGGAAATGGACGAATCCCAAGGTCCTCGACAGGGGGCCATCGCATAGCAGGACTTACCGTTTAATTCCCAGCTTACGATGGTACCAAATTATACTACTTAGTGACAGAGGCACGGTGTGCGCAAACAACCTGTCCAGGATCGTTACACGGAATTACGAACTTAATCGTAATCGTAGTCTCGAGAGATTTTTACAGCGCCCAACGAAAGCTAAGTCGCGGGAACCAGCTTATTCACAGGCGCTCAGTCAGAACAAAATCGCTAGGCAAAAGGGTTCGGTTCCAGGTCAAGATCCAGAAGTCAGGCAGTCAGACAGTCGGACGGCTACGGTGGATGGTGTTTGAAACTGAAGCGAGAAGAGAGATAAGGGGAAGAGGAAGAATCAGGATAAGATTTTTGGAAAAGAAGTGTTTTCAGTCTTGAGTGAAAGACCTGCGCAGAAACTGAAAGAGGTGAAGTGTTGGTGAGTTCCTATGATTGACCAGACAACTGTCGCAATTCTGGCGGAAGTTTATTCCAAAGGGTTGGGGCAGCTATAGCTATCGAGCGATTTCCAAATTTTAAGGATGAGGTGACTGGAGGGCGAAGAAGTGTTAGGACAGATGAGGAGCGGGTTGAACGGAGTGGTTGCATAGTAAATAATTGACGAAGATAGTAGGCTTGGGGGGATTGAATTGTGTGGTAGGTGAGGAATAAGACTTTGTACTCTATTCGTTCTGGTATTTTAAGCCAGTGCAGTGATTTGAGAACAGGGGTGATGTGATGGCGTTTGGGGGTTAGGCGCAAGTAACAGTTGGGCCCAGTTTGTAACAGGACCCAGAAATGTCAGGTGACACCTGATGGGGCCCCTAAATGCTGCGGGCCACCCCGAAGTTAAGCCGCGATTCGTTATCGTAAACGACAAGTAAATATTTTGCCTGCCAGTACATCACACCGATGTGGCCTACGTCTGTTAGACCACACAAGTTTCTGCTTTCACCAGATATTAGCTTGACAGACGTTTGGTTCGGTAGACCTCGCAAGGCATCGGCTAAGCGGATTAATGAATTTATTTGACGCATATGCGCGTCAGAGCGGTTGCTAAAAGGCGCTATAAAAATGTTATGAGCTACTATAAAAGTGCACATGTGTGACGTATTTAAGGGATGGTGTGAATGCAGGTGAGCAGCTGAGCCGAGTTGCCGAGACAGTCAGTCAGTCAGTCAGTCAGTCAGTCAGACAGACAGACAGACAGACAGACGGACAGACGGACAGACAGACAGACAGATAACAGACAGACAACAGACAGACGGACAGGTGCATAGATGGAGAGCACTAAATCGATCTATCGATTTAGTGGTTCTCAAGAGAGGCCAATTAAAGTTGTGCTTCCAGTGGCGAAGCCAATCATGGCGGGGTGGTTTCAGAGGGAGATTTAAGTGACATACGACCGGTAAGGTACCTTCAAATTTTGGGCCACCGCAGACTACTCAAGAGGGGCCCTTCTCGTGCTTTAGCAGGCTCTGATAGGGCCCCTTCTTTTCCGATTCGGACGCGGGTCCCCGCAGTTGCGGGCCCGTCGGGCACATAGTTACATACTGCTTAGGCCTATGCCCTCTAAACTTGGCAGACTCATGTTTTTCATTAGGCCTACGTCCCAGACGACCTACTACTTCGACCCTCAAGTTCAAAACATCGATCCTCCCTGTTATCCTCCTGCCCCCAATTAATTCAGCCAATTGATCCAAGTTTCTTACATTATTATATTCAATAGGTTTGAACTTCCAGGTACCTATGTTATAAGAATAGCAGTATGAGCAGGCTTTAAGGTTAAAGACCTTGCTTCTAGTACATGTACCAAAACGAGTGGCCCGTATGGGGATCGAACCCACGACCTTCGCGTTATTAGCACGACGCTCTAACCAACTGAGCTAACGGGCCAACCGTACTTCAACCGATGAAATCCTGTCATAACACCGAATCAGTAATAATCTATTTACTAATCAGCACCATCATGATATATACAAAGCTTTCTTCTCAGGCATTATATAAATGTCCTAGATAATAGAAATTTATGACGCGTTGATGAATGACATCGGCCAAAACGGAAAATTTAAGGGGAAGGCGCTATAAAATTTAAAAAACTGATAACTGATGACGGAGATCAATGGTATAAAAATAACCTCCATGACGGAGACCGTGAAAATGTAACGCCCTTCACCTCCGACGGGACTCGAACCCGCAATCCCCGGCTTAGGAGGCCGATGCCTTATCCATTAGGCCACGGAGGCGCGCTTTTTGTCATGCAACGCTTATCGCTTAAATACTAAGGTTTACTAATAAGTTTTAATAAAATCTTGTTAAGTTTTAAAATTTTTCAGTATTTTTCGTTTCAGTACAGATTTGTGAAGAAACGACTGACAATCTGATTAGAAACTTTCGAATGATCGATTTTCTCGGTTATTAAATTTTACTTACAATAATTATTCTTCATTTATTAAAAAGTAAAATTGGTTTCCAGTTTCAACAGTTACCCCAATTCAATAAAAATTTCGTTTTTGTTGCCCTTTCACCGTAGGTTTGATTTTTTCGTCAATCAAAACTTTTGCAAACGTCAATAAGTTTTCGCGAACCTACTAGATGTATGGTATTTGCCGGGATTTCTCTCCACTAGCCCCAACCTTAACATGAATTTTTACCCAAAATACTGAAAAATTAACATCCTACGAGTGCTAATATAAACACAAGACAGTAGGTATTAGAAGGTGCAGTTATTCATAGGCCCGTTAGCTCAGTTGGTTAGAGCGTCGTGCTAATAACGCGAAGGTCGTGGGTTCGATCCCCATACGGGCCACGCGTATTTTTATTCTTAAAGTCAAACAAGAGTGGAATGTACCACTGTTTTGAAGCTTCGAAGCACACGGAATTTTAAAAAGTTTCTCCCAAACGCTGGTTCAGTAGTCCAACAATTTCGAGTTCGAGACGCAATGTATGTAACGACCCCATACAAGTTGTTGGCGCAAACTTTTCTCAGAATCAGAATTACTGATTTTGCGCGATAAATAAATAAATCGAGCGAACAGAAACCGGTCTCATCGATGAGAGCGTCGAATTCAAACAGCTACACTACCACGGAACTATATGTAGCCCGACCTGGATTGGTTTATACAGATTAACACGCACAACTCTCACTTCCTTGGACTCGGAGCTGAACACAGTTATGCAATACAGCGACACATCCATCCATTCATCCATCCATTCCATTCATCCATTCATTCCATTCATCCATCCATACATCCATTCATCCATCCATCCATTCCGTTCCATTCATTCACCCATCCATCCATCCATCCATCCCGTTGACACCGGAGCTCTGATTAAAACGCCAAAATTTAGAGAACTTCAGTTGTGACGACTTAGAAGACAATAGATTAGACTACGACTAAACCCAACCCGCCTCCGTGGCCTAAGGAAAAAGGTATCGGTATCTTACGAGAGGGAATGAGGGTTCGAGTCCAGTCGGAGTTAAGAGGCGAAACGGTTTGTAGCCTACTAGTCCTATCAACCAAGATTTCTCCCGGGTCTCTTACAGCTCGGTAATCGTCATTTCCAGATTTCCTCAACGGCCCAATCGTAATCGTAGGCTCAAGACAGCCCAACGAAAGCTAAGTCGCGGGAACCAGCTTATTCACAGGTGCTCAGTCAAAACAAATCGGCGAGGCAGGTTTGGTTCCAAGTCGAGATCCAACGATCAGGGAGGTAGAAAGTCGGACGGCGACATTGGACGTTGTTTAGAAATGGCATGATAAGAGGAATCAGGATAGGATTTGTTGAAGAGCAGTGTTTTCAGTTTTGAATAGACCCACAGAGGGATTACATTGGGTGCACAGTTGGTGAGTTGGTGCGATCTGTAGTTTGTCTGGAGGACTGCCAAACCTCAGGTCGGCCGCTTATATTCCGGCCACAGCAGAAAGATGTTTCAGATTTCTGCTCAACTGTCCCCATGGCGTAAGTCCCTTAAGCCTCCCGCTGACGTTATTGCTTTTTATTTTAAAAGTAAGCTAGCAGTACATGGGGAATGTCAGGAAAATCATATGATCATGATTTTTATTTCTTAAATTCCCCAAGGCGTTAAGCACTCACAGACTATGTAAGCTCCATCCAGATAAAAGAGAGTGTATTTTTTATAATTATTTTTTACCCAAGGTAGGCCTATATATAATCAGTCAGGAATTAAAAAATCTCCAGAGAATGAAAAATTACTACTACTACTACTACTAATAATAATAATAATAATATTATTATTATTATCATTATTATTATTATATACTGCTTTTAATTGTTCTTCATGGTGAAAAGTGTCACATCGCAAGGAGTGCCAATCGACTGGTACTATTAGATGATGCTTTGCCAAGAGCAGCTGCTCTCGATGCAGT
Source organism: Norana najaformis (assembly GCA_964023275.1). Classification (NCBI taxonomy): domain Eukaryota; kingdom Metazoa; phylum Annelida; class Clitellata; order Crassiclitellata; family Hormogastridae; genus Norana; species Norana najaformis. The sequence goes on from OZ029920.1 coordinate 30,776,086, forward strand.
TGGCTGGTTTTGTTCTTTGTTCCAGTTCTCTCCTGTCACTGACCTCTGCAAAGAAATCAGCTGACCAGCTGAAACGGGTGTCATCATCATCATCGTCGTCGTCGTCATCGTCACTATATCTAGACATTTTAATTTCAAGGCCATTACAGTCAGGGCTGTCATGGACCCACTCAGTCATATGGAGGATACACTTGAACAAACACTGAAGTTTTAAGTCCAATTCTAAAGCGACCAAGAGCTGAGGGTAAAGGATGCCAGGAAGCAGGCTATTCCAGACAAATGGCCCAGCAATTGCAAAACTCATCATCATTGTCATCAAACTTATTATCTATGAATTTGTTTTTGACTAATCATCCATAGTAAGTCAATTAATAAGTGCTAAAGAAATGGTGAGCTTATGATTACCAATATACACAAAAGCCTCACAAGGAGCTATATAAATAATTTACATTATATTGCATTTACTACGGTTACAGACATAAGGCAAAAGTGCTTCCGAACCTTTGATTGCTGACTGATCTGCTTTGGTTGTTCCTTCTGATCTTTCACATTGGCTTTTTTGGCAGACTCCCTTTCACGAATTCTTTGGCCTTTCTTCTCTTCAATCATTCGCTCCATCTCGATCAAAGTCTCGTCCTTCGGTCTCGGCCTTTCCATGTTCTTTCTTCTTTCTTCCAGTCTGCAAAGGATGCAATCACATATGAAATAAAGGCGCTATATAAGTCCCCAGATTAGACTGGATTGGATTAATAGTTTGGTTATCAGTATGGCAAGATTGACATCAACGGCCCTGGCAGCCATAAGATGTGTGTTAAATGCTGGCTACTGTTATTTATAATATTAGGCTCGTTTAGACACCTCTAAATCGCTTTTCCAGGCTAAAGCCACTCCTCACTTTCGTTCAGTTTCTAGTTTTTCAATTCTTTCTCATGGGCAAGTAAAAGGCCAACAATAAGTACACTGGAAGCCACAAGATGTCGTTAAACAATGGATTATATTAACACTATTAGGCCTCGTTTAGACACGTTAAAACTTCTTTTTCAAATGCAATATAATTCTCACTTTTGTTCAATCACCATATTTTATGGGTAAGTTTAAGTTAAAGTCAATGTCAACAGCTACGGCATCCAAAAGATGTCGTTAAACACTGGATAAAACTAGATATGATTAGATGAGATTAGGTTAGATTAGATTAGGTTGGGTTAGATTAGATTATGTTAGATTAGATTACGTCAGATTAGGTTAGATTAGATTAGGTTAAGTTAGATTAGTCTGACCAGGTAAATGTGAGAAACTGGCAACCAGTCATGCATCAAAATTTTACATGAACAAAAATCCATGACAAAAGTTTAAAAAACTGTCAACCACCAAAATTAAAAAAACTTTTGCAGCTGACCTGTTGGCTGTGGCTCGACTCTGCTCCGTTCGATGTCTGGCTATCGTTTCAATTGTCTCCATCAGCAGCTGATCCTTCATCTAAACAGAAAACGTCACCAGTTGAGTGGATATGGAAGGAGGAGGGGAAGAAGCGAAGGAGAGAGGGAAGAAGGAAGTGATGGAGGAAACAAGGGAGGCGAAGGATAGGAGAGATTTTGATTGATTGATTGTACAAATGAAAACAATTAAAAGAATCAATGAATGATCAAATGAATGAATGACAAATGAATGATCAAATTAAATCACAGACTGATTCACTGATGACTGACTCATTAAGTGACTGATTGATTGACTGCATTGATTGAATTAGCTGGCTAAATTTTTATTCATTGATATACTGATTGATTTAATGATTGATTGATTGACCTGTTTGTTGGCAAAAATTTCATTTCTCCTGTTCTCTTCTTGTTCTGCTTCTTCCATTCGTAGCAAATGAAGTCTCTCGCGCAGCTACAATTATTAGCACGCAGAACAGCTGAGATGCTACAAACAACTGCTAGTAACAACAGTAAAATGCAGCAACTGCTGCTGCCTGAACAGATTGCAATGCACCAAAGCTTCATCAACCGATACAACTTCAACTCATTTGATTTACAGAATTATCAATTATGGTTTAAAATTCTACAGCTGAGGTTTAGAAATGTTATCTATTAGGCTAAGTGCAAGATGGCCTTTGACTGTAGTCTTGACTGTTGCTTTGACCATGGCCTTCACTTTGACCTTAATGGTGGCTTTACATGGCCTTGACCCTGTCCTCACCTCAGCAATCGACATCTCGCAGAGCAGGCCACATCCGCTCGTCTCTGTCAGATCGACCAGCTTCTGGCGAATTGATCGACCTGATTCCATTTCTTTGATCTGGTTGATCAATTCAATCTTCTGCTTCATTATGATTTCTGCCTGTAAAACAACGTAAATGTAACATATAAAATTATGTAACACCTTCGTATAATGCTGTGAAGTATTCATGTAGTGTCGTAAACCACACATTAGAAATCAGAGATAAATTAACAACAATAGTAATACTAATATGAAAGAATACTAATAATTATATCTTACTTTATTGCATTGCATATTGTATAGCATAGTAATGCATTGCATAGCATTGTATTGTAGTGTATAGTGTTGTTATTGCATTGTATTGTATTGCTTACCTCTTCGAGCGCCTGTCTCATCAACTCCCTCGATTCCTCCACCATCTCCTGAACGATCTTCGCCTTGTATTGCTGAAGACGGTTCTTTGCCTCGCGAGCGTTTTCATGTGTTATTGTCACTTTTTCAACCAGCTTTCTGCACAAGAAAATAAGTGCAAACAAAATACAGTGCCATGCTTGAGAACTGGTGCGAATTCTACATGACTATTGCCGGGAACTACTTATTACTTAGTCCTTCCTGTGCAGGTCAGCACTTTGGGCAACACAGCTTCTCCGCTTATTCCTGTCCATTGCCAATCTTGCTGCCTCATTCCACAACATCTCCAGTTATCTAAGATAATCTCTGATGGTCCCCAGTCATTTCTTTCTTAGTCTTTCCCTTCTTCTTTTCTCCTCAGGGATCCAACTCATCGCTTGATTGGCTCGTCCACCTTCGTCCATATGAACCACGTATTTCCCATCCACTTCATTTTTAACTTTCTGATGATATTCTCTGTCCTCTTGTCCTGTCATTTCTCTTAATTGTTTTTTCGATATTTTATCATGCCTAGAAATGCAAAAAAATTCTCCACATCCATCTACGATGTGCTGCTTCCAGTCTGTTTACATTTGTCACATTCCTCGACCAGGTTTCCGCTCCATACAGTAGTGTGCTTAACGCTATGGCTTCATGTAGGCGAAGCTTGGTCTTCTGTTGTTTCTCCAAAGCTTTCTTTGTCTCACAATGCAACATTTGCCTTTCCTATGCGTGTCTTAACATCCCTGTTGCAACTGCTGTCAGCTGATAATAAGCTATTGAGGCATTACTTGCTGCATACTAGATCAGGAGAATGTTCCTTTTGGGAAAATCCAGGATTGCTCCCATTAGCGATACAATTTATACACACACTGAACTATTGCTCTCCTCTCTTGCTTCCTCCCTCCCTTCATCTATCCCTTACTCCCTTCCTGATTCTCTCCCTCCATCCTTCTTTCTCCCTCCATGTAAATGATATGCAAGGATGAGAGTAAAATTCAGTATTTCATTTGAGAGTTGATGTGAAAAGTGGCGATGTTCGAAAATAACTTGATCAAAATTGAACAACCAGCGCAGAAAAGAATCCAATTAAACAGGAAAATTCTGTTCTTTTGTTGCCAGTTTTCATCTCTCTCATTCTTGTGGGCATGGCAGCCGACCGGTTAGAGTGTTTGGCTTGTAACACGAACAATATGGGTTCAAGCCTCCCTGAGATGTTACTGTGTAGGGATCTTGCAGAAGCCCTTCACTCACAGTTGCTGAGCACCATAGGATGGTTCTTAATCATTAGATAGAGGCGCTTCATAAGAGCAGAAATAATAATAATAATCTTTTGCAGATTGTTTATCCTCTGTGGACTGTCCGTCTCCTTCAATCTGACGTCTCATGAATCTCAACTTGTTCTGTCCAAAGGAATGTGACTTTTGTTTAGAAGTGACCATCACTATTACTAATCAGAATAAAATAAAAGAAATCACATTCTACTTAAAGTGAAGTCAAACCAGAAAACCTTGTATGCTCCTCTTCGACAAGTCTGTTTTGGAAGAATTCCTGCATTAGTGTTTCAGCCTGAAACAAACAGGAAATAAAACATAATTAAAATAACATAAAACATAAGTGACAGTAACATCACACAGCTCTCACATTAGCCAGTACACCATGCACTGCGCTATACACTACACCATGCTACGCTAGTACAGTAGTTACTACTGCACACTACAGTAACTACACTCTATTACTCATCACAGCACACTAAACTACACTACATCACACAACATTACTCGACTCTATATGCTCACATGCTCAAACAGCAGTCTTAGTTTGATTTCACCCACCACAGCCTGACTTACAGTTTCTCTGACCTATCAGATCTCAATCAGACTTCTAAAACGGGCCAAGACTTTTGATGATGGTTTAAATTGAAGTAATCATCGATTAATACCTTGTGCATTACGACAACAGTGCTATAGAATTCATTGGATTAGATTCGATTACTTTCTTCACAACTGCAGCCTGATTTCTGCTTTCACTGACCCATCAGATTTTAACTGAGCTTCTTTAATAGATTATGAGTTCTAGCTATGATTTCACTTGATGCAACAATCGACCGTGCCTTGAATATTATGATAACGACGCTACAGAAGTCACTAGATTCCATTATATGGGTTAGATAAGTCAGAATGAAACAACAACCTGAGCCTTCATTTCATCTGCACGGTCCCTGTTCTCTTGGGCGAGTTTCTGCCGAGCGAGGATCGCTTCCTCTTTGCTGAGGAGTCCTTCGAGACGCTTTTTCTCCAGTTCCACTCGCTCCCTTTCCAGGTCCTGCTGGCGCATCTTCATCTGCCAGTCGTTGAACTCCGATGGATGACCGTAACCAGCCTCCAGCTTCTCCAGTCTGCCAGAGAATGGGTTCAGTTCTTACACTGAGGACAGGTTTGGGAGGATTAAGGTACCATGTAAGGTTTTATAACGTAATGGTCTGTTACGGTAAAGTAAGGAAAGTCAATGTAAAATTTAATGATGCAACTGTAATGAAATAAAATTTACAGTACAGCAAGGCAAGGTAAGGTAATGTAAGAGAAGGGAGGAGAGAGGAATTCTCACCCTGGAATTTGGTTTGCACAATGATTTTGCTTAACAGCGACTACTGACATTAATGCCTTGATCATTATTACAGTGGCTCCACAGACATTCTCAAATTAGGGGAGAAGAGGAGAAACTAGGGGAGGGAAGAAAACGGGAGAGGAGAGGAGGAGGAACACCATAAAAGTCTCCAGATTAGGCTAGGATCAGATTATAAACTGAGGAAAAAGAACAGGAAATATGAAGCCACACCTTTTTATTTCCTCTTCTTCGCGTTTCTGATAGAGCCGTCCCTCGCGAAGAATGGAAGCTGCATTGAGTTTGATTGGCACAACTTCCGTCTAAAAGGTAAGCAAATAACTTTACATATAGTTGTAAAACTGTAAAATGTATTCAACCCATAAAACCGTAATCATCAACATCTTAATTGCAGCTGGAAAATTCGGAAACTTTACTGCAATGATGGGAGTCATAAACTTTTTAACCTGCAGAAAAGTTCCACTGATTTCAACCAGGGCTCTCAAATGGATCATGATTTTTAACAGTGGTTTAATTCAAAGAGATCATCGACTGATGCCTTGTGCATTACGATAACAGTGCTACATAAGTTATTAGAACAGATTAGCTGACTTACAAGAATTGAAGTTGGTGGAGGGTTGCAGTAACGTTGGTTGAAGTTGAGTTTCTTTTCTTCATTTTCCACATATTCTTTCATCCGGAGTTTTGACCTTTCTGACTTTTCTGTCTTCGTCGCACATGAAGGACTCTGCTTGGAGGCCTCTTCATAAAGTTTCTAAAGTTTATTAAATTACATTTAAAATAAAGAAACAGCTACATGTACTGATAAACTGTTTAGAGTTTCTGCTCAGCTGGAGTTCAGGATTTTTAGTTTTAATGACTGAGCATATCAAATAAGTAATTATCAATTGTAATAATTTTTTTTACCCGAGGCAGACATGATCCCTCAGGAACTAAAAAATCAAGTTAGGAGTATAAAATGATAATAATTGTATTATCAACTAAAGCGTAAATTTACGGAGTAAGTTAGAGATGCTACCGGTTAGAATTAGTTGAATCTGTTAATTAATTATTCACTAATAAAAAATGTTATAATTCAGTTAAGGATAAATTTAAATCTCTTCTTAATTCAAGTTTTTTTATGCCTGGCACATTTATCTCTTAATCCAAGCAAATTATAATCAGACCAGACCTGAGCTTTTTTCCAGTTCTGCATTTTTGCTTTCTGAAACTCGATGTCAACTTTTGGCTCAACATAAGTTGTTATTGGAATAGGCCGAGTACTTGCTAGCTTTGGGATCTGCAACAAAAAGAACCAGGATCAGACAGACAGACAGAAAGCCAGATGGACGAACAGAGTGGCAGACAGACAGGCAGACACACGGTCAAACAGACAATCAGCAAAACACAGACAGACATACAGACGGATGAATACAGAGACAAGCTGACAGACAGTCAGATGAACAGATAGATGAATATACAATATTTATTATGGATGTCAATCATTTTTTTATATAGCCCCTGTAAGAGCTTTCTTAGAAGGTGCAAATTTAAATCATCAGACACATGCATACATACATCATCAATTCATCATCATTGCCATCACAACCAATACCATCACAGTCTGCATTTCAAAGCAGTCTCCATCTGCTTCTATAAATCTTAACAAAATGGTACAAAACCCTACAATATATTACAATACATTACAATATACTACAGTACACTTCAATACACTACTGTAATACACAATGGCAAAACTACAGAGCTGAAGAGAAAATTTAATCGGAAACTATATTTAATTTCGAGCAGAATTAATACCCGCTCAGGAACTGGAATCTTTATTGGTTTAGACTTCGTCAGATTGAACGGCTTCAGTTCTGAAACAGAAAATCAGAAAAACTACATATAACCCTCAGACAAACTTCATAGTCAATTTCTAGAAAAATTTTAATCACAAACTATATTTAATTTCTATAAAAATATTATGAAAAACTGTAGTTTCTAGAAAAATTTAATCAGAAACTACATATAATTTTTATAGAAATGTTATGCAAAACTGTAGTTAATTTCTAGAAAAATTTCAACAAAAACTATTTTCAATGTTAGAAAAAAATGTTAGAAAAAAATTCATCGAAATAACATAGTCCTTTTTTAAAACCTAGGAAACTAAAAAGTGTGTTACTAAACGCATGAAAGTTTTAAAAATTTACTGTAAACAGCCACTGCAGCTGACAGGTACCAAAAACAAAACCGAAGCAACAAAGCACAAAGAAGTAATACCAACAGAACGGTAACAGTGAGCTGCACACATACCTACAGGTGGTATTTTGTTTTTCTTTGGTACTTTGGCATTTTCTATCAATTTCTTTACACCATCAAGCAGTTCTTTCAGTTCTGGCAACCGTCTGCCAAGTATTAATAATAATAATTTAAATAATTATTTAAACACTTCAGATAGCTGCAAAATCTGGAACAAGGCCTGATCCTACGGTGATTAATCATCTTCCACTCCTAATCAAGGAATCACAATAATAGCTCGGCTTTGCCACCAACTAAGACTTCAGTGAAAACTAGCCACTCCAGAAGATATGCTGCCCTTAATTTTTAATCCTCAGGGATCAGAAGTATCTCAAGTAAAAGTAATAAATAATTATTACCAATAATAGAAGGAACAGGGCAACCATTGGTATGAAGTGCTTTTCGGGGCTTCATTTTTCTCAGCTTTGGTATAAAAGGGTGGGTGGTTAGTCCTCTCGCCAGCTGTCTGATCTTCCCACCTATCCCACAGATAGTGTACAGTCAATGTATTCATTTTATAGCTAAGTTCACTAATGGGCAGAAGTGGAACAGAAATTTCAAAACATCTTTCAGCTTTGGCAGAGATTTTAACCCCAGAACTCTCAGTGACAGTCCAGCATACTAACCACTAGACTATCATGCACCCCTATATAATAATAAAAATAACAATAACAATAATAATAATAATAATAATAATATGATAAAAATAAAGAACTGGGTTTTTTCCTCTACTAAAGTAGCTGGAGACTTGAAACAGACCAGTTATCTTCTCCAATGTCTCACAGTTGCAATTCAACTCTGCAGTGCCGTCGCCTCATACATCCCTTTTACTCCGGCCAGATCTTGACATGCATCAGCCATTCCAGATGCAATTTTTAATCTCAGAGATGTACAATGCTATTTAACAGAACTGAAATTTGAAGATGCCCTCCTTACAAAATTCAGAAGCGCACAGACTGAAAGAGGCAAGTTTAAGGCGAAAGATAGCCTCAGTAAGACAGTCACACACATACGGAGGTACACAGATCCAAATGGTGGGACATCCAAAGCACAAAAAGTAGACAGTAGGATAAGCAGACATCCTAAGGAGAATAAGCAGTCAATCATAGGTAAGTAGATATCCTATTGAGAATAAGAGGCACTTACAGAAGCAGAGGAGAGAGAATTGTTTCATCTACAAATCTCCAGTCGTAATGCTTATTCCATGTATCTTTCATCCAAGTTGTTATGTTCTTTGCGTCCAAAGCAAAACTAAGAAACTGTGGAGAAACAACAAAGAAGAAAACTGCCTATCAAAACATCAACAAATTACACATAAATAATAATACAGAATAGTAATCATAATCATAATTTTACAGAAGTTTCCAAATCAGTACTTTAAAATAAAATCTTATTCTGATTCCTCTTCTAGCTCCTCCTAATCTTTCTCGCTGCTCCCAATTCCAAACACCATCCTCATCTGCCTGACCTTCAGATCTGGACTTCGAACTGAACCTGACCTCACTTGTCTCATCACGTCTGCTTCCGACTAAGTGCCCACTGCCCGTGAATAAGCTGATTCCTGACTTAGCTTTTTCAGCGCTAAAGAAATCTAGAGATTATGATTACAGTTAACAGATAAGAAGAGGATGACCTGCCTGCTGATCTAACTCGGCAAGACACAACGTTTGCTACTGACTGAGGAGAAAGGCCCCAGCATTCACCCTCCAGTACTCAGTAAATTGCCTTCAACTCGCAAAGTGATAATCAAATATCTCAGTGCTAGATTAACCAACATTAATTACTCCCATTATACGTTGCTGAAAAAATCACCTTATGCATCTTGTTGAGATCGAAGGCCTGAACAAACTTCTTGAGATGAGAAGTTCCAAGTTCCTCGGCTCGAAACAGAATCAAATACGTCAAAACTGAAACAAATGATTAAACACTATTTCACCCCTTCATTGAGTCGCCGACTCATACAGTCAGAACTGCAGAACTTTATCTACCATCATCATTCTCATCATCAAAGCAATGCAGTCCAGAATCTAGCAACGGTGAGTCAGTCATCAACTCTGGATAGAAATACATCGGCAGAGCTCTGTACGTGCAGGAGCTTTTGGTGACTCTTCTAGTTATCTGAGCTCTGTTTGCATTCTGATGAACTTTTTCTTTTCAGACCATTAATTTATCTATCATTTAACCTAGAGTAGGTAGTGATTTAGAGGAGTACTTAAATGGCACTTTATCAAGTATCCAGACAACTAAGAAACCAGCTGTAGCCCCAAAGTACCATCAGTACCAGATACTGTAAAGTACCAAAGTAGCCATTAAGCACTGGTGTAGCCACCAATCACCACTAGTATGTCAATCGCAGAGTAGTAGCAGAATTTGCATTTAAAAGTAGACATCAAGTACCTGAAATTGTCGTTAAAACAATTTGTTAAATATCAGTACTCTGTTGAAATCACTTTGTAACGTCTCTTTACACCTGGTTAGTGGTTATGCTGTGTACACTTGTTTGCAAGTAGCCATAGAGATTAATTAGTGTTACGGTAAGTGCATGCAGTGATTCTATGTTTACAGGATATGCTGTGTTTATTAAGATAAACAGTTATTGGTAACGCAATAACCAGTAACCATGCTGTACACATATCACCATGACAACTCTTCCTCCTCTTCCCCTTACCTCTCTTGTCTATCCAATTCTACACAACATACACCATAGCCATGAAAACTGTTTGCCTGTCTTACCCTAGGATCTTGACTTGGAACCAAACCTAATCTCGCCTGCCTATGGATTTTGTTTTGACTAAGCATCTGGTGAATAAGCTAGTTCCTGCGAATTAGCTTTAGATACTTAGCTAGTATCTGGATTTATTTGCATCTAGTGAATAAGCTAGTTCCTGCGAATTAGCTTTAGATACTTAGCTAGTATCTGGATTTATTTGCTTATTATCTATTTACATGTGCCGTTGACTGTCAGCAAAAATTTTCGAACTGTCTTAAAATGCACTTCTTTTGATCAGTTAGATAGTCATGCATACAGCACTTCTGTGACATACTTGATATGTGCTATATTAAATGTTTTCACACATACAAAATCAACATGTAATGCAAACAATTTGTGGGTGAAGCTTTTCAGAACAAGTCAAATTAGAAACTAAATTAACTGGGCATCTGTGCTGCTTTGCAGTTTCTCTTACCTTTGTAAAGACTCTCCTCGGCTCGCAAGACAAACTTGCCAACACTATTATAGAAGCCATCAACGACAACTTTCAGTATTGGATCAAAACGAACGCATCCTGTAAAGACTTCCTCCACAAACGTTGAGTCTCTATCATCTAGATTCTAAAAATCATCATCATCATAATCATCATCTTCATTATCATCATCATCATCATCATCATCATCATCATCACCTCCATAACCACCACCACCATCATCATTATTGTCCTAACAAACTAATAATATTTAATAATAAAGTACGTTATTTTTATTAATAAGCAGAGGTAAATCCTTTTCCCACAGATACAGGGCAAAACTTCTAAGAGCTTACTAATTAAATGTCTACATTTACGCACATATATAAAATGTCACAGTCAATTAAGCTCTAATTCGGAATATTGTCCTGAACAGATGGCACTGAAGAGCCTGCAATTACACTGTACCTGTCACGAACACCAAAGATATTACAACATTACTTTCAAATGAAGCTATCAACATTTACTTCTAGGTAACTGTAAATGTAATTAGTAACTACTATTGTGCCAGTGTCTAATGCATAAGGCATCCACCACTCTGGAACAAACTCCCCCCAGAACTGCGACAGCTTTCTGATCTATCCTACAAACTCATCGATGCTTCACCGCTAGCAATTTCTGCCTTGGCCTTTCACTCAAAACATTTCTATTTCACAGATCCTATCCTGACACCCCTTCTTCCTCTTATCTCTCTCTCCACTCCAACCCCAAACACCACACCCGCAGCTGCCACGCTGTCTCTCCGTCTAACTTTTGGATCTTGACCTGGAACTGAACCCTTTTGCCTATCGATTTTGTTTTGACTGAGTGCCTGTGAATAACCTGGTCCCCGCGGCGCGGCTTTCGTTGGGCGCTGTAGAAATCTTGGAATTACGATTACAATTACCTATGGTGCACCAAAGCCAAACCGCAATCAGGTTAATATCCAGGTCAGTCCACTGCGACAGAGCCTATGGTGCTATAATGCTGCCCAGAAGCCATATTGATACCAACTTTCACACCTTCACTACCATTCTGATTAATGTAAGACATTCCCCACTGCTGCAAACCCAAGTTTCTTCTCACCTGGGGGCCATCATTTAACTATAGGTGAGCTAAAAATACTTGTACATTAACAGATTAATTAATTAGCCAAAGTATTTAGGATTTTACTGGAATAGTGTTAAGAAACTCATTCAGGTGAAAGTCGACGGACTCAATGTTGGGATCGTACGACCCAAGAACCTCGCAACAGAACTGAATCAGTTCAGCATGACTCAGATTCATTCTGAAAACTGAAACACATACAACCCTTATGACATGAAACATAATCCAGTGATGCAATACAGTCTGTATGAATACAATATAATACAACTGAAGTCTGATAATGCCATTCTTACGAAAGTCAGAAACGCACGCTGAAGCTGGGTAACAAGAAACATCAAGAACCATAAACTGAAATAGGTCTGAAATAGGTAGGTTTCAGCTTAGAGCAAAAGATAGTCTCAGTAAGACAGTTGCAAACATACGGACGTACAGAGTTCCAAACAGTGGACAGGCTAATCTTAATGACCAACGTTATGTACGTATGTATGTAAGTTTATTTCTTTGTTTGTACAACACCTTTCAAGAACCTCTAAGCGACAATAAAAATTTTCTATAGCGCTGAATAACCCTAACTGAAGGAATCCGCGGTAATTTAACGTAAACCAGTGATGCAATGTGGTTTTGGGGTTATTAGGCAATACTGACGGCCGTAAATTTACTTTGAATGTAATGAAATGCATTTCTTCGAAATTTATCTGCGCCACACAAGAACAGCACCGCGAAAATCTGATTATTCACCAGCGCTAACAGATCAAACCAAATCACATCTCATTCTGAAACTTGCAATATAAGTAGACGTGAATTCCAAAATACAGTAACTAACAGCGACTGGGTCCTCCGTCTTTTACGTTATCTCAAGTATCCAGGAACACGCTTCCGATACGAAGTCCACGTAATTTCATTAAACACAACTGATTCTCTTTCACAATGAACTGTAAATAGTTCAGCTTAAAACCGACCAGATCGTTTGATTTATTAGACAGGAAAAAGATCGACCAAATCAAAATAATAAACGAAACTCTTTGGCCGCCATTTTTATTTGATTTGTTGTTAGCAACGAAATTTTCGTTACCACTTGAAATTTAGTTTCGAATTTAAACTACTTTTCATGATAAAATATTTTCGGGTAAAATTACTTGCAAAAGTATGTCTAAGAACATCATTAAAATCTATTTTAAATAAATACCTATGTTTTCATAAATGCGAAGTGTCGATTCGGCGTTGAAATGTAGGTGAGTAAGTGAATAAGCGAAAACTGGCAGCTGTCGTTTCCTTATAATGTGTTCCTGTTAAATACTTACTTTATGCCGCCGATGTATAATGTACGAGGCACCAAACGATGGCGCACTATAATCAAACTGAAAATCAGGTGAATTTCCAGGGTGCGAGTCCGTTGGAATAGCGAGGCAGACTACAACGATGTTCTTTGAAATACCCATGACAGAGGGGAAGTAGTGGGCCACGGCGCCAAGAGCGTTCATGTTGGCTAAATCGACGTCGAGATTCAGCCCTTTCAGGCAACTTTTTTGGATTTACGAAGAATGTATTTGTCAATCACTAAAGTTAGAACAGATTGGAGTTGGTGAGATAGGGCATCCATGAACAGGTTTGAGTCAGAAGAAGAAAGTGAAGAGCAGATGCCATTTTTAAAAATTATGACATCAAGTTTATGCCAGGGTCTGAAAGTGTTCAAATCGTAATTCGGAGGTGGTTTTGTCGATAGGAAATGGAAGGAGTTCAGCAGTGATCCTTAATCACGACATCTTGTATTATCAGTGCCACACAAAATCAGGTCCACATACACCAGCCTATTTACTGGTGCTCAGTCAAAGAAAATCTGCAACAGCCAAGACATTGGGTCAGTAACAGCGTCACGGTAAAACTCGAAAAAGGCCAGGTAAGGAGAGCCAGTGAGAAAGGGGAATCAACACGTATGAAGAAATATGTACGACCTGTGTGAGACAGCCTGAACATTACAATACAACTGTAGTTACTGTTGCTCTCCTTCCAAAGTTCAGAAGTGCATATATGATCACATGACAGAGTATCAAATGTGCATGAAGGACTTGTTCAAGGTCCCCACACAGTAACCACCGCAGAGGAGGCCCTAACTAATCGGCTACCATGCCCCAAAGATAGCTGAAACCCTTACAATTCGCACCCTAGATCTATACATTGAAACTAAGTTGTCCATAAAGAAAGAAAACTAAATTACAGGTAAAACGTCATGTGTATTTTCTGTACAAACTGTGATCATTAAGTTAAAAAATACTAAAATGATGTCTGAAACTAGTCAACTGTTTTCGGCACACAACAAGTACACCACTCGCTCAAAAGTACACCTGGAACAAGGCTACAGGAACAGAATGAATTGAGCATGCTTATTATGAGCCATACGAAGAACTACTTGGTATGGCTAGGAAAACTGCTTCAAAAACTTTATAGCCCAGGCTTATTGTCTACAAGGCTCTACAAGTTCAGCCCACTTCACTGCCTTCACTCCGTGCAGACTCCCAAGAACTGCCTCTACCAGACCAGGTCCTCAGTCTTATTCTGAACATAACATAGACAAGGACAGCCATCAGTAGGCAGAAGTTTGCCATCACTGGCCGTAGACTGATACTGTCTTCCGACAAAGGTTTGCGCTGCAATTCTGTATTGGCCTTTAGATCTCGACTTAAACACCCATCTCTTACTAGACTCGTTTACTCTTTAAGGTGTTTCCGCATCTTCTCCCATTTCCGTCTTGACTGGACTCACCCTGGAATCTGGCATGCATACCGCTTTGGCTCAGCGACAACCATCACTTGAGCATTATTACTGTGGCGTTAATATAAGTTCTCTGATTAATTATCAGATTATCATTAACAAACAGTTCAAGACTGGAAAGAGCTACTTAGAGAGCACAATCTATAAAAGTCCACAGAAACACATACCACACTTTCCAACATATTGTTTACGAAACCAAGTCCAACAGCAAAACAGCAAACTTAAAACAATTGTATCGATTTATTGCTTTAAAGTAATCGGCAAAAATGTTAAAGCCAAATAACATACTGCACATCTTAATAAATTATTGTGATGCAAAGGACAAGCTATTATAAACGCTTTAAAGATAATAAATTTGGTAAGTTCAAAGGCTGCCAAGTGACATTTACTGCAAAATACTTGCCAAGTTTAACACACGTATTATGTCAGTTCACAGGAAGACGAACTGGTAAGCAGAGCTACTTCAACAACTGTCCACACAGTAGATCTTTAAATCATACAGTAGACCTTTAAATCATACAGTAGACCTTTAAATATCAAACGTCCAAATATCAAATGCTTTACAAATTCAGCACAGAAACTTTTAAATTGCACATTTCTACATTGCTTGCACTTAGAATTCCTTAAAACGAAATTCAAACGAGTGTTTAGCAATCACTCCCAACACAAATATTTATTATGTCACACATTTAAAACAACACACCTTTAAGAAAATTCTTTGAAGTGTCACTTAAATGACCAGCAAAAAACCTGCTTGTTTGAGTGTAGTTTTAAGTTCAAGAACAGCATTTCTTTGTACATCAGAATAGTAGAAAATTCAGCCCATCGTGATGGTCATAGAAATTTACCAGCCAAGTGGTGGGATACTAAAAAAGTTTGATTTGTTTTGATCGTTCAATTGAAAGGTGAGTGCAGCGGATCGCTGAACTAGTAGAGACGTTTTCGGTCCTGAGATTTGCCGATCAGTAGGTAAGCAACAATTCCACAGACAACGACAGCCAAAACGACGAGGAAAAATATGAAAATGCCACTCCAGCCAGAAGACTCAGATGGTTTATCTGTCACATGATCTACAAACAGTTTTTTCAGATGAATTATTTCCAAGAATTTTAAAAAAGGATACCTTAACAAAAGTAATTCTTTGACAATGTTGAATAAGTGAATATAACTGAGAAAAACCTACTGGACTTTGATGGGACTTTTCCAACAGAGCACAACTATAACAAGGTTGCATTACTGTGAAATAGCTGAACAAAATTCAAGATCAATGTCGATGACCATGTTACATCAGAATTTTTGCTTTAACAAAGACAGTTTTAATAAGTCTCCAGTGTACTCTATCCGTCACCAAATGGAATGCAATTAGCAGCAGTGTGAGTAAAGACTCATGGATACATTTCAAAGCCGTCCTTTAAAGAATGAAGTTGAAAGAACACTCAGCAGATGTTGTTTTTCCAAGCTAATGTACTACAATTCCATTCTATGTAATTCTCCACACCAGGTTCTTTACAAATTAAAAGAAGTGTTTGAACAGCCACAGATGAGAGATGAAGGACTGCCCACTTTAAAGTGTTACTGTACCTTTGTAATTGCAATAAGAAATTTGAAAAGCAACACTTCAACAGAAATTAATCAGTGGTGCTCTCTACGCTAGCTCCATGACGTTGCAGTTCATTAACAAAACAAAACATACGAAACACCGAATCTTAAGTTGAAGACAGTCTCAACCAATTAGGAAAACGAATCTGTATGCAGGAACAACATGCCTCAATGGGAGACAGCATGAACAAATCTATAAGCAGAAGTAAAATTTATGGGGACAGCATATTTTCAAAGGGAGACAGTTTGTACCAGTGGAGGATCATGCCACTTTGCCCCTACAAAACACGCCCTCCTTCCATAGGATATACTCTTTCGCTCTGAATGACTAAGTGAACGAATGCGTGAATTCATACCCCGGTGAGGTGCAAAGAACTCAGCTGATGGTTCAATCTTGCTATAGTCTATGCTGCTGTCCTCATCCTTGTTGTCAACTCCGATATCATACAGCTTCATCGAAATAATATCATGGTTATCTGGATAAAATTAAGACAAACACTTAATCAGAAAATTATATAAAACATATTGGTATAAAAATAAGATGAAAACTTAATCATAATAAGACGAAAACTTAACCAGAAAGCGACAAACAACACTATACACATTCTGCAGCTTTATTGAATATCAAGGTTATTGGTTATCTGGAAAAATTAAGACGAGCATTTAATTAGAAAACTGTACAAAAAATATTGTATTATGTAAAGGTTCAACACAGTTTTAAGCTGAACACAGCATTAAGGAATTATATATTATTATTGGTAAATTTCACTAAGGGGCACTATTTAATGACTTTACACCAATCAATGGCACTGAGTAAAGGTGAGTGAAGGACTTGCTCAAGGCCCCTACACAGTAACCGTCTCAGCAGAGGCTCAAACCCATACTCTCCATGTTACAAACCAAGCACTCTATCCAATCGGCTACCATGCGCCACCAAAGAAAGATAAGAAGACCCAAGACAAGAAGGCATGACTCCCACATAGTTCACAGCCCCACTCATCCTCAGTTAACGTTTCCAGCAAAATTAAATCAACTACTACACTCAGATGTTTACCTGCCAGCTCTCCCGTGGCGGCCGACGCACCAAAATAGTAGCCGGTCGGGAGTTTTACACCATCCACCTCAAAGCATGTGATCCATGAGTTTTTGCCATGGATGTCAGTTGAAACCTGGATAGAAACACATAAAAATAAATAGATGTGTATTGTCAATGTTAAACATCTGTCCAACTTTAAGGGTTAATTAAAATCAGCTGAAAGCACAGAATTTGATCATTGGCAGTCTTCACTCAAAATAACAAAATGACATTATATAAGACACGGACGTGCCTATCCAATCACTTATTATTTATCTCTCAAAGGTGTTGATACATGCTTCTTTCACAGACCTACAAATGTGTGTGTTAAGGCAAGCCAAACTTTGAAGTAATTATTTACTTAAAAAAACAGACTTATGTGACTTATTGCTTTGTAGCATAACATAATTCTTAATTTATATAGCACCTCTTCAGAAATCTCGTCCCAGTGGCACCCATTTGAAGTAAAACCAGCAAATTGTGGAAGCGAAAGAATGCATCTTTAAGTAACAGAGCTTAAGAGATACTAACCTTAAGCTTATTTTTTTCATATCGAACTGCGACATACGTCTCATAGGCAGGTTTGCGGAAGTGCGATTCGCAGCCTGCAAGTTCCGTGTGAGTCCCGTCACGATCGTGATCATAGTGGAGCGACCCGTTGTTCACCATGGCAGAAATGTATGGATGACCATGCTAAAAAACAAGACGTTCCTATTTAGAGACCGTTAGGCAGCCATGCTGCAGCGCCTTTGTTAGTAACTTAAAAGGCGCTTTACAAATTTAGTGATACATACATACATCAGAATTTATGCTATTATGAAATGAGTTACAAGAAGGCCTAGTGTAACATAATGTAAACCTAGAAAATTACCAGTACTACAGAAGTACAATACAACTTAAGTCGGACAATGACACCCTTACAGTAGCTCCAAGGTGCAGACTGAAGCCAAGCAAGAGGAAATATTATGAACCATAAGCAAAGACAAAATTTCCTGTCAATACTTACGCTATGTCGAGTATTTTGATTGACGTATGTATCGAAAAAGATTCCTAATCCAATGAAAAGGTCTTTGCTGCCAAAAACAGGACCTATGAACAGTTTACAGACAGAAGTGTTTGCAATGATCGATGATGCTAGCGGTGCTATCTAAATTTTAAAAATCCACAAAATATATACAAATCCATTAAGAAAAAAAACTGTCTTGAATCTTTTGTCTACATTTTTGTGGTGGTGGTATTGTGGTGAGGTAGAGATGGTGGCGGTAGTGATTTTGGTGGTGGTAAAATGGTGGTAGTTGTTTGAGATGGTGTTCTTGATGGAGACGATAATAGCAGCGATTTTGGTGGTGGTGGTGGCAGTGCCAGATAAGTTAGCAACAGTGGTTTTGGTAGTACTGTTGGTGGAGCTGGTGACTGTAGGGTGGGGTTGGTAGTGGTTTTGGTGGTGGGAATGACCTCACATATGTAGTAAAAATTACTAAAAATAATTGATTACCCAATTCCATGCGATCACGCGTATACCAGATCGCAAATCCATCACCAAACAAGTCGTTTCCTTTGCCATGAACTTTGAAGTGGACGTGAAGTTCCCAGTCTCTCAAGTGACACGGCTAAAAATTCCATAACCGATGTTGATATTTACTATTACTGTGATTATTACTCAACTCTACATTAACTGGAACTTCTATTAAAATGCTTTCATTCTGATTGATGTTTCTCAGGTTTGGCTATAGTCATATAAAAGCCAGACAGAATTCCAGAATACAAATTAAAATACAAAAATATAAAAAGATTTATCAAAATACAGTTGTATCAGATTATTACTTTGTTATTACATTTTAATTTTGTTTAAACCAAAGAATAAAATCCAAAAGGAGAAGACATAAGTATACAGATTTTAAGTAGAGTCAGTTGTAGTTAGGTCTTCGAGGTGATGACTGTTCACTGGTTAAGAGAGCAACTGTACATTTTTTAAATTTATTTAGGTAAAACACTTGTTAATGCACATAGTGTCGGCACATCTGAATCTGAGGCGCAGATGTATGCTCGCTAGGGGGCTAAGACAGAATCATACAAAAGCCAGGGTAAAGTAGTGAGTCTTAGCAAGCGATTTAAAAGATGATAGCGAGTTTGCAAGTTGTGCGGTTTTTTTGGTAGAAGATTTCAAATACTAGGAGCACAGCAGCTTAAGGCATGTGATTTTACAATTGTCCTGAACCCAGGTTCACAAAAAGGTGCTATAATGTTTGTTCCTTGAAAAAGGTAGATTTGAATACAAAGAAAAAAGAAAACATCACAGCAAGTGATTTAAAAGACGACATCAAGTTTGCAAGTTGCATGGTTTTTTGGTAGAAGATTTCAAATACTAGGAGCACAGCAGCTTAAGGCAGGTGATTTTACAATTGTCCTGAACCCAGGTTCACAATATGGTGATAATGTTTGTTCCTTGAAAAAGGTAGATTTGAATACAAAGAGAAAAGAAAACAGCATTTGTGTTTGGTATAGAGATAGGCCATTTTATCTTGTGCAAAAGAATATATGTATACTAGGTTAGGACAGTGATGTTAGTCTTGGCAATTAAGGGCTGACAGTCAGTGCACTATTTTATCGCTGAGTTTCAAGCGGCACTAGTGGAGCAGAAATCTCAAAACACATTTCTGCCCTGGCAGGGATTTTAGCCTCCAACCTCTGGATTGACATTCCCACACACTAACCACTAGACTATTGCACACCCTGCATCAGACAGAGGTACCATATAAATTCATCTATGAATTCAGATAAACAGCAACACTAACAGCGCTGTTCCAGATGGCACCTTTTCTGCTCTGGTGATCTGGTGTCAACCGGACGTATGAATTGGTAATTATGGTGCTACCGACGTACTCCCATCTCTCATCTGCATGAACAGAACAGATGCATGTAAATATTCAACACCATTAACTAATTCAACCATCATGTAATTACCTACTCATTGCTGTGTTGTTTTCTGTCATCAACAGGGTTTTGTGTATAATTATATGTACCTGCGAATTTATAAAGTGCCTTTTAACCTCCAAGGCGCTATATAAATGATCGTCTGGTCCATCTTCGGAAAGGTTACAGCACCTCATGCTGGTCATCTATCACTTGCGCTTCAACCTTAAAAAGTTTGCACCAAATGTTGACAAATTATGATAATTTCCGCCTAAACTGAACTCTTTGAAAGAGAAAATTAAAATAATTATTCGACTATAAATATAGAAAACTCAACAGTCTCAAGACAAAAGCGGGAGAATCGTAATAAACAGCTAGATATATAATTGCGCATAACATACAACTGTTCTCAATACTGCGTCCCTGTGAATTAATTTATTTCAGTTAAATGAACTGAAATAATCCTGCAAGATCCCAACATTT
This sequence comes from Norana najaformis, assembly GCA_964023275.1. Lineage (NCBI taxonomy): Eukaryota > Metazoa > Annelida > Clitellata > Crassiclitellata > Hormogastridae > Norana > Norana najaformis. The sequence goes on from OZ029920.1 coordinate 30,796,762, forward strand.
CTAACTATGTCGAAAACTGTACTGAAAAAAATTAGTCGATTATTAAGGTTTCAGAGTAGCGGAAGAGCTTGTACGTGGAGCCACGCCTCAGTTCATGTTAGGCCAAAAAGCCTACCTGAATAAGGTTTTATGAGAGAATGCTCTTTCTTGAGAAAGTCTTTGGTATTCCATTCGGAAAATACTAAGACTATACTCAGCAAAATGACGTGAATAAACAGGAAAATTTCGACAAATTTCGACACCCGAACGAATTCCATGCTGCCCTCTGCACCAACAACGCATAAACCCCAGACCATATAAATTTTCATATAGAGTCTGCCTCTTAATACGCAAACGTTAAAGAGCGTCATTGCGTCGTTGGCGACCGAATTGATTCTAAAATTACAATATAATTATGCAGGTATATACATCAAAATATACCGCACCAGAATTTACAAAAAAATTAATAAAATAACAGTAACAAAAGAAACGACAATAAACATGAGGATGATAATAATAGGACAGTAATGCTTTTAATCAAGACATGAGATATTAAACATCGTGTAACAATTACAAGTGTTAATATACGTTTTTATATAGCATACGTGTTATAAAGTTTTTACGGTCTTTAACAGGTAAAGAAAATTTATGAGCTCTTTCTCGCAAATTATATTGTTGTCTTTTTACATCCAGTAGTAATGGATGTAACACGTGCATGTCATCATTTATTATGTTATGAAATAGCTTAATTAAATAATAAATTAAATTTTACTTTTATTTCGATATTCAAATATCACAGCATAAATGTGAGAGTGAGAGATTTTATTGACAACCAAAAATAATTAACAAATACAATTATAGTCTGTCACATACAGCGGTGCCAATGGGCTGACCTAAAAGGAACAAACAGTTCCGCTACGAAGGTCACCTATTTACATCATGGATTACAAATTGGTGACAGTATAATGCTGAGTAAAACAAGTAATAATCTAAAATATAAAGTAATTTTTACAATCAATGTCACTGCATAAACCTAAACAAAAAAACACCTAACTAAGCACCAAAAATACTTAACTAAGTGCACTGAGTATATGAGATTTTAGACTTGTTTTAAACTGGTATAATGTTGGCAAGCTGATAAGAACAGTTGGCAGAGAATTCCAGAATGACGGTCCACAAATTATAATACTAAACTGTCTATTAGTAGTGTGAACAGAATGTTTATGATACATATGAGATGATCGTGCATAGTGACCATGCACATCTGAATTCATACAAAAGTATTGGTAGAAGTCCACAGGTAATAGATTATTTTTTAGTTTAAACATAAATAAACACAAATAAACCTATTTGCAATTTATTAATACAATCAAAAGACAATATTCCTAGACTATGAAAGGACAATCGAGTGCGGGTTCTGAAGGGTAGATTAAATTTAATTCTGATGATGCGTTTCTGTAGGGTTCTAAGATTAGACAGGCGAGTATGATATGTGGAAGCCTAAACAATGTTGCAATACGAGATATATGGAAATGTCGTTACTTTTACGGTTCTGGAAAGCAAACCTTAAGCAGCTCTGAATGGGTTGGTAAGTATTTAGGCAGATAAGTACTAAGTAGCCTCTAGGCATGGGTGTCGGAACCTATGCTTAACCCGTCCAAGTTTGAAAAGCGGGACGGCAAGAATTGTAGAAATATTTTGGGTATTTAAGTGTCTATCGATTTTATTTTGACTGAGCACCTGTGAATAAACTGGTTCTCGCGAGATAGCTTTCGTTTGGCGCTTTAAAAATCTCGAGTTTACGATTACTATTACGCTCTTTGTTACTGTATCTCTATTTATAGACATCTATAAATAAGCCCTAGTATGAAGCTTTGTTTCTCTATTTACCACTGTATTTATCTCTATTTGTATCTCTGTAATAGTCGCAGGCTAAATAGATTGTGTTCCTGTAAGTCACTGCAGTGTCTCTTTCTTTCTATCTCTCTTTACCACAGTTATCTCTCTTTGTATCTCTGTGTACCACCCTTCCTCTGTTTATATGGAACCGTAAATCGTTCACTGGCTTGGTGCCAGGTCATGTGACCACTAGCGAAGGCTTTGCCAAGTTATGTGACCTGGAGTTATGTATGGCCACTAGCGGATGCAGACGGGGAGCTGATGTACGTACGTTACTTCGCCAACTTCTTTCCTAATTTTCTCAATTATTTCTGATCCCCAGATCCCAAAAGCACATTGTCCCATGTAGTTTCGAGTTCTGGATCAGATCCACAAAGTTTCGACGAAGATCGAAACTTTTTGAAATCTTAAATTTTCAGAGTCAAATCTGGCAAAGAAATTTCGCTGTGTTTGGCAGTCGGCTCAAACACATGGCAGAGATAGGTTCACAGTCCGTCAATGTATCGTGTTAACGTCGAACGTATCGCGTTAAAGTCATGGATTACCTGTTCTCTGGTGACGGTGGATGTCTTTCTACGCCGTTATTTCCGATAAAATTTGTCGAAAACGTGAAAAACACGTGCTGCGTAAAAATGACTTAGAACCGATTTTGTCACTTTATGGACATTTAATTTCTCACAATCGCCATCTAGCGAATGCACTTGGATCATTCGAAGCTGTTTTAATGGACATGTAATGAAACTGCGCTGCCACCTAGCAAGTGTAAAGAGATGTTTCTCACGGCATTTCGTTTAATAAGTTTATAACAACGGTATTATTTTAGGGCAAGAATCAATCTATGATGCTGGGAAATCAAGCAAAAATGTTTCTTGAAATTTTAAGCAATTTAATACGCCGTGGTAATTGTATTATTTATTTGTTAAATTTTTATATGGTAAATGGAAAGTTTCAGGCCAGCCGAGCATTGTGTACGGAGTGTACATATGTATACGAGACGTATGTATTGGTGTATACTGGGAACGTGGTTTAATGTTAATTGATGACCCCAGGTCGTAAGCAAGCTAAGGGACTGTCGCACGGTTACTCCGAGCATGCTCGGAGTATGTATGTATGTATGTATGTATGTATGTATGTATGTATGTATGTATGTATGCTTGCCAGTATGTACGTATCTGTGTGTTTGCACTGTTTCGATCATGCTCGCAGTATGCATATATGTATGTAACATGCTATGTTTCACTCAAAACTAAAAACACTCCTCTTCCACAGATCCTATCCCGATTCCTCTTCTTCCCCCTATTTATCTTGTCGTTCCAATTCAAAACACCATCCACCGTAGCCGCCTGTCTGCCTCTTGGATCTTGACCTGGAATTTTTTCTACATTTTGTTTTGACTGAGCACCTGTGAGTAAGCTGGTTCCGCGACTAAGCTTTCTTCGGGCGCTGTAGAAATCTCCAGTTTACAATTGATATAGCGCCTCTCAAAAGCGCTGGGTTAATATGCATGGCTTGATTGCAGAGAAAACTGGTGGATAATACAGTCTATTGTGAAGACTTCTTCAGCCCCGTTTTCGTAGAACACAACGATCAAGTGCTAGGACGAAGTGGTTGCCAGTTCCAGTATAACCCATCGCTCAGGAACTACAGGCTCTAATCGCTGCTGTTCCAGGACCGAACCGAGTCCTGCTCGAACCATTCGTGGTTCACCCCATAAGTGAAGTAGGCGTCCTTCCCGCCTCAGTGATTTTGTATGGGAGTGGCGTTAAAACAGATGGCTAAGATTTTGTCGGAGATTTCGTGACAATCCCATTCAGCGATTATGTGTTAGGCCTGTGTAGGTGTTGACGAAGAGTGCGATAATCTAAAGAAAGTAAGTAAGTAGCCTGTGCAACACTTTCTACAATTGGAATAGAAGATTTTGTACGTAGTTGAAATAGAGCAAATATTCATTCATTCATTCGTTCGTTTATTCGTTCAGAGGAAAATGATGATGATGATGATGAAGAAGAAGAAGAAGAAGAAGAAGAAGAAGAAGAAGAAGAAGAAGAAGAAGAAGAAGAAGAAGAAGAAGAAGAAGATGATGATGATGATGATGATGATGATGATGATGATGATGATGATGATGAGTTCTCTGCCCGAAGGGGATGAGATGAGTGAGGTGGTTTCCCGTTGCCTACCTCACAGACAATTGTGGGTGAGCAACTTGTATAAGGTCGCTACGCAGTGGCTTGAAGCAGATTCGAATTCGCGACCCTCCGGTTACGAGGCACAGATCATACCACTATACCACCGCGTTTCATAACACCCTTCAAAATATCCACACGAAGGTGAGCCCCGGCGAAAGTGAAGAAGGAAATGCATACAATCGACGGACTCTCTACGGTCGAAGATCGTCCCTTAACCCGAGCCCTGAGAGGCGACCAAGGGTACCAAGTATTAGCGACGTCAATTTTCTTAGTCTCGGTATATGAGTGGCGGGTGCCAGTCTTTTCTCTCACAGTCTAACCGACAATGTGTTGTATGTATGTAGGCCATTGTATGTATATAGCTATTTATGTACCGCCTTTAACGAACCTCACAAAACCAATCGTGGTCTCGTCTTTTCAGTTTGGAAGCGCCTCTGAGGAGTTTCTCCAGGTGGCGCTATATAAATATGTGATTACAATTACAATGGGAAGGTCAAGAGGGGTCAGGAACTTCCAAGGGTGTTTGGAGCCAAACAATCTTCAATTCATTACAAACTCTGTTAGCATTTTTTAAATACACCAAAGGGGCCTACGATTTTTAGAAGGGGCACCAGAGCCAACGGTTTAATTGGAGGACATGACCCATTCCTTCCCCCTCTAGAGCCACCGTCATCTAAATTTCTGCCTGAAACAACAACTTTTGTGATATAATCAGACAAGGCCGTTGAAAAAACGAGCTCTGTTCTCACAAGCAGTTCATTTTAATCTCCCTTCAGCAATGATTTATGATCGATAGCGTAACTGTTTTAATCTGCTTTTAACTGAACATTTTTAATCCACACTGGTTGTTAATTTTCCTTCACAGATTTTTTAATATTTTATTTTATGGCATCACTGTTTTTAATGATTTGATTTCAGGTTAGGTGTAACTAATAGTTTGTTTGTCTTAAAAGGAGGAGGGACTTGTATGGTAGCAAGTATAGTAGATGCCATGGGAGTTGAAATCTACGTCATCCGTGGGACGAGTTTTGCCATTCCACGCTTCAGTGCAATACTTCAATGAATCCGATCTTTCGCCTTTCTGGCAACTTCAGTAGCTTCTCCTCAGCTGAAGAATGAGCCACCCCATTTTCAAATAATTTTGACGCTATTGAATTAATAACGATAATGTAAACATACATACATACATACATAAACACAAAAGTACCTACTGCGCTCCACATTTAATGCACTAAAACGATTTACGATCCTGAAAGGCGCTAAATAAACAACAAGTTTAAATTCGTACAGGCAATACTGTCCATGCTATGTAAACTCAGACAGACAGACAGACACAGCCAGACAGACAGACACAGCCAGACAGACAGACACAGAGAGACACAGACAGGCAGACAGACTGACTGACTGACTGACTGACTGACTGACTGACTGACTGACTGACTGACTGACTGACTGACTGACTGACTGACTGACTGACTGACTGAGGGAGGGAGGGAGGGAGGGAGGGAGGGAGGGAGGGAGGGAGGGAGGGAGGGAGGGAGGGAGGGAGGGAGGGAGGGAGGGAGGGAGGGAGGGAGGGAGGGAGGGAGGGAGGGAGGGAGGGAGGGAGGGAGGGAGGGAGGGAGGGAGGGAGGGAGGGAGGGAGGGAGGGAGGGAGGGAGGGAGGGAGGGAGGGAGGGAGGGAGGGAGGGAGGGAGGGAGGGAGGGAGGGAGGGAGGGAGGGAGGGAGGGAGGGAGGGAGGGAGGGAGGGAGGGAGGGAGGGAGGGAGGGAGGGAGGGAGGGAGGGAGAGAGGAGAGAACATCACTGCAGGGCGTGTCATAAAAACGCGACCCCACTTCGTTAAGTTGGGAAGGGGCTGACCGCGCATAAGCCTCGCGTAGAGCAGACGAACACGCAGTGTTTCGTCGCATTAGCATGTCTGAGTGGCCAGCGGGTGTTTGCTTGGACTTTGTCACAAGTGTCGAGGGGCTACAAGGACATCGTAAAATCCTCAGCCGCTCATCGATAGCTCGGCATGCTCCTCTAGAGGCCTGTAAATTATTATGGCCCCATTTAGGCCACGGGCGACTCTAGGCAAATGCGTTCACGTAAGGGCCTAAAGTTTAGACCCAAAGTTGCATTGGTCTCGGAATAATTTCCTTTGTGAGTGACTACAGGCGTCACGAGGGTAAATACTTCGTGCTCAAATATTTTAAGTTTTACCCGAAGGAGGTGATGCGAAAACGAAGCAACTGATTTGGGGGGGGGGCGTCGGTAGTTACGCCTATGTTTAGGGGTCGTCCATTAAGGACGTCCATAAAGAGAGAGGACAAACGCGGAGAAGGGGAGGGGATTATGTCCAATGCGGAAGTCCGCATCTAACTTTGGTACGTACAGTTATTGTGGTACAGTCTGTGCCTTGAAAACCAACTTCATTCATTGGGCAGACAGTCTATGTTGCATGGATGTTGTCGGTCCCTTTGTTGGACGCGGCAGCATCAAAGTATCCCCTTCCGTAGACCCACAAGACAGCCCAGTCTCGGCCTTAGTACTCTGCTGGAAATGGGGATGAAGAGGAACAGTAATGTAATGCCAAATGCGGACAAATCCTGACAAGGGAAAGGGAAGATCCAAAGTAAGTCATTCTTTGCGGACGTCCTTTATGTACTACCTCTTTCTAGCTATTTCTCTCTGTTCCTCGTCCTCCTCGTCCTCCTCGTCCTCGTCCTCGTCCTCGTCCTCCTCCTCCTCCTCCTCCTCCTCCTCCTCCTCCTCCTCCTCCTCCTCCTCCTCCTATACACCACTTCTTCCTCGTCACTTTCCTTTCTTCGTCTTTCGCTTTCGCCTGTTCTTCCACTTCTTCTCCTCCTCCTCCTGTTCCTCCTCCTCTTCCTCCTCTTCCTCGTCTTACTTCTCCTGCTTCTTTTTCTTCTTTTCTTCCCCTTCCTATCCTTATTCTTCTACCTCTATACTCTTTTCTTCGCTTCTTCTATTCCTGATCCTCCGCATCCTGGTCCTACACTTATTTTCCATTCTCCTTCTGCGCCTCATTTTCCTTCTTCACCACCACCACCAGCAGCAGCAGCAGCAGCACCATCACCACCACCACCACCAAAAAGGCTCAACAGCGGCGTCATCTACTGATTAATTCATCAGCACAGAAACTTCTCGTCAAAGTCCATCGTTTGTTGAAGTTTGGGCGAAAAGGAGACGTTAGACCAGGAGACTATTTACACCAAACACTGTGGTCATCGATTACTGTACATGACTACAGTGAAAGATGTAAAGAAGTTCCGGTCTCTCTCTGACGATCGCCGCAGACCACAACACTCTCGACTGAAAGAGAAAAAAGAGAAGAATAACAATAACAATAACAATTACAGTTACAGTTAATAGGCTAAGTAAGCTATATTGGCTTCTAGTGCCAATATCTATCCATCCAGTTGTCACGCTCTTTTTTGAAACTGTCCAAGCTAGGTGCAGATATTACTTCTCCTGGAAGCCCGTTCCAGTTCTCTACAATCCTCTGACTGAAGAAGAATTTTCTAGTGTCCAATCGCACCCTCTTATGATAAAGCTTAAGACTGCGTCCTCTTAAATGTTCCATTGCTGCCCTCTGGAAGAAGGTTTGCTCGTCTACTGTATATTCTCGAGTTCATGTAAAATTTTTCATATAACAAAATAACCAAGAGGAGGAAACTTCGAAATAGGATGAAATATCATAATTGTGTGAGATATCGCAATTCGATTAAATACTCATATTTTATAATACGGAAAGCAGCGTAGAATTAACATATATAGTAAGTAACATATATTCCAAGAAACCCATAATAAGAGAGTTCCCTGGTAGTCTAGTGATTAGGATTCGGCGCTCTCACCGCCGCGGCCGGGGTTCGATTCCCCGTCAGGGAGATTTTTATGAACACCTCTAAGTCTTAAAAATTATCCATATATAATCATTTTGCACAAAGTATTAGTATTTTGCCTAGAGTTCTCAACAGAAGTAAGTAAAGTAAAGCGTCCATATTCCGCAGTGGACGTATATAGGATGCGCTAATTTCACGCTCTTCGGCCACTCTCGGCAATGGACGAATACCAAGGTCCTGGTCACGGGGCCAGAACATAGCAGGGCTTGCTGTTACAGCCCACCTTTGGCCGCTACCAAATTATTCTGCCTGGTGGCAGAGACAAGTGTGCATGAACAACTTGTCCTGGGTAGCTAGACGGAGTTCGCTCAGCAGGCGCGAACCCGCAATCGTTAAATTACAAACCAACGGCTCTACCGAAGAGGCCACTGTGTAGGACGTTCTCAATATAACACATTTTAAATGCTTCACTACTGTAATAGTTTGCAATAGATAAGTTTGTTGTCACATATTGTGTTAAATATTTATTTAAATATTTATTTAGCGCAAGGTCATTAAATCTGAATCTGAGGCGGGGATGCATGTTCGCATATTAGGCCTATATAGTAGGTCAACTATATTTCTATCTTCAGTATTTTAAAGTAGGTTTTCATTTTGCAACAGCAAAATGGCCCGTATGGGGATCGAACCCACGACCTTCGCGTTATTAGCACGACGCTCTAACCAACTGAGCTAACGGGCCACTTGACTAGGCAGGCCTTAGAATGGCTTTACGCACGAAGAAACTCTTGTTAATTTTCATAATTTTCAGCAACGTATTATTTATTTCAAACTATTGTACGGCTCTAATTTCTAATCTTTAGAAATTGCATTACTCATTAAGAAAGTCGCGTTGTTGGTGTTAGGCTATATTTCTATTGCTCGTTCGAGCAATAGATATATAACGATACATCAATAGGTATGTTCAAAAAGTATGGTGAGTATGGGGATAGAATCCACGACTTTCGCGTTATTAGCACGTCGCTCTAACCAACTGAGCTACCGGGTCAAAATAGGGTGTTAGCGTCATTCTGCTATTATCTCTAGAGCCTAAAGTAGTGTGCCTTCGCAGAAGAACGGGGTTTTTATCTCGCTAGATACTACATTATTACATGGAATTATATGCAGTATAACATAACAAAGCATTACATAAATGAACAACAATAGGCCTACATTAATATTATTAGATGAGATGAGATTAGATCAGAACCGATAAACTCCGATTACGTACCGGCGCATAAAGCGGTAAAAGCAGGCGGTCTGTGGTAGATCTAGAATAGATTAGATTAGATTAGAATACGCACCAGCGCAGCTAATCGGTATCTGTCCGGTGGTTGAGCCGATTCTTCTGTGAGTTCAATGAACCACATAGACATTACATCCACAGCCTAATCTGTTCCACTTTAATAGTATCTGGAAAGAAGCTTATTTGACTGCTTCGCTGTAGTAACTGAACCGGAATCTGAACGTACAACTTTGTAGTAATAAATGGACGGGAAGCTGAACGCACAGCTTCTTGCCGACCATTGCCAACGGGTCATCGCAAGCGTAGGTCATGCTGGCTAACGGCTGCACGTTGATCGTTATACAGAACAATTTAGCCAGCACGACCTGGAGGTGGCTTTACTCGTTTAGAGTAGATAATAATGGTCGGCTGTTTGCTTTAAGCCTAGCCTCCCGTCCAACTGACATTATTTCATAGGCTATAGAAGCCCACGGCTGAAACAAGCCGTAGGGCGAGGGCTATCCTTCAACGGACGGGGATGGGGTGGGAGCGTAGGCTCGTTCGCAAGTGCCATCGACTTGAGATTTACAACGCCTGCGACCGGTGAATGCGTTATGCTCCAGGAAAACAGCGCACGCTCATAATTGTCGGATCCTAACATAACCTCTCATTGCGTGCGAGGCCTATAGGACTAAGACAGGCACATGAACACAAGTGTGCTATGTGCATACATGAGTATGCATCACATACATACATACTCATGTAAATATAGACATCTATACATACACAATTACATATAAATATACAAATATGCATACATACATAAATAAATACAAAAATTTATACATACATTGATACATGCTTACATACATACATACATACATACACACACATACATCTATTTTCGATTACCATTACAACTGCAACTCATGCGTTAAATATAATCTGCAATCATATGTTAAACAGCGATATATAATGTTCTAATTCGTGCCATCAGTGTCTGATTTTCCAGACATTGAATTGTAGAAAGTTGCAGTGTTTAGGAATGTTCAGCCACGTAATTAAACTTTAAACTGCATATAACATGTAAATGGTCTATTTACACGTGCATGCAATCTATATAGATATAACCAATATATATATATAAAGTATATAATGCATGCATCTATATATTCATATTAATATTATATATATAGGCCCTACATGCATATAAATGGGTTTGAAAGCGGCATTGCAAATATGCACTTCGTTTGCATGCATACATTGTCAGCAGGAATACTGCATGTTTACACAGTACACCTACTTCTTTTACAAGCCTCGTAATCAATTCAGTGCACGTGTTTACAGCAATCGAGCACTTCTGTTACGACGGACTTGGAGTTGCGCACACACACATACACGAATCGTAACATTCCTGCAATAAACTGATAAAATATTGTGCACAGATGTGCAGGGGGTCACGTAGGACTCGACGCTGTAGATGACGACCATAAAAGATCGGCAAACGAACTGGATCGGTGGTCATGAAGCACTTTGTGACAACTCGCTCCAGAACACCTTGCTGGATCGAAGAATGGAAGGAATCTAATCTAATCTAATCCAACATAATCTAATCTAATCTAATCCAATTTAATCTAGTCAAATGCAGTGCCATCTTCGCGGGTCTGCGTTTCGAGTGCATTAGGCAGCTCGAACACGTGCTGTTTGCGCCAGCTACGGTTGTTCGTGGCTTTTCCAAAATTTGACAATGTTACTCATTGTATGTAAACCATTGGCTGCCCATTTCACAGGGCACTGAATTTGAGATTTCGATGTGGGTCTGGCAATGCCAGTTGGGCGATGAGCTGCCTATTTGCGTGAGCTCTTTGTTGTCCCGTTTCGGGTTTGGATGACGCCAGGTATCTTCGCTCCACTACCCGAGATGAGCTGTTCCTTCTGCTCACACACAAGCGATGCACGCCGCGCCTTTTCAGTGATTGGGCCATATACATGGAATGGCCCCCTCCCAATCTCGGTGTCCTTCTGGCCATAGGGACACTACAAAAACCTTTCACTAACACTTAAAAACTGTTCTCTTTCGCCAGGGGTGGACTGGGAGCAAACTGGGTATGTACCTTGAAGGACGATGTGTAAATAATCCCAATGAATTAACGAATCTATTCTTGTCTAATCTGTTCTAGTTTAATCTAATCCGATCTAATGCACTAATGACTATTATAGCGCTATTATCAAAATGCTCAAGGCATCATTTGATGGTCGCAATCAAAATCATAATCCGTTGGAGAAGCCCGGTCGAAATTCGACAGGAAGTTATGGAAACCAGAAGATCGGCTACGGCGGGTAAGAAAGTTGAAACAGATGAAACCTTAGATTTAGACCTAAATGCCATTAAAGAGCTGCCAGAACAACGCACAGGATGGCTGCTGGAAGGCAACTATTCTGCTGGATTTGGACCAAGTGCTCGTACTGAGCTACAGAGAAGTAGCAGAAAAAGCACAGAACCGAGAAGAATAGCGTCGTACAAGACTCTCCCGGGATTAGCATCTGCGCACTAGTTTTCCCCTGTGGAGAAAATCCCACGTGGCTCTTCGTTAGCTACGATTCATGAAAGCATTTGCTAAATTGTCCCGATTTGAAAACCTTTACCCCAGCATACCACCTTTTCTACACAACCTTACTGTGTTCTCATATTATTCGCCAGACAGCGTTTGCCATCATACACGCGCATTTCTCTTCTCTTATTATTCGCCAGATAGTGTTAGCGTTCACCATCAGATAGAGGGACCACGCGGACGTCTAAGGTTATTATATATACAGCTCACTTTGTTTCAAAGTTAGCTGTCATCATCAGACGTCTTGGTCTCGAGACGGTCTCGTGACCTACCTGCGGTTTCGTCTCGGACAGATTGGCCAACGTCTCCGTCTCGTCTTGTAGTCGGAGCAGGATGTCTTGGGTCTCGTCTCGGTCTCGCCTATTGCGCTCTCGTGGGCGAGTCCCGAGATTCCATGTGTGTGACAAGTTCAAAAATCGCAGTTAAAACTGCTTACTTGTAGGCTATTACCTAAGGTAGAATATGCATAGGCAGAAATAAGTTAACCACGTATAGTGCTATCACCAGGTTAGATAATTCACCAGTGCTTAACTGTATTCCGTTGTTGTACATTTCAGATTAGCTTCTCGTCTTCAATACACGATGCCAACTTTCTGTTTCCGTAGTTGCATTCGGCCTCATCATCATCATCATCAACAACAACAACAACCACAACAACATCATCATCATCCATGGCCTGCCTCATCAGGAGCTTTGTCGTTTCTACGACCCTGCCAACCGTCCGGGTCTTGGGATCGTCTCCATACCGTGCGAAACCCAATTTTAACTGGGTAAAGAGCTACCTAAATGGTCCGGGTCCATGTGTGCCCTAGCCTGGTTAGCTACAGGCGAATGTCAAGGCGCCTCTGTGCGTGAGATGCCGTTATGCGTCCTGGTCGTGGCTTATTTCAGAGACTTCAATCTTTGGCTAGCACTGTCTGCAAAGGGGGATCTTAAATGGCGTGTCGTCTTTTCAAAAGGGCAGCGGTGGTGAAGGGTCGCACCCCATTAATTCATTGAAAAATGAGCAGGGTCTAGCGCATGCGGTCGCTATAGAAAAACGTGTAAATTTGGTCGTCGGACCGGTATGTTCAGGCTCCTCGGTGGGCCGAACGTCAAGGCTTGGGGAGACCAAGCGTGGTTCTGCCTGCCATGGCACATTGAGAAGACTGCGGGTACCAAGTTGCTACCAGTATACTAACAGACTGTAGTGCTACACCGTCGACCTAGGACACCAGTAGAAATCAGTGACATCCGTCTGTCGTATACACTTTCTGCTAAATTTAGTAATTTCAGTTCACTGCTTGTCAGTTCTGGATGACTTTATATCATAGACAAAAGCCAACAAGGCTTAAGCCTAACTTTCTGTGTAGTTTCTCAGAAGGTCAGGCATTAATAGTTTTAGCTAAGCTGCTAACTATTTTGCAAGTCTGGAAGTAGCCAAAAAACAAAAGAAATAAATGCAATCGCCTGTACAACGGCACTAAATAAATACCAAGCAAATTACGAAATCATTGAGAAACCATTTTGAAACCTCCTAGAATGGAAGTCCGCATACATTATATAAGGATAAGAGGCAGCCATTAGTATGAATCGTTAACAACTTCATTTATCTTAGTCTCGGCATATGAAGGCGGGTGGCCAGTCCTCTCTCTTGCCGTCTGTTTTCCCACTAACAGCGTGCAGTCAGTGTACGCATCATAGATAAGTTATCTAGGAGGCGCAAGTGGAGCCGAAATCTCGAAACAAATTTCCACCTTGGCGGGAATTTCAACCCCAGACAGCCCGACACGCTAACCACTAGAATAACGAGCATCCCGCCAACATTGAAACAGTAATCGCTAATGAAATGCGCTCTCAGGGAAGTCTCGGACCCGGTCTCGTCTCGTCCGTCGTCCGCAGGTTCGGTCTCGGTCTCGTCTCCGAGGCCCAAGATCTCGATCTCAGTCTCGTCTCCGAGGCCCAAGATCTCGATCTCAGTCTCGTCTCCGAGGCCCAAGATCTCGATCTCAGTCTCGTCTCCGAGGCCCAAGATCTCGATCTCAGTCTCGTCTCTGTGAACGTCTAGTTCTCGTCTCGGTCTCAGGGCGGGACGTCTCGGGGTCTGGGCCCCAAGGGTCTCGTAGGTATCCCTGATGTTCAAATAGCCCTATTACGACAGGGTCTAAAAGGAATAAACTGCAGTTAAGTTACCTGGAACAAAGGCGTTTCTTTGTTCATTTAATTACTTGTCGGGACCGAATCAAGTTGTCTTAATTTCTTTATTCCTAAAATTCTACTTGAACCATACTCATCACGCAGTCTGAAAAATCTAAAGATAATAAGTTCCATGAAACAATTGCCAACAGTCCAACTGAGTTCTTCCTTTCTATAAACAGCGCGAAACCCAGTCCACCGGCTCACGTTCTACACAAGGTCACCGGGCCGGCGTCTGCTAATGGCAGGAAACCACTCTCTAGAAATAATCACCGTCTGGCGGGTGTAAACACCAGGAAGCACCTTTCTATGCATAGTTCTGAGCATCATCTTATATATGAGTGCCTCATTTAAATGCAATTCTGTAGTAACCACAGGTCGCCGTCCGTCTAAAAACAGTAAAAAGCGCGTTTAACAGTCTCTTCCGGCGTCTATAAATAGCAACAAGCTGCGTTTTATAAACAGTTGTTGCCATCACCTTAGATACAAGTGCCTCATGTAAATTTAATTCTATAAATATCCATCGTCGACGTCTATAAATAATAATAATAATAATAATAAATAGTAATAATATTAATAATAATAATAATTAGCAACTTCTAATGCGCCAGTGTCTAATGCACAAAGCATCAACCGATGGCACACCAAAACCAAGCCACAATCAGGTCGATAGCACAAAACTCGCGTACTTAAACAGCCACCGCTCGGAACCGATAAATAAGAAGCTGCGTTCTATAAATGGTTGTGGCCATCATTTTAGGCACGAGTGCCTTATTCAAATTCAATTCTATAAATAACCACTGCCGGCGTCTATTTATAGTATATAATAACCTGCGTTCTGTAAATAATTGTGACCATCATCTTAGGCTACGGTTGCCTCATTTCATTTCAATTCCACAAAAAGCTGCCGTCAGCGCCTGTAAATAGCGAGAAATCGCGTTCTAATAATAGCCACCGCCGACGTCTATAAATAGTAGGAGAAACCGGCCCAGTATAGAACATTGAGACAGACGAAGCAGAAGGGGAATATGACCCTGGCCAAGGAGTCAAGTTTGCTGACGCTGTTTGACCCGGAAGGACCTTGTCGCCTGTTAACGGTCACCGGTTTCATGCTGTCGTAGTGTCGATTGTCGCCTCGTAGACACGTGGTCAGAAGCGTCCAACAGCAGCGCCACCTACGTCCGGCGAGGCCTGACCCCGTCTGAATTCGTTCCGCGACGTGCGTCTGCTGGAGGCTGTCGCTAGGGGCGCCACTGAAGGACGACTGTTGAAGGTGAGGCTTCGCTAGGTCCAGGAACTCCTAGGCAAATGATGGACATTATTAGTGATATTTTGCTACTAATACTAGACTAGACTAGACTACAGAATACAACAGGATACTCTAGAATAGATTAGAATAGAACAGAACACAACAGATCAGAATAGAATAGAACAGATCAGAACAAAACAGAACAGATCAGAATAGAATAGAACAGATCAGATCAGATCAGATCAGAATAGAATAGAACAGATCGGAACAGAACAGAATAGAATGAACTGGACAGCACTGCAGTAGACTAGAATGGCGTCAATCAGTTTAAATTAGATATAAGTGGGCCTACATCTGATTTCATATACTGGTGTATTTTAAACCTCAGATCAAAAAATTTTCCAAATGTATCAATTATGTTAAAAAGCTACAGCTAATAATATCTAGGTTTAGTTGGGAAGCTGCATGATGTAGTTTCTGCAGTGTAGGGTCACCGGTTTCATGCTGGAGAGCACATTCGCTTTAAAATTCTTCATTGTGCGCAGCTGCCTTGTTGGCTGTGCTCCGAGTTACCTAAGGGAACTTTGTGTACCTGTTTCTACTGTCCCTGGTAGCCGGCTGTTTCGATCGGCTGTTCAGGGAGACCTGGTGGTCCCTATGGTTCGCACTACCACCGCAGAGCGGCGCAGCTTCGCCGTTGTTGGCCCTGCTTCATGGAAAGACCTGTCTGACGACTTTCGGCGAGAATTCCTATCTCTCTCCCCCTCTCTTTTCCGCAAGCGTTTGAAGACCGTATTATTCCCCACTAGTTCTGGCACATCGGGCCGTAATCGTAATCGTGATCTCGATATTTCTACAGCACCCAACCAAAGCTAAGTCGCGGGGACCAGCTTATTCACAGGCGCCGGGAGCGCCTCTGATAAGTTTTATCTTGAAGTGGCGCTTTATAAGTTTTTGCTTACAATTGCAATTGTAGCTTAGCTCCGCATTGTGTTTTGTAGTTAGTTGTGCAGTGTGGTTGTGTGGTATGACGATTCCATGACTACCTCATCCGAGTCCTCCTTGAAGTCCTTCTGTCCGCCCTTCGTGAAGTAGTTCACCCCGGCGTATTCGACGAGGGCAGCGAATACGAATGAGAAGCACATGAGTAAGAAGATGTCCAAGGCGGTCGAGTAAGACACTTTCGGTATGCCAGCGCGGCCAGTTAGGCCTATTGTAGACGTCGTCAGTAGCGTTGTTATTCCTGCACAGATGAATAGGAAGCCGCTTCTTACTAGCACGATCGGTAAGACAAGGTAGGTTAAGGTAAGAAAAGGTATGGAAGGGCAAGAGAAAAGTAAGGTAAGAGATAAAGTGAAGGTAAGGTAAGGTGAAACAAGATGAAGTAGTGTATGGAGGTATAGTGATGTAGATTAAGGTAAGGCGAGGTAAATTAATGTAAGGAGAAGCAAACAGATAAAATGATATGAGGTGAAGCGAGTTTAGACGAGATGAAGTAAGGGAAAGTAGTATAAACTAAGGTAAGGTAAGATAAGAACAGTAAGGTAAGGTAAATTAAGGTACGGTAAGCCAAGATAAGGTAAGCAAATAGGTATGCAAACAGGATTTAACTTAGCGAAGAATTGCACTTAAATAAGAATTTAACTCAGTCTATAGAGTTCAATTTAAAGTTGTTGAATTTAAAGAAGATAGCGCTAAAACGCAACCTAATCTAACAGAACGTAACAAAGTAATAATAACAACAACAACAACAACAACAACAATAATAATAATAATAATAATAATTAGCAACTTCTAATGCGCCGGTATCTAATGCACAAGGCATCAATCCGGTCAGTATCCAGAAGGTCAGTCCGCATGACAGAGAGGCAGCCTATGGTGGATAAGCAATTTGAAACAGGTAAGTTTTAAGTTGAGACCGAAGTGATAGAAGCGACTGAGCAGAACGAACAGAGACAGGGAGGGAATTCCAGAATTTTGGTTCAGCAACCGAGAACAGTTCTAGCCCAAAGTATGACCAGAGAAAGACAAACAGATGACCTTGCAGAATAATGGTAAGTCTGGGGAATAAAGACTGATTTTAAGTAAGTACAAATTATTACGTTACTGCAAAAGGTTACGCCTGTTACTGACCCAAGGTGACCCTGGCAGGGGCGGCTTCTCGGTTGATCCAGAATGAGACCCAGGATATGATGACGATCAGGTAACAGGGAAGGTATATCTGCAAGAGGTAATACCCGATCTCTCGCTTCAGCTGAAATCTCACAAAGAGTATCTTGCGGCCACCTGTTAAGTATGCAATCACAGAGTCTGAACACAGAACTATGAAGCGTCTTAGTTGGCTAATCCTTGGTTACCTTACCTCATAGATGATGAATTTAAGCGGGATCAGATTGTATTGGGTTGGATTGAACCGGGCAGAGCAGCTGGACTGGACTGGGCCGGGTGGTGCTGGACTGGATGGGATTGTAATAGACTGCAGTTACTTGTGCTGAGCCGAACTGAACTGGACTGGACTGAATTGCGCTGGTGTGGAGTAATTCATACACGACTGATTTGGTCTGGTGTAGGTTGGTTTGGACTGGATCGGATTTCATGGAATTAAAATGTTATAGATTAGATCGGACTTAAGATAAGGTTGGCTTAGATCATATTAGGTCATATTAAATCCCACCGGATCAAATTAAATCGTATTGGATCATATTTAATCCTAATAGATCATATTCGACCTATTATTAAATCCTATTAGATCATATGAGATCTATTATTAAATCTTATTAGATCATATTAAATCCTGCTAGATGATATCATATCAGCTTCAATCGAGAAAATAAGATTAGTTTTTACATGATACTATAGTGATACAAACAGCATAATCTGTTATCCTGTACGGTGAGATGATAGTCAAGGTCCCTGGGGTCACTGATCATGGCCATCGGCCAATCGTGGGTTAAAGGACATTTGATCACTGACCATGGTTAAGACCGGTTGACCTTTCGCCGGTTTCGATGAGCGTCAGGGTGAACTGTGACATCGTGATGTCCTTATACTTCTTGACCGGTTCATCCTGTGCAGCCCATCGGTAGATTATCTCACGACCAGAATACCCGTCTGCACACGAACAACGACATCATCATCATCGTCATCATCATCATCATCATCACCATCATTATCATCACCATCGCTTCCATCATCAACATAACCAATAGCAACATCTTCATCGTCGTCGTTGTCGTAGTTATCATCAGCCGCATCACCAGTGTCAATATCATCATCATCTTTATATCAACGTCGTCATCATTATCATTATCATCATCATCACCACCACCTCCATCATCACCATAATCAACAGTGACATCTTCATTATCGTCGTTGTCGTAGTCATCATCAGCAGCATCGCTAGTGTCAATATCATTATCTTCATTTACATCATCGAATTCGTCGTCATCATTAGCAGCAGCAGCATCAACGACAATGCGCCTTCGTCATTATCGTCATCTTTCGCATATATGATATCGAATATATCGAAATCAAGATTTGCAGGAATTCCTTAAGTAGAACGGCAACAGCAATAAGGTGAAGATGATATCTATGGCGATGATAACGACGATGATGAAGCACTCACAGCTTCCGATCATCAAAGGACAGGTCTGCGTATCAAGCGGATACTTTTCCAGGTGCATTGGACACGTCGACTTGATGGTCAGCCTACAACCAATGAAGTCCAGGGTCAAGGTCTACAATCAAGGTCAAGGTCTATGATGGATTGATCCAAGGTCGTGCTTTTTCTTCAGTTGAAGGAGCATCAGCAATAGGACCAGGTCATTGAGGAATAAGCCTAGCGGAGATTTACAATGAAAGAGAGATTATCTTACCTTACTTCACTTCATCTCACATTTCCTTTCCTTAGCTGACCTAAAGTACCCTACCTTCCTTACCAACCCTTTTCTGCCTCAACTCACAATACCCTAACAACCTTAATTTACCTTTATTTGACTAGCTACCTTATCCAGATTAGTTTGCTTACCTTACTTTCACCTCACCTGACGGTGATGTACTTCATCTTATCTACCCCATTCTACCTTATCTCACCTTACTTCAATTTACTAATGTAACCCCACCTCACTTTACCTTAATTATCTCAATTTACATTACCGCATCTATCTTTCTTTACCCTATTTAAGTTACTTTACCTATCTGCCTGACCTCACATGACTTTACCCTCAGTTACAGTGCCTTACCCTTGACCTTCGAACGTACCGTTGCGAATAGAGGATTTCGCCGTTGGTGCTGATGCGGAAGAGTTTGTTGGGGTAAGTGATGGTGTGCAGGTACGACCCTTGTCCGTTCAGGAAGAATGTATCTGGTTTCCAGATCTCATCCAGCATCCGAATGCTCGGACGCAGCTCGGTGATGTTCGCTTCCGGTACAAAGGACAACCGGACATCCCTCCAGTTCTGTCGGAAGTAGCAGTCCATGGAGAACATCTGCGGAGGGGCAGCGTCACCAGAATCAAACTAGGTTGGGCAAATTGAGGTCAGGTCAAGTGATGTCAGGTAATTTAAATTAAGGTAAGGTTAGTAAAGGGAAGATATGAGACGAGAATGGAAGGGAAGGAACGTGAGGGGCAATCTGGCCATGCCCCCCCCCCCCCATCTGAGCCTTTGTGAAATTCAGAAAATGCGTCATATCTATGTTCCGACGCAGACCTAAGAATAATTCGCTGCCGATGCTGGCGCCATCTGCTTGCGTGAGTGATGGTCGTCGAGATTATTTTGTTTTGTGGGGTTCGAGATTATCGACGGCCAGCAGGCGGAGAGCGCTTAATGGGGCGTGGACAGATAGAAAGGGGACTGGGAAAGGAGGCGGTTTCCCAGGGAGGCTCGTTAGGGACTATTAGGAGTGTCCTAGAGTGCGGGCAGAAGAAAAAAACAAGACAACGGAACAAGAATCGGAAGCGATTTATGTAGAAAAAATTAAATGGCAGGTTTGGGAAATGAGCAACTGAAGGTGGTGTCGTTTCTGGGAAGTTAGTGAGTCCGTTAAAAGTAATATCTGATAGCAACAGACACTGAAGTGAACAAAAAGCCGATACGAGTTTAATTCCTGATCACTTACCTGAAACCTACATACATACATACACCTTAACTGTAGAAATCTTAATCGAAACAACTAATCATAATCGAAGCAACCATTTCCGGTAACATAACTTATTTGGGCTTTGACCATAATAATTTACCTTGTCTCACGCTGTCTTACCTTACCTTATCTTAATTTGCCGTACTACACCTCACCTTATCTTAGCTTTCCTCGCAGTAGCCTTACCATGATTTACCCTACCGATCGTAATCTTGCATTACCATTCAATACTTTACTCTGTCGTAGACAAAGAAAGTCGGATCAAATCGGTAAATCGTGTGGTTCTTCGTGGGCTCTGTGAGGTCATTGAAAGGCTCTTTACAACTGTTCCGATACATACATACATACATACATACATACATACATACATACATACATACATACATATATGCTTACATACGTACGTACGTAGACATGCAAACATACATACATACATACACATATACATACATACATACATACAGATCAAAGAATAATGTCTGAAAGAGGGTTACAAGGACTGCCGAATCTGGCCACGCTGACCATACTAGAGTATGGGACACCGGAAGCACCGATATTGCATCCCCAAGATTTCTGCTTAACCAACCTCTTGTTTTCCCTTCTTTGCCGTCGTCATCACAACCGGTTGGAACAGAATTTGGAACCACATGAAAAGGGAATCTTAAACACAGGCGCCAAATAAATTCCTATCGTTAATAGTCATCAGGGTTACTCAGCAACGCACAACCATTTCCGTAGATTCCTCAACCATTCCGATCTCTCCATTTCCTCCCATTTTATCTGCTGTTGCGAACGTAGAATTCCGAAATGGCAGACATTCCCCGAATATCGCTCAGTCGTTAACATTTATGCTTGATATAAGATTTTATGTATCTTATGTATAAGATTTGGTTCCGCTTCTTACTTATTTTGCCGCGTATCAAAGGATATACGCGTAGATTATTGGATATAAATGTAGAAAGGTATAATTAAGAACACATGATGTGAATGCATATATAAAATATATGTATTCTTTCTACAGTAGTGTTTGCCACTAGGGAGTATATGAATGTGTAAATGCATGTATATATGTATTATATATATCTGTGTATATGAATGTATATATCAAAATATCTGTTAACAATCAGGACTAAATGTATCATAAAGGAAAAACTTACATATATAGCCATGTATAATAAAGAGTATATTCTGAACAGATACACACGATGGATATATTTTGGTATTTACTTTTACATATTTAAATGTATTTTATTCATTTTACATTCTAATGGATATTACACACATTGTTAAATCTCATATACTTAAGTCGATATATTAACATAGTTTCTATTTTCTGCATTTATATCTTCTTGACTTCTTGTTCTTTTTATCGTTTTCTGTTATCCTTTCTTCTATGCCTCTGTTTTCTGTCGAATTTCGTCTTTGTCCAATGCTTTTGTCTATTCGTGTCTCATTAATTGTGTTTTTATGTGTATTTCCAGTTTACTTGTTGGTCTTTCTAGAATCTTTTCCTATATTCAGCTGTCTCTCAATCCATTTACGTGTTTTCGAATGCTGTTGTCGGTTCTTAGCTTCTGTCTGTCAGTGGCTATGTCATGTGTGTCCCTGATTTATCTGTGCGTCTTTGTAATGTCTTTTCTCATCTCCTTCTGCCTCTGTGTCAGTCATTCTGCCTGCCTGTCAATCTGTCAATCCTTTTCCTGCCCGATTTCCCGCGTCTTCTTCTGTCTGTCACCCTCTTCACGACTTCCAGTCACTCCGCCAACGTAGACCTATCTGTTTCGGGGTGGTTGACCAGCTTAGACCATATTGCCACAGTCGATGATAATTTAAACGTACATCGTACCCGGCGAGGCTAATACCCGAGCGGAAAAGACTGCACCCGGCGTTTATCTGCTTTGAATCCTGCATTTCGTAAAGAAGCCTTTTCGATGCACGATTCGGCCAAATTACTTCGCCAACGAAACTCGACCATTCGCCTTCAGCTTACCACAGACGATAGTCGTGATCTCGCGTAATTTCTTCTCGCGAGACTTCGGTGTCTAAGAATCAACGATACACATACTACTTACGCTGGTTCCAGATCTAACGCGCTGCTTGGACAGCATGGACAGCAGTGGACCAGCGCAAGGAGTAAAGAAGACGGATTGGTCGGCCGTTGGGAAAAAATAAATGTTATTTTAATCCAGGTCTGAGTGTGCTTAGCTGTGAAATTAATGCACGAACCTTTTGGTAATTGTTACGAAATGTATCAATATAATTGCTTGCAGGCGTATCTGAGGAGAGACAAGAAGACACAGAGAACGCGACAAGTAGACATAATGAAAGACACAGGAAGAGACACTGCGTGACAGACGTGCACATAGCTGAGCTACCACAAGACAGACAGATTGAGACAAGAAAGAGTTGGAGAGACATTGATGTAGCGCTTTGAGAGCGCTTATAAGGCGCTTTATAAATGTAGATCCCCTACAGTCACACATTGCATTAAATTACATCGTATTACATTACATAACAGAGATATACACTCAGAATTGCAGGCAGACAGGCAGACAGACAGAAAGACATATGGAGAGTGATCGAAGAACACCCTGTTAAAAAGTAACAGATATATATATATTATATAAGAGACACAAAGAGACAAACAGAAAACAGACAAATAGGTGGCATTAATATATACCAATCCGTGTTCTTAATACTTCTGCAGCGCCGATACGCTTCTGTATATTGCTCTCCATGCGTGCAACGAGCAAGATACGGAACCAGCGTAAGTAGTATGTGTATCGCTGATTATATATATATATATATACATATATATTAAAGAGAGAAAGGGAGAGAGAGAAAGGGAGAGGGAGAAAGAGCAGACAGAGGAAATTAAGACTGACAAGACAATAAACAAAAGGGAAAAGGCGAGCGACGATGAATCTGAATCTCTAGGAAACTTGACACTAAATAATGAAGTCAATTGACGCAGAAGTCAACGACGTCCCCTAAACGCGTCAACGCTTTATGTTGTCAAGTGCCTGCCTGCCTGTCTATCTGCCTGCCTGTCTGTGTCCCTGTCTACTACCTGCAAGCCTGCCTGCCTGCCTGCCTGTCTGTCTGTCTGTAGTCTGTCCATATGTATCTCCGTTAAACTGTTTGTTTGTCTGCCCAGAGCTTGTTTGTCAGTCGACTGTCAATTCGTGTTAGTATTTCTGTGTATTTTAGACCATTTGTATCCTTCCAAATCCATCCACACCCATCCACCCATCAACCCATCCATCCACCATACACCCATCCATTTTAATATATTTTATTCGTTTTATATTCTGCTTGATATTACATACATTGCTAAATTTTATTTATTTAAGTCGGTGTATTGATGTATTTTCTTTTTCCTGAATCATCTTCATGTATATCTTCTTGACCTTTTGTTCTTTCTACCGTTTTCCATTTTTCTATGGCCGCGTTTTCTGACGTATTTCGTCCATTGCATCCATTCATCCATTCATCCATCCATCCATCCATTCATCCATCCATCCATCTAGTCCTCCCTCCGTCTCTCCCTCCCTCCATCCATCCATTGAGACTGCGGAAGCAGAGGTATAATTGGTCGATTGGTTAGGGGTGATGGATTGGCCAGCCTCTGTATCCTAAGCCGGACAAGTAATCTCAGCCAATACTACGCCTCGACAGACTCAAATGGGCGACAATGAGAACTGAATGCCTCTCGTCCCACAAAAGACTAACGAACCACCGAACACTCGCAACCAAACATGCATGCATATATATACATACATATACATCTATAGTGTGTGTGTATATATACTTCTATATACATCTATGGTATGTGTATAGATATATGTATATGTAGGCTTATTTATATTAGCCAATGCAAATTGATATTTTGGTACAAGTGGAATGTTGTTATGTAGGTATATATATGCATATATCTATATATATGAACCTAAAAATAAGTAATACTTAAAATGGCCGCAGTGCTTTTCAGACGTCATTGAAAGAAGTCGCAAAATAACTGTCAATTCTAAAAAAAATCATTTTCCAGAACCATTATATATATATATATATATATATATAATTGTAAGAAGTGTTCATTTTCAGCAGGCACAGACGCTGTAAAGGTAGACAGACAGACAGACAGACAGACGGGTAGACAGACAGACGGGTAGACAGACAGACAGACAGACAGATGAACAGACAGGCAGATTGACTGATGGACAGACAGACAGACGGACGGACGGACGGACTGGCGAACATACGAGCAGACAGACGGACAGAAACTGAGAGGCGACGGAGATCAACGCAGTTTTTATGCCCACCATGTCTTCTTCGGAGACTGGTCCCATGCTTCGTATGAGAATATTCGTCAGAACTTCGAGAGGCTGCACTGAAACACAGACCAGACAGACCGAATCATTAGCGACGTCATCGCAGTGGCGCTGCATAAAAGAGTAAAATCCAGTTTACATTACACAGGCCTACATTATTAGGTTAAGTAATCGTGCGTTGTATGATAGCTATAAGCATAGGCCTACGATAGTTATAAACGCCGATATGTTGCGCAAAAACCGTGTACGGGAGCTTGAATCTCATCGCACGCGATGCAACTTACCCGTTGCGGCCATTACGGTCAGCGCAAAAGTGACCAAGACAACTGAACAGAAATGACCACGTGACCAGCCTGCCAGATGGCAAGATGACAAAAGGATTAGATAATCAGATGACCAAAACCCAGACTACACGTCCAGATAACGAGAAAAGCAGATGTTAAGATGACCGGTGAGTATATGTAGAAGACCAGTTATTCATATTTCTAGACAACTAGATGAAAAAACAAGATGACAATGCAGATGACACGATGACAAAAATGACAAAATAACCGCAGAAGACTAGATTACCATATTATTACATAATCAGACAAAGTCTGGATGACCAACTCCCTGGAATATCAGATGACCAGCAAAGACTCTATCACCAGATGATTAGATGATTAAATGATTGGATGATGACCAAGTAGCTCAATGACCAGATGACAAGATGAACAATAGATTGAGGAAGGGGTTGTATAAATGGGTATGTCGACTTCTAACGAGGGTTTATTCGACTGGCAGTGGCTACTTCAACGTTGGTCGGAATGAACGAAATATGGTTGTCGGATGCGTAGTTAGTTCCGATTCAACAGACGTCGTTTGGATTCATGGGACGAATCGAGGAATCTATAGCTGTTAGCGGGTAAGCAGATATACAGAGAATAGCAAAATACACTGGCAGACTAACGAACAGTATGGCCAGATATATGACAGACAGATAGACAGACACAGACAGACACACAGACTGATTGACTGACAGACTAACAGTCTTACAACCTGACATACAGAGAGGCTGACAGCCTAGTATACAGACAGGCAGACATACGAATAGATACAACAGGATATACGGATAGACAGAAAGACATACAGATGGACAGATAGATAGATAGACAATAGGACAGACGGACTGACAGACGGACAGACAGACAGCCAGACAAACGGACAGAAGACAGGCATATAGACAAGAAAGCGGAAGAACGGACAGACGGATAGATCTACGTGTTTTTACAACTGAAAACATTTCACAGACAAAATACGACAAATCGTCAAAAAAAGAAATCCTCAAAAACCGAGACAAAATTGGTTGACTAAATTTTCCCCTAAACAAAACGTCTAATCCTCTGCTCTGCAACTACTTGCTTCTGTTTTTGGCGTTGTGCAGTCTTCGATGGCGATTAATGAACTTCTTCTGAATGCTTAAAAAACTGATTTTCTTCTTCTTGGCACAAGCCAAAAACTCCGGAAGTTTGATTGTCTTACCTCTATTCAGTTGGGCGGCTTGCTTGCCAATCACTTTGAATACAAATGCAATCTAAGTATCATATTTTACTCCACTACAGTATGCCATTTTCTAATCATGTTGGCGCCATAAGCAAATCAGCTCAGTTTCACACACGGATATTCGTAGAATCAGATCTCTTGCCTCATACCGTCTTAATCCCACTAGCAGACTTGGCTACGGCAACTCATTGCTTAACGGCATCATTAAAATAGATCTGCACAAACTACAAATATCTCTCCAGAGTCATAAGAAAAACACTCAAGTATCAGTGTATTACACCAATATTGCATTCGTTACACTGGTTGCCCATCGAGCAAAGAATCCAGTTTAAAATCTGCATTACAGTTCACAAAGTACTACATTTAAATCAGCCAATGTATCTCTGTTCTGTGCTCAACCTTCATCCTTTAGGCCTATACCAACAAATATTGTACTCGATCGGGGGGGGGGTGGCAATATGACACTTGTTGTGCCTCACGGTAGAACGGTGTTGGTTTCTAGCGAGCTCTCAGCTGGTAGTCCACCCCCTGGAATTCGCTGCCAAGTTCCAGTCGTTCTCTAAATTCTTTCATGTCATTCAGGTCTAAACTTAAGACTGGTCTGTTTCAACTTGCTTACCCTCCGCAGTCTAACTTCTGGTTTCTCTGACCCATATGGATTCGACCTGCCTTCTTCAATGGATTATGATTTCGATTACGATTTCACATCAAGCAACCATCAGTTGCAGCCTTGGGAATTATGATAACTGTCATTAGATTAGATTAGATTAAATTGGATTGGATTGGACTGGACTGGACTGAGCTGGACTAGAATAGATTAGCTTAGATCAGATTAGATTAGGTCTAATTAGATAAGATAAAATTGCACAGACCAAAGACATTACATCGACCATATCTTGGCAGATTTTTATCCGCTGCACAAAAGTATGTTTACGCGTGCTATTTATATTACCTGTTGTTACGAACCCCCGTTTCACAAGAACCGCCGCGCCAAGAGGTCGAACAAGCGCTAGACAAATTTGCATTTTCATTTCGCAGTTAGTTTGTGCGGGCGTGTGTGACGCAGTCATTACCGTAATCCTCCAAATTGAGTCCACGACCCAAGCGAGCACAGCGCATTGTCTTTCGTTCAGCGCAAGCGTTTAGCCAACGGGAAAACAATAACTCACGAATTATTTTCGCGTCGCTATAATTAGGCCACGAGATCTCGCGATAACTCATCGCCGAGACCGGCCATCTTGGATCCGATGGGTTGGCCATATTTGTTCGTTGATAATAACCGGGCATCATTTCGTTTTCGAAACAAATGTAGAAGGGCGGCTACGTTATCATAATTTTAGTGGGTTTCTTGGTAGTAGTGCTGTCATCATTATCGTCATCATCGTCGTCGTTGTCATCATCATCATCATCATCATCATCATCATACTCTTTGTTTTGGCATTTATTTGTTCTTTTTATCATCAACACCACCGTCATTATCATAGGCAGACTGGCGTACGAGCGGGCATACAAGCAAACGAAAGGACGGACAGTCAGACAGACAGACAGACACACAGACAGACACACACACACACTAAGACAGCAACAGAGTAGGACAGACAGACACACGCATGATTTCACAGAGGTCACCTAGTACACGCACAGAGCGCCCTCTACCGTAAGCTTTTCGTGCAGACAGAGACTTCATGTAGCGCCGATTTGGCTCAAACGCAGCCATGCGTGATGTCAGGCATGGTTGCATGCATGCCTCACAGGGCGGAAATAAGAACTCCCGCGGGAAGATTTGTAAGAATCATTGATGAGGACCATTAACTATCAAGCAGAAGACAGTCGTCTCGTCAGTTGCAGCTCGTAATTAAGTAAGCAAGTATGTATGTATGTATGTAAGTGTGTATGTATATATGTGTGTATGTATCTATGTATGTATGTATGTGTGTAAGTATGTATGTATGTATGTATGTGTGTGTGTGTATGTATGTGTGTGAATGTATGTATGTGTGTATGTATATATGTGTGTATGTATCTATGTATGTATGTATGTGTGTAAGTATGTATGTATGTGTGTATGTACGTATGTATTTGTGTACGTACGTAAGTGTGTATGTATGGATGGATGGATGGTTTGAAGTGACGAATGAGCGAAGTGTATTATCAGTTGAATTGGATTTGGAGGCAAACAGAACCAAACTGGACGGAGCCAAAACAAACTACCTATCATGAAGGTTAATTCATATGATACTCATTTATTTTGTTCCTTCTGACATTATATATAGACGCATATATACACATTATTTTATTTATATATATATATATTAGCTGCTCGTATACGTACATATGGCTCAACCGAGGGCCAACTATATATATCTATATAATTTAATGCGTTTGGGCATTGCCTTGCCTTGCCATGCCTTGCCTTGCCTTGCCTTCCTATACATTACATTACTTTTCACGAGAATCGCAGACATGAACCGCATTTGATGCATTAATGTAGCGCCAGTCGGTAGACTGGAGGGTATAGTAGCCCAGTGGGAGTGCGAATTAAAATTGCACCAGATGGAGTTATGACGCTTTCGGTCGACAGAGGGAGCGATCGCCGACAACACGAATCCAGTATCGTTTCCGACATGAGTGACGATAAACCGCACCTAATCCAATAAGAAATGAAGTAAATGTTTGAATTATTCTTTGTTTAAAACTCAAACCCTAACTCACACTTCAGTTCTAAACTCAAGACTCATTGTTTCAATTTGCTTCAACTACCCACCGTTGCCTAGCTTACCCCCTTTCTTCCTCTTGTCTCTCTCTCCTCTCCAACCCCAAACACCACACCCCGTAGCTGCCACGCTCTCTCGGCATGACTTTTGGATCTTGACCTGGAACCGAACCCTTTTTGCCTATCGATTTTGTTTTGACTGAGCGCCTGTGAATAAGCTGGTCCCCGCTGCGCGGGTTTCGTTGGTCGCTGTAGAAATCTCGGAATTACGATTACGATTCTGGTTTCTATCGGAATTCCACCCGAATTCTCCAACGGATTATGATTTTGGATTGCGATTTTGAATTGAAGCGACCATCGATTGATGTCTTCAGCATTATGATAGTGGCGCTTTAGAAGTCATTGGATTAGATTAGATCATATGAGTTGTTAAATTTATAACATTGACTTTGGCCAGTTGTAAGATAAGGTAAGTTAAAGTAAGGTAAGGTCATAAGATAAGGTCAGGTAATGTAATACAAATCAAGGTAAGATAAGGTCAGGTCAGGTCTGGGTGAGATATCAGGCTCCTCTGACCCGATCCGGTGCGATGGGTTCATTTCACGGAAAAGGTGTCGTGTGCGTGGGAGCCAATGCCGGGGAAACTGTCACCCATTGCGAGTTTTCCCTTCACAGGGGCAGAGACCGTTGGAGGAAAGAGAGAAGGATGGACTGCATGAAGAGGGTTAATCCAAACCCGAATAAAAAGTGCGAGTTTTATGCATTAACAACGACATACATTAATACATATATACATGCATAAATACGAATTACACGAAGAATTGAATTACACGAAGCAGGTCGTATAAGCCTAGATATGCGTAGGCCTATTGAGCGAGTGAGAGACAGACAGACAGACAGACAGCGAAGAGAAACAGAAGATACGCGAGAGAGAGGAGAGGGAAGGAGTGAAGAGATAAATAGAATTAGAGAGAGAAAGAGAGGGGTAAAGGCAGACAGACAGACAGACAAACAGCGAAGAGAAACAGAAGATATGCGAGAGAGAGGAGAGGGAAGGGGTGAAGAGATAAACAGAATTAGAGAGAGAAAGAGAGAGATAAAGGCAGACAGACAGACAGACAGACGAAGAAATTAATTAATTAGGTAAGGTCCATGTCGACTAATACAATCATAGGTTCCATTTAGACACTTAAAAATCTCTTTTTCCAGCCATATGCACTTTTCACTTTCGCTTAAATCCTACTTCTTTGCAGCCTCATTGTGGGTAAATTAAGGTCGACTGGCAGCCATTAGATGTCGTTAAACTCTGGATGCAGACAGAGCAGGGAGGAAGGGGGAGAGAGAAAGGTAGAGAGAGCGGGGGTAGGGAGAGAGAGGGAGAGACAGAGAGAGACAGAGAAAGAGAGAGACAGAGAGACAGAGAGAGACAGAGAGACAGGGAGAGGGGAAGAGAGAGAGAGCGAGAGCGAGCGAGAGAGAGAGAAACAGAGAGAGACAGAGAGACAGGGAGAGGGGGAGAGAGACCGAGAGGGGGAGAGAGAGCGAGAGCGAGCGAGAGAGAGAGAGAAAGAGAAAGAGAGATGAACATACGTCGCCTACACACTGAGAAGAGGAGCTGCGATCGAACCCGCACACTTCGTACTTCAATTGCGATAGTTCAACCAATCTGCTGCTGTCGTCCAAGCAGACATTCATTACCGGTTCAGTCCAGTTGGTATCCTTAACTACCGCTGGCCTTTTCTCGCTAGGTGTTTTTCGCCGGCTTCATTTCCGTTCCGTTGACCTTCTGTTGGCCTCTTGTGTTCTGCGTTACCTCCTTCCAAAGCAGAAATTTCGTCTTTTTCAGTTCAACGTTCTTCCGTTTTCTTCCAAGATTTTCTGGTAATGTAACGTTGGCCTACCGTCAGACTGTCTCAATATAAGGGTCGCTTACAATTATAGTGTTCAAAGAGAATCTTCAACAGCGTTTCTAGTCGAAATGGAAATGGACCCCGCTGATGAGCATTCGCAGGCGTACGTATGCTGTATGTATATATATATATGATGCAATGTATGTATGTATATGTGTATGTAATATACATGCATGTATGTATGAACGTATGTATGTGTATATTTATGAATGTGTGTATGTGCGCACGTATTTATTATAATATACATCTGTTAATATATGTATGTATTTATGCATGTATGTGCGTGTATGTATGAATTTGCGTATATATGTGTGTATGTAGGTATTCTCCTTCTTCAGTGTTCTGCCCCTGCGCAGGTCCAAGAATCCAACGACGCCGCTCTTTCTATTCTCTGCCCTTTCCTTAAGTTCTTTATGTGTGTATTAATATGTGTATTTATGTATGTATGGATGTTTTGATGTATGTATTTATGTATGTATGTGCGTCCGTATATATGTGTGTAATGTGTGGATATTAATTCAAGGTCTTGCAAGGGTACATACGTCAAAAGATAATTTTATATCTGGGAAGATGAATTGTCATGTCTGCTTTCAATATTTTGAACATACACGTATATATAAGTTGTATATATCTATC
>OZ029920.1:30833243-30848243 GCA_964023275.1 Norana najaformis
CACCAACTCAACACGCCATCCTTTAGTTGGCGGTAAATGAGTACCAACGCAAGTTGGGAGGTCGTTGGATTGCTATGGTTATGTCTGCGCCTCAGTCGGTTCATCCTTAGGTCCTGAAGCCACCGCTGCTCAGCAGGTTTCTACGCAGACTTGTAAACAAATGTGTTACCTTTACATTTACCTTCATTACGTCATCATACCATGATGACGTAAAGTTCTCGGAGCAGATCCAAAGCTTTGGAATTCACTCCCCGTTTCAGTTCGTTCTGTTAGTTTTTTTTGTCCTTCAGATCCGAACTTAAAGACTCATCTGTTTCAACTTGCTTGCCAACTGTATAGCCTGACTACTGATTTCTCCCACCTATCGGAATTTAAAATGACTGCTCCAACGGATTATAATATTTGATTACTATCTAACTTGAGGCAACCCTCGATTGATGCCTTGCATATTGTAATAAAGGCGCTATAAAAGTCATTAGCTTAGATTAGGTATCAAAGTGACTGTTATGTCATCGTATCAAATACATCACGACGACTAGTGCATTAGTGCTCCGGGGGTTAGTCTCACGAAATCTGCCATCAATTGCAGAGGTCACTGAAGTCAACAATTCTGGGCAATTTCGCACTGACGCCGATGTCAGGGTTAATAAGTGCGCTAGACCGGAAAGAACACCTCAAGAGACGTCGTATCTTGCCTCTCATTCACACACACACACACACACAAATATACATACAGACAGAAGGACGGACAAACAGACAGACAAAATGACTGACGGACGTATAGACGGACAGACAGAAAGATACCCGCACCGACGGACAGGGACAGATAGACGGACGATAAACTAACCGTCTGCGTTCGTCCGTCTCTCTGTCTTCCTGCCTGACTGACAGACAGGTAGACGGAAGGACAGACAGATAGATGGAGGGGAAGGCAGAAATGTAGCCGTGCAGGCAGACAGATTAACAGAGACAAAGACACATACAGACAGAATCATAGACCGAGACAGAGAGACAAAGAAAGACACTGAGAAATTCATAACGATACAGAGACGACGAATATAAGCGACGGTCAAGATCGATTCTCAGATAGACCGCCTCACTTCCCTGTCTTCTTCTAGACTTCTCTATCTTCTAGACTTCCCTATCTTCTTCTAGACTTCTCTATCTTCTAGACTTCCCTATCTTCTAGACTTCCCTATCTTCTAGACTTCTCTATCTTCTAGACTTCTTTATCTTCTAGACTTCTCTATCTATCTTCTAGACTCTGATTCACTGCATCAAGTGCTGCTTATGATAATACCTTGCACAAACTTATGTGGCCTATTTCTACAAAAGTCACGGATGTAGCTTTTCTGTTGATTGATATCGGATTTCTTCTTTTCAAGAATGTCCTTTATCACAGAAATTCTCCCAATTAATATTCTCAACTTGATTTGTCATCACTTCGAAGGTCTAACATCATACAGACAGAATATATACAGTATATAGCACGCCTATAATATACTTACATATGTCTCACTCAAGCCTATACATTTCTGTCTGAGGCCAAATATAGTACACTGCGCATGTCCACAATGCATGCCTGAGTTCTACACGAGTTCGAAATTTCCCGCATCATCTAACACAACCTGCTCATAAAATAAGTTGACGGTCGTCTTAGGCGGCGAAGTCTTTGATGAGCGCCGCTTCAATCATTTCAGAGATCCTTCCGTCGCCGCAGCAGCCTCCGCTTTGAAGCACCGCGAAAGTCAGGCCAATCCTCCTTCTTCAACCACAAGGGTCCATCACTGCCTTAATGATCATTCCTCACTTGATTCAGTGATCAGCATCTCCGGAGGACCAGAGCGGAGCAAGGTGTTGAATTTATGGGGT
Organism: Norana najaformis; assembly: GCA_964023275.1. NCBI lineage: Eukaryota > Metazoa > Annelida > Clitellata > Crassiclitellata > Hormogastridae > Norana > Norana najaformis. The sequence continues at coordinate 30,835,116 of OZ029920.1, forward strand.
AGAACTAATAATAATTTATCAGGTAATAATGGAAATTAATAATAATATTCGAAGGGGGTCAATTCGGGACCACCTCTGAGGAACCTCATAAATGTTCAGTTGCTTTAACGCTATGATTTTTACCACTCTGTTAAAAAGGGTCCCCGTTTAAGAAGTGTAGCCTACTTTGTCCACATCTTTTGCTGAGTTGATTTTCCTACACTATAGTGGATGTTTTTGCAACAAAATGTGGACATACACTAGTACACATCTGGACAGCCGATCGTCGACAAATATTGCTGCAGAGCATTCTACTCTTTGCAGATGAGCCAAACCTCAACATCAGATGTTGAGTCTAAGTCCACGCTTTCCGACGGATCCCTTCACCATGTTAAGACAGCGGTGTCTGTCTTTAGATGTATAATTGTTTCTGAGAGCGCACCTATCTGTCCTTGGTTGGTTGGTGGGTCGGTGGGTGGGTGGGTGAGTTGGTGGGAGGCAGAGCTTGTCGTTCTATAGTTTCCATACGTCGCCTAATCGGCTGACATTCGTCTTCGATTACATCCATGAACATTAGCCAAGGCTAGGACGTTCCTCGTCGTCTGCTGCGATGGATTTAACGCCACTCATCAGATGAAATGTCTTCATATCGCCCTCTTTCTTTCTATCCTCCTCATCCCTATGCCCTCCACCCTGTCCATCTCGGCTCCATCTCGTCTTCCTCTTCCTCCTCTTTCTATCTGCTCCTTCTAATGATTCTCCTTACCATCTTCTTCTTCTTCCTCCTCTTCCTCCTAATTCTTCTTTCTGTTCCTTCCAGTCAGTCTCTTTTCTCATCCTCAACCTTTGCCAGCATCAGCAGCCCGCCAGCGAAGGATGCTGACGGCATGTGCTGTAGTGGTAACGAGTAAACGGCACCAGATGTGATAAGAAGCGGTGCAATACCACATGAGCAAGTAAGTGAGTAACCTTTATTAGCATCTGACAAGCGCACATGCATTATAATAAATAGAATTATGGTATATATATATTTATATATATATGAAATAGATTGTAACACTGGCAAATATAATAATAGACATATATGCACAAGTAATATTGCTAAAGATGCATCGATTCACAAAACTACTTTTATGAAGTTTAGATTCAACCAAAGGTAACACGAAGGGTGTCCTCTCTTGCGAAGCGAGTACTTGTTCTCACATCGTAATCGTAATCGTAAACTTAACCTTTCTTCAGCGGCATCGAAGCATACACATGCATCCATCCATCCCCATCCAACCGTTCATCCATCCTTCAATTCATTCATCTATCGTCCATCAATTCATCCATGCATCGATTGGTCGATCTCTCGATCCCTTCTTCCCTTCCTTCAATCCTCTCAATTCTCTCTCTCTCTCTCTCTCTCTCTCTCTCTCTCTCTCTCTCTCTCTCCATCCTTTCCTCCCTCGCTCTCGTACTTCCCTCTCCTCTCTCGCCTTCCATCCTTTCCTCTGTGCATCTTTGCATCTATGCTCCCATCCATCCATCCTTCCATCCACCCATCATGCCGAAAAGCCTTATCCCTTACCAGACTCGGTGTGGTTTCCCTATTGACTGGCTTCCTTCCCTCGGGCAACGTATACCAGACACTCCATCTCTGTAACTGAATTTCCTCATCTTTTCTGGTTTCCTTCGTAAACGCCATCAAAATTAAATTCGATAACGCGCAGGTGACGTCATCCAGATGTGGCCGACTCCGCAGCGAAACCCAGTAAAAGGATGGAATTTATATAGCGCCGGCGTCCGAGTAAGACAGTCTGATGCTCTGAAGTGGCCGATGTCCAAGTTAATAAACGGCATGATTGACGGCAGAGGGCGTCCTATCTGACGATCTCAGATAGAACGATATTCGCCGCTGATCATATTCGCAAGAGAGCTGTCTTTGGTTTTTGTTTCTTGCTTTTATTATCTCACTCTATTTCTCTGTTTCTTGGTATATTTCTTTCTGTCATTCATTCATTCATTCGCTCGTTCATTCATTCATTCATCCATTTATTTATTTATTCATTCATTCATTCATTCATTCATTCATGCAATTCACTTTCTTAGTCTGTTTTTTGTTTTCGTTTTCCATTTTCTTCCTCCTTTCTCTGAGATTAGTTCTTTCTTTCTCTTCCACCTTTTTGTTCTGTTTTTTTCTATCCTTCTGTAATTACCATGCCTTTATCTTATCTTTATTTACTCTTCCTTTATCTTCCCAATTCTTACCTTACCTTATCTAACCTTGTCTTACCTTTCCCTTCCGTTATCTTACCTTACCATACCTTACCTTCCCTAACCTTACCTTACGATACCTTATTTACCCTACCTTAGTACTTCGTCTGAATTGAGTAGATTGTGTTACCTCCGAAGTCCGGTCTCAGGTGTTTGTTGTATCCCCTCAGCAGAGAATCCAAGAGACCAGTGATGTTGCGGTTCAGCTTTGTCCCTGCTCCTGCTCTCGCATCGATCAACCAGAGGCCCTGGCTGCACATTGAATAGACACGGATGAGGCCAATCAACTGCACCACGAGACTCACATAATTATGCCACTAAGGACTAATCCTGACAGAGGCAAGCCATTAAATGAGAAATTACCTTACCATACCCTACACTATGTTGCCTCAATTTACCTTACGATCGTACCATAACTTACCTTGTTTCCTCTTATCTTACTTTGCCTTACCTTATCTTTCTTTACCTCATCTTACCTTTCTTCAACTTATCTTACTTTATCTTGACTTGGCTTACCCTGCAACACTAAACCATACCTTATCTTAAGTAAACTTACTAACTCTACCTTAGCTTACCTTATTTTGCCTTACTTCATCTTATCTTACCTAGCCTACTCTTGCCTTACCAAATCTTACCATACCTTACGGTAACTTACTTCACCTTACCTTACCGTACCTCACCTCACCCTATCTTACCTTACTTTGTACACCCTATGTCACAAATGACTGTCGCAAAGTCGTGTATATTTTTGAACAGTGTGAATAGACCTTAAGGCAGAAAGTTCTAGAAGAAAAAAAGGGAGTGGTAAAAGGTGTGAGGAGGCTATAAATAGAGGAGTGAGAGAGAACTGGGAGGGGAAAAAGACAGTAAGAGAGTGAGAGGACAGTGATGAAAGAGGGAGACCTGAGCGGTTATAAAGTTACTATTTGAAGTTTATGTAAAGTCTATTTGTCGAAAGGTTTTAAAATAAATTTGCGAGCGAACTCGATCGAACATGGTTTGTTCGTAACACCCTATATACAGATAGCGCAGAAGTTCACCAAGTGCCACACTTGAAGCCATAAATAGAACAAGTTCTCCTGCACTTTTACTTCTTCCTACGGTCGTAGGTTTCACTGCGGCTGGTGTAATCATAGCGAGTGATGGCTGCTGATGCAGAGGCGAGCATCATCACCACCATCGTCATCGTCAGTAGCAGCTGTAGCATCCATAGCAGTGCGTGGTTCTCTGCTAATGGACGTCACATCCCTGATGGCATCTTTGGCCATTGTGCGAAAATTCGCGCCGAGTAAAAGCGGGGGATTCGTCAACGTCTCTTGCAAAACGACGGAATGCAGGAGGGGAGGGCGGGGAAGGAGAGGGAGGGAGGACCCGAAGGAGCAGGATGGAAGCAGGCTGCATGGGAGGAGGAAAGAGAGAAGGAGGAAGGAGGAACAAGGGAAGGAGGAGGGAGAAAGGAAGGGAGGAAGGAAGGATAGAGGGGAGGAGGAAAGAAGTGAGGATAAGAAGAGTAGGAGAAGAGAAAGAAGGATGGAAGTGGAGAAGGAAGAGTAAGTGAAGGAATGAGAGGGAAGAAAGAAGGAAAGGAAGGAGGAGGAAGGAGAAAGCGAAGAAGGAAGTTTGAGAATGGGAGGAAGTAGGAGAAGGAGGAAGGAAGGGAGGGAGAAAGAAGGAGGAAAGGAAGGAGGAAGGTTGAAAAAGGGAGGAAGTAGGAGGAAGAAGAAGGAAGGAGGGAGGGAGGAGACGGAGAGGAGGAGGAAAAAAAGGAGGATGAACAGAGGAAAGAAGCAGATGTCGGAGGGAGGAAGTTGCGAGGAGGACTGGAGGAAAGAAAGAGGGTACGGGAGGAGAAAGAGGGAGAAAAAGAGCACAGAAGGAGGAAAGGAAAGAGGAATGGAGAAAGTAGAAGGAGAAGGAAGGAAGTGGAGGAAGATAGGAGAATGAGAGAGAGAGAGCGAGAGAGAGAGGAGGAGGAGGAGGAGGAGGAGAAAGAGGAGGAAGGAATAGTGCAGGAAAGCGAGGAGGAAGAATTTAAGGAAGAAGTGGAAGATCTATATTTGGCCCCTCCTACTTCTAGACTTCAGTATCCGTCATTTAGCGGAAGAGCCTGATAAAATAATTTGCGCTCAGAGGCTTCTATTCCCGTCGAGTGTCGATTTATTGGGCGCTTCCGTACTCTGGCCTCAAACCGCCCTTCCTTCACAGTCCATCGAAAGGTCCGATACCCAACAGTAAAAAGCTCTTCATCTTCACTGGGTCCATCCCCCGCCGACTTTTTGCGCTTCTCCCTCGGCAAATTCTCGAGATTAAACCCACGACTCTCATCTGTGTGACAGCCGCCATCTAATGTGCCCATCTTCTAGCGCTACAACAACTTTGACGTATTACGACGTGGCCCTCACGGGCATTCGTAGCTGCGTACACCCACCGAAGGGCAGGGGCGTCGTTAAACGGAAGGACGCAATGGAAACCTAATTCGATCTCAGCCCGCCTTGGTCGGCAAGAAACCCGCAAAAGAGTTCGTAAAAGCTCTCAAAACTGGATCGGCATAAGTTGATTAGCGAGGCCGTTGCCCACGTATCCCGACTACTTTTGCTTCGCGGTAAACAGTCGTCTTCAAAGAATAAGTTCCATTTCCGCTTAGCGATAATTGCGGACACACGGTGGTTGGTGTGACTTCAGTTGGATCAAGTAGCGCTAGCTAAAAAAGCGATCACGTGTAGTTGAGTGCAGCAACTGTTGACTGAGTTGTGACCGGATTAGACTGCATTGAACCCGATTGGACTGAACCGAGCTGGTTTAGACTGGTAATAGTAAACTCGAGATTTCTATAGCGCCCAGAAAAAGCTCAGACGCGGGAACCAACTTGTTCACATATGCTCAATAGAACAAAACCGATAGGCAAGTGGGGTCAGATTTGGTTGCAGGTCAAAATCCAAGGGTCAGGAAGGCAGCAGACGTACGGCTACGATGGATAGTATCTTGAATTAGAGCGCAGGATAGACAAGATCCTAATCGTAATCTCGAGAGATTTATTACAGCGCCCAACGAAAGCTAAGTCGCGGGAACCAGCTTATTCACAGGCGCTCAGTCAAAACAAAATCAATAGGCAAAAGGGTTCGGTTCCAGGTCAAGATCCAGGAGTCAGGTAGTCAGACAGTCGGACGGCTACGGTGGATGGTGTTTGAAACTGAAGCCAGAAGAGAGTTAAGGGGAAGAGGAAGAATCAGGATAAGATTTTTAAAAAAGAAATGTTTTCAGTCTTGAGTGAAAGACCTGCGCAGAAACGGAAAGAGGTGAAGTGTTGGTGAGTTCCTATGCTTGACCAGATAACTGTCGCAATTCTGGCGGGAGTTTATTCCAAGAGGAAGAGAAGGAATCAGGATAGGATTTGTGAAAGAGGAGTGTTTTCAATTGGGAGTGAAAGATCTGCGCAGAGATTGCAAAGGGTGAAGTGTTGGACTGAATTGGATTAGACTGAATGGATGACCAGAATGAGACTGAACTGAACTGGCTCAAATTTGGATTGATTGGACTGGACTGGATTAGACTTAACTGGATTAGACCGGACTAGATTGGACTGTAGTTAGACTGGACTGGACTCCATTCAACTGATCTGGATCAGATTGGACTTTCGAACCGGAATGGACAGAACTGCATTAAATTTTTGACTGGAGTGAATTGGGTTGGACTGGCAAACTAATCGATACGAAGGACGAAGACATTTCATTTCAAACTTTGAATGATGTTTTTGTTCTCGTATTGCATGAAGACTCCTTGTCTCTCTGACTGCCTTTATCCCTCTAGTATCTGTTCTCTACCTGTCCCTAAATCTCTCTATAGCTGCCTGTGTGTCTCTTTCTGTCTCACTCTGTGTGTCTTTGTCTCCGTTTCTGCCTCTGTCTCTCTGTCTATCTCACCGTCTGTGTACCTCTTACTCACTTTCTCTTTGTCCAGCTTTGTCTCTCGCTCTCTGTTCCTCTATCTGTACGTCTCTCTGTCTGTTTTAGTCTCTCGTTATCTCTGTTTCTTTGTCTCTTTCTGTCTCTATCTGACTATCTCCTTCTGCCTCTCTCTCTGTCTCTCTCTTTCTCTCTCTCTCAATCTTAATCTCAATCTCTCTCTATCTGTCTTTGTTTCTGTGTCTCTCTCACTCACTCTGTCTTTCTCGGAGTAATAGACTTTGGAGTCCTCCATTGATCTGCCGGATAGATCTCCTCAGTGGGGACTTGGATGCTGTTTGCGAACAAACGTATTTCTGTAAACGAACGACGTATGATGTCAGTCGGATTTCAAAGAGAACTGACCGAGTCAGACAAGATCCGATTTAGACAGTCGCTTCATACTCTGCCAATGTATCAGTCTCCAAAGAAATCACATTCAGAAGTTCAAAGGCATAACAAATGACCCCAATATATTAAAGGAATGCCGTTCCAGTTTCCCATCCATTGTCAAATTACTTACAAACATATAAACATATATTCATATATATATATGTATGTATAGAGAGATAGTTATTTTAAGATTTAGACAATATATATATATATATATATATCGGGAGTATGAGAAGACTAAGAAAATAGTTTTTATATTGTACTTGAATACGAATATCTTTCTGTTAGTTGCTAGATGTCGCAGAACGAGATTGCTACGACTTCTATAGAGCCCCGAAGATATTATTACCTACTCTATCCAAAGACTATCATCTTGATCTTTACTCCAAGTCCAACGTCAGCCTAACAGAAAGCAGCTTTTAGAAGACACTGTCGTTCTGCCTGTTTGTTCTGCGGACGACTATTCGGGGAACAACAAAAATTGTCCAGCATCTCCTCCATCTCTTCCGCTCGTTATCCGTGCTTAAGCAACTACTCCCTGTAGGATACACACTCATAGCACGCGTGGAAGGAGGAGCTTAAGGTCCCTATGGTTCATCTCCAACTGATCTACGACGGATCTATGAGAAAAACGTCAGGGCCTCTACCTTAGGATTCTGTCAGTATCCCTGCCAAGGGGAGCTGCCACGGGGGGGGGGGGGACAGGCTGCGTAGCCATAGACGTCTAAAATATTTGTCTGTATTTAGATCCCCATGGCTTAGTCGGAAACTTAATTACCGAGCTGTCCAAACCTTACTTCGTCTGCCGGGATATTCCGTGAGATATACTGCATACGAACCCCTAATTGCCATAGACTACTACGTGATAGTCCCATGGTTAGCATGTCGGACTGTTAGTCGCGAGGTCTGCGGTTCAAATGCTGCCTAAGGCAGAAATTTCTTTCAAGATTTCGGTTCTACTTGGGCACCCTAGCGAACTCCGCTGTAATGAGTACACTGACAGTACACTAAGTGAGAAGATTAGGAGGCAAGGGAGATGGCTGGACGACACCCGTCCTCATGTGCCGAGGCTAAAGAAAATGAAGTCGTTAACACATCATACTCGTCGCTGCCTCTCAGAGATAGCTTTGAGTAACTGCTCTTCATGCAAACTCTTAATTGCCATACATCTCTATGAACTGACATCGGCTTAACCTCATCCTCCCATCTCTGAAGCGTACCTCAGCTTTCAAAGTACTTAGCATAACTCCCATAAGAAGACCTCAACAACTTACTTATTTACTCATTCGAATCAACACTGTGATATATATACATCCATGCACACACAAGTATCTGTCTGTCTATCTACCTGTTTGTCTATATGTCTGTCAATCAACTAACCAATAAATAAAATAAATCTAGCTAGCTAGATATCTACCTACCCATATCTACATACAAACCTACTTACCTACCTATCCATCCATCCATCCTTCCATCCCTCCTTCCTTCCATCCATCCTTCCATCCATCCTTCCTTCCTTCCATCCATCCATCCATCCATAGATTGAAAGAAAGAAAGATAGACGAATAGACAGATAGATACATGCATACACAGGCAGACAGAGAGACAGACAGATAGATCGATAGACAGTTAGATAGTGCTTGCCTATAGTCATCGATCCCAGAATTCCTTTTACCGGAGCCTAATCCACCTACCTAGCGAGAAGCATCACCAGGAGCTGTATCCATCCGAGCCAGCTGATCATCGCCTCGAATGATTTCAGGTCACGCTGCGCAGACAGATTCGAACCTACGACTCTCTGACTACAGCGACTGGCAGCGTCCGGACTCGCCTCTGATCGGCAAGAAGCTGGCGAGGTCGTTCCGTATCTTGCCCCGGCATGCTTCGAGCTCGGTCAGACGCTGTGGATTCGCAGGCTGCTGACGACGAATTCGACTCGGCCGGATGCTCCGGTGAGTCTGGGCACGCTGCAAAATGACACCGCTACACTAGAACTCTCGTAGACTGCAGCAGAGCCGAGCGAGGAACAGACGAACGCTGTAAGGACGGCTTTCCTTCGTAGGAGACGATTTTCTCGAATTGTTTCAGTTTAGTGGTTTCCTTACGTATTCCCGGCTCTCATAGAATCTAATCGAAACGTAACTAAGCTAATCCCATCCAATCTAGTCTAGTATAGTCTAGCCTAGTCTAGTCTAGTCTAGTTTAGTCTAGTCTAGTCTAGTCTAGCCTAGCCTAGCCTAGCCTAGCCTAGTTTAGTCTAGTCCAGTCCAGTCTAGTCTAGTCTAGTCTAGTTTAGTCTAGTCCAGTCTTGTCCAATGTAGACTGGTGTAATCCAATCCAGTTCAGCCCAGCCTAACCTAAAACAATCTTAATCCAGTCCAATCCAAACAATGGATAGTCGCTTGAAGTAAAACCATCGCCAAACTCGTTATCCCGGTTGAAAGACTCTCTGTATTCCCGACTCCCTCCCTTACTCCTGTCTTCCTTTTCTATTCCTGGCTTCCCTCTCTATTCGTAGCTTCCTTTTCTCTTCGTGGCTTTTCTCCATCTATGGCTTCCTTCTCTTTTCATGGTTTCCTTCTCTATTCATAGCTTCCTTTTCTATTTATGGCTTCCTTTTCTATTTATGGCTTCCTTCTCTATTCATGGCTTCCATCTCTATTCCTGTCTTCCTTCTCTATTCCAAGCATCCTCTTATATTTCCGACGCTTTCTTAGATTCCCCTTGTAGCGCTTCTTCGCAGATGGAAATTCCTCTGCGAGTGCGTAAACTGAACGTGCAAGTGATACGGACCCAAAGTCGCTTTATGAACCCGACGTATCAGCATGTCTTTAATTTGCTAGTTTTCGCAATCATGGCCGAAATCAGCGGTGTTTTATTGCGGCTCACGGCCCAGAGAATCACTCGACTAATAAGCTATCTACTGCCCAGGGTTTATCCCGGCACGTCTTGCAGCTCGCCGCAAGTCCCGGAAGACAATTTGGGGAGGCAATACCCAACAGCAAGGCGACAATCATACTGCCAGTCCGTCCTTTTATTCGTCTCTCTGTCATTCAGTCCGTCCATCCATGCGTCGATCATTCCAGTAATCTATAAATCAATCAATCAACCCATACGTCCACCCATTAATCCATCCATCCATCCAATAATTCATCCATCCACTCTTTGTTCTTCGTTCCTTCATTATTTCCTCAGTTCCTCCATTTTCCCTCTTTCCTTCCTTATCTTCTTAGTTCTTTCCTTCCCTCATTCCTTCCTTCCAACCTAAATTCCTTTCTTCCTTCCTTCATTATTGCCCTCCTTTTTTTCCTTCATTCCTACCTTCCTTCCTTCCTTCTCTCTTGCTTTCCTCATAATTTGATCATTAGCAACATGTAAACAACGAGTCTTCGCCTTACATTCCAACCATTCTCCGTATCCATGGTAACAGCGCTATCGCACAGTTAGACTCGGACGTTGCTACGGGCAACTTCGAAATGAAATCGTGACCTTAAGCGATCCGTCATTCGATTGATTGACAGATTGGTTGATCAGTCAATCGATCCAGTTTTTCTGATTGCCATTTCCGTTTCTGCGCTTCAGCCGAATTATTCTTCAACCCCAGGACGGCCCCGAAGAGGACCAGCACTGAAAAAGGTCTCTTCCAACATCCACCCCTCAGATTAACAGCATCTGCTGCTCGGTAACTTCGACAGCTTAATAAATTTAGACAATAATCTTAGTTCATCCGGTCTTTTCTAATCTTACTCTACTACATTCACCTTGTCTTACTTCACATTATCTTACATTGTCTTACCTTTCTCAACCTTTACCGTACAATACTTTACTACAACTTACCTGGATATTCCTTTCCTAAACTCACTTGATCTAACCTTAACTTTCTTACCTTATCCTACCTTACCTCTGCTTTTAAACCTCACCCTATCTTACCTTAAGACGACGGCGGTTAACAAGAAAATGACGAGGACCATTTGCACTCTTCAAATGACATCCAAATGAACAGCTTGTTCTAAACAGAAAGACTTCTTTCAGTCTGTCCGTCTGTCCTTTTACGCTCCCACCCACCCACCCACCCACCCACCCACCCACCAATCAATCATCTCTCCTTCCATCCATCTAAAGCTCAATCTACCCACCCACTGCCCATCCATCCATCCATCCATCCATCCATCATCCATCTACCCTCTCTTCCTTCCATCCATCTGTCTGTCTGTCTGTTTCTGCGTCTAAGTCCTTCTATCCGTTCGTCCGCCTGTTGTTCGCCAAGCGAACTCATAAACCGTGGCACGTAGGCCATGGGTGCCAGGTGCAGGCGACGCTGCCACCGTCCGCTTCGCTTCAACAGCTGCGACAGAGTTGAGGCGGATACCTCTGCGGTGGCACAGATGGGTCAACCGACTGAAATAGAAATCATTAACCATTCTCCAGGAACTGTCACTGTACACTAAATGCCACTCCCTTGATTCTCACTCACCAGTAATTGCAACTCTCCACTAATTGTCACTGCCCTTTAATTGTCACTACCTATAAATTACCTCTGCCCAATCATCGAAATCATTGCCCATTGATTGTCACTCTACTAACTTCGTCTCACCGCTAATTATCCATTCCCTATTAATTGCAACTATCAACGCTAGTAGAACTTATCGAATGACAAGTTTATTGGAGTAAAGTTGGTCCTTTTGTGTTACCATACACCCCTCCCTCCCTCCGTCCAATGCGTCCACCAATCCTTCCGTCCTTCCATCGTCCACCTGCGCGAGTCCAGAATTCGTAAGTAGGTGAGAGTCTGGATTCGAGGTCCCTCCTCGCGCTGTCGAATTACGAAGTGCACTCACGATGTCGACTGACAATCGACCGTCAACTTCCGCTCAAATGTCCGATGAATTTGATTGGCAAAACCGGAAACGCGTTGAGTTTCCGACGCGTTTGCGCGAGAGGGAACTGTCTTCCGGTTGGCGGACAGCGAGCAAACAGCTTAGGGTCTTAAGAGTCATGGCTGGCTGGAGGAGTTACTTAGGTCGTCGGAGGGTTGTCTAGCGCTGAAGACTAGTGTGGATCCATCTGTAGATGTTGTTACAGTACTCCGAAGAAGTTGAGATTGGATCAGATTAGATCAGATTGGATTACATACACACATACATACATACATGTATACTTTACATATATACATATATGCATACATACACACATATATACATACATACATATATACATACATACATATATACATACATACATATATACATACATGCATACATATATACATATATACTTTACATCCCTCCATATATACATACTTACATACATACATACATACATATATACATGCGTACATACATACATAAATATATCTATATACACATACATACATACATGTATGCACACATGCATACACACATAAATCCATTCTTCTGCCTATTCAATAATTCATCTATTTATTTATTCATCCATCCATCTATTCATCATCCATCCATACATCCATCCATCATCCGCCCATCCATTCACTCATCTATTTATTCATCTATCCATCCATGCATCCATCCATACGTACATACATACACGCATCTATACAAGTATGTGAGATAAAATCGTCTAGCAACATTCCACTTCCTCTAGTCGATTACTTTTCCCGCCGACATGCCAACGAATGACATCCGGTCGGGAACGTTTGGCTTCCGGTAAACACAAGATGGCGATATTAGAGAATCTCGCATCGGCATTTGAATACATTCTCTATTATCGCTCAGACTGGGGTCGGTTTTGAATACAACCCCTATTATCGCCCAGACTCGATACACACCGTCGGCTAAACGCACGAGAAAGCTCCGGGGAACCGGCCGACGTTCGGCCGACACTTTCTGGCGTGTTTGAATAGCTCGGCCGGTTGGCAGGCCCCCTGCTCCTTCAATTGTTTTGACAAATAGTCAGACGGAGACGAATGGCTGATGCGGGTTGATAGGCTTAACGTCAAATTTCTCTTCGATTGGTGGATTTCTGTCTGCGCTGTTTTCGCAAGAGATTAGTCGTTGTATGTACAAGATATCAGACGAATGTACACATAGGATACTATTCCGTGCAATGGAGGATACTCTACACCGTGAACGGAAAAACACGACCCCTATACATCAGTGCTAGCTTTAAAAAAAGTTAAAAATTCAGTAAATCTAAAAACGTTTTATCCTCTTCGTTTACCGCCATTTTCATAAGGTAACTTTTTAAAAACTAAATTTAAATTTTAAACAGTCCCTGCTAAGAAATAAAGTCACACTGACATCATTTTTAAAAAGTTACCTTAGGATAATGGATGTAAACGAAGAGGATAAAACGGTTATACGTTCTCTGCGAAAGAAATGAGCATTTATTTTTAAAAATCCACAGTTAAGACATACTTAAGTTAAGTCACGGTTAAGACAGTTTAATCACTGTAGTCAATTTCTCTAGTTTGGATTAAACTTGAACAAATAAGTAAGTAAGCAAGCAAGTAAGTATATTCTTTATTAACCAATAGCTAATCGCACATTGGTTTACAAGTATTTAAGAACACAAGAAAACTTAA
>OZ029920.1:32225569-32289469 GCA_964023275.1 Norana najaformis
AGATTTGCTAAAAACCATCACAGGCATATTTTACTATTTCCAGGTTCATTTCACTTTGCCTATGGGTGCTTTAAGTAAAAGGCAAAAGGTCAAGGAAAGAAACTTGATTATAAGCCTCAAATAGAAACTCCTCACAAGGGTTGAATGACCCTATGGCTGAGGCTCCAACATGACCACAGCAATCCAACTACAGGGCACCACTTTCAACTTCCTCACTTGCACTGGTACTCATTGGCTGACCCTGAAAGGATGGAGGGCTCAGTAGGCATCAGTGGTCTCGTTTTCGATGGATGGTCACCATCCAAGTACTCACTACTTTTGATGTTGCTTAACTTCACAGCTCCTGCCATCATCTATATGTGTAGCACCTTAAGGTATGAAAATGTAAATAACTAAATTGTACATAAATAGTACTAATATAAACATACATAAGCAATGCAACAAGGTTCAACCATAACCCTAAAGATTAAAAAAATTGTCTATATGGTCTGCACTTAATTACACCTTCAGCAAGAAGTGAACAGGAAATGCCACAAAGGTGGCTGTGCAACTCCAGGTTTGGCAGTTACCTTAATCTAGATCAGAGGCATCAAACATAGGAGTTAAGGAAGTGCAGATTGGTAGCTTATTCCTAAATCATGGCCACTTGACAGTGGTAACAAAAACCCATTAAGTAAAGTAGACTTATGAAGAAACCACTTAAAAACAAAGACAGAATTCAGAAATGCTGAAGAAGTGAACTCAGACACAAAGTCACTTAAAAGACACAAGAAACTTTAAACAAACCCAGAGAAAGAAACTGCAAACTTAAAATTATCCAAACATAACAGATGGTGGTCAAGAAATAAAGACGCCATTAGATCGGAACAGAATAGATTTTTTTCAGTATTAAATAAAGTGTTAGTATCAAAAGCATTCACTGACGGTGCCAGCTAAGTTACTTCCACTCAAGCTACATAACAGGACACTCAAACCTCCCTAATACAAGGTGAGCACTTAAGCACCTGGCTAACATGTCACACAGATTAGATTTCTAAAACCTTAATAAAAGATAAAGTTGAAAATGCACCATGTCTGTTGGCCAAGTTCTGCTTCAGTTTCTTTTCACGTTGCAATAGGGTAAACAAACGCCAGGCTCTGAACGCTCGATTACTGTGGTAGTATCTGTTCAATAACAATCATGACCATTAAAAATTGGAGGTAAAGCGTACTAGATAGCAACAAGGTCACCCAGCCTTGCAGAATGCAGGCATCTGTGGCCAAGACATAACTTCTCGAGAAAAGATGGAGCACAGCAAGCAATTATGCATGAGTGTTAAGATCCTGAATTTGCTGCATTTCTCCATGGGTAACCAGCACAGTTCCTCACACATGAAGCTGGATATACAGTGCAAATCACTTAAGAAGAAAACAGATAGGACAAAATATCGCTGAGCATGAAATGAAAACCTGGTCCATTCTGATGTCAATGCATTTTAACATTAAATTATTCTCCTACGAGGAAACTGATATGATGAAAACATCAGTTATTACGAAAATGATCTTACTCTCATATGCTGAAGCTATGAAAATGAAGTTGCTAACAAATCACAGGTGTGGCTGTCCCTCAGAAGCAAGCTAATGGGACTGCCCTTCTTCTTCATCATACAGGCACAATGGCAGATTATATTTGCCTTTTATGCCTCTATACCATATATGAATTTCTGTAGCATTAGTGTAGATATGAAACAGTTATAAATTCAAAACCAAAAATTAAGAATAATTACGACTGTAATCAGAAGATCAAAAGAAGTTTCCCAAGATTGTAAATTTCAATTTTTTTTCTATATAATGAGATTTATTGATTAAATACAAAACTGAATAATGAAGTGGTGCACAGCTACCTGTAATGTAAGCTGGCTCTGATACTGAGACGCCATTCCTGTCTTGCCTCCCACCACATCTCATTCCACTCCATAAAACAGGTTTTCTTCAACCGCTGTTCATACAGCTTTCTACAGAATTAAAAAAAAATTCTGTCTTCAATTCAAAAAAAAAACTTTATCAATTCAGAATAAATTTATAAGATTCAGTTTTAGTCAGTCAGCTTCAGATACTTTACTGAAAACCAAAAAAAAATACTAAATACATTTGTATTAATGTTTGCACTAAATCATGGTGCCAATGCAAGGCACAGAGAAAGCAATTTTGTCGGCACAGCTTCAACATTTATTTACATGTTATCAATGTTAGGCACTTACACAAAACTACAATATTACACATATTGTTAGTTCAAATAACGTTGCTTTGTGTAGCCATATGACTGGTTTTCCTCTTTCCTTGTGTCACAGTAGCAGCTGTCATTTCCTGGACAGTTAGTGGATATGTTCTTTCAATGCTGGTTGTTGATTGAGTTTTTGATGGGTCATTCCAGCTCAACTGAATTAATTCTGAGCAATAACCTCATTCAACCATCTCAGAATTGGCAAAAATTTCAATCACATGAAGTAAGCTGTGCTAGATGGAAAAGCCCAAAATTTTTCTGCAACATTTAAAAATACTTTCTGGGATATTGCGGATTCCACAACCCCACCCCAGAAAGGCGTCTTGCAAACTTTGAGATGTCCATTTATTGAAAATTTATATCTTTAGAACTGTTGCCAAATAGCATATCAAAGTTTTTAAAGATCTTTTGAAGCTGTCAATTGACTGGGCTTCAAACTACCGGCTTGCCTGATTATAGCGTAACGTTAACTCAAGAGAAGACACACAGTCCTTGATTTTGTAAACATAATTATGAAAATGAACAGTACTTAAGCCGTCGAAGATACAATTCTAAACATAACACTTTATCAACGACATGTGTAACTCAAACTAAACACTGAGCAGATGACAGACTACTACCACCAAATCTTTTCATGCTCATTTAACACTGCACCCACATTCGCCTTATATAATCTGTTTTCCGTCAAGTCTGCAGACAAGCCTAGACATGCCTTCCATTATTGTGCAATCATGGATTTTCCAGAAGGTAATAGGGAGCAACAGGGAATTCTACATAAATGCAAAGGACAGAGCAAGAGCAGAAGAGGCCCAAAACGCAAGGGAACCTTGAGGGAGGGAAAGATTTGGAGAGGAAGAAGCAGGGGAATGGGATATTGGGAGGGGAGATCAAAGAGCAGATGAGTGGTAGGGAGAAAAACAGAGGGAAGAGTCGAAAAAGAGCGAAAGGGAAAGGATTAGGGAATTCTATAAATGTAAGAGAAGCAGGAAAGGGAGAGACGGGGAAGGGGAAGGAGATATCAGAGATGAGGAGACATTCTCTATGCATCATCACCTGGCCACTGAAGGTTGAACTCGTCCAAATGTTTTCTTCATCCATAAAAAGAGAAACTTTCTAGCCAAGCATCTGGAAAATTGAAACATAAATTACTCAGTTATGCCTTTAAATGTATGTATGTAAATATGTACTGGTATGTATGTATGCATGTACCAGTATGCACAGTCTAGGGATATGCAGAAGTACACCAGTTTTAGGATAAAATATATTTATTTCTACAGCTATTACAAGTGAAACATAACTCACACAGTAAACAAGACATTGACCTCTGGCAGTGACAGACCAGCAAACACTCTCACAAGAAGAAAACACAATGTCCACCAATAGATGCTGATTGAAACATCTCAGAAGAGCTAAACAATTCTTCCACACAGGAACATTAAATATGACTAGTCGAGAGACTGACAACAAAACCGGCAAAGCAAAAGACCAAAACCAGAATCCAGCCTCAGTCAAAGTTAAACACAATACCTTGAATAAGGTTGGCTTTCCCACCCAAATGTACACAAGGAGCACAACATACAACAACATAACCCATTCAACGGAATCTGCCTTTGCTGTGCACAATGACATCATGTGCTCTACAGATAAAGAGAAAGAGACAGCACCTGTGTCTTCATAACATGTCTGCCACTTCTCATACTGTAGATTCTCTTCTTTTGCATCATCTCCAGCACTGGTTTGGGGGTTTCTGGTCCAACCCTCAATTGGTTTGCTACTTATCCTGGTCCATGCACTCAATCAGTGAATTTAAATGGTAAGTACTCTTTTAGTGCTTTTTTGAGATGTGGAGTCCCACAGGGTTCTGTGCTTGGTTCTCTTTTGTTTACATTACACATCACACCATTAGCCAGGTTGGTAATCACTGCATTCTGCAAGCCAGGGGACCTGCTCGTCCCGCACTCCTGTAAGATGACGCATTACACTGTGCTTTCTTGTGTGTCAGACTGTCCCCCTCTGGAACATTCTTCCACTAAAAATATGTACTTTCCAACAGACAGCTTAAGAAACATTTTCAACTCATATAAAGTCGCACTTTTCTAGATCTGTTATATGGCCATGTTTTTGTACGTTTGTGAGGCTCTTATTAGGTGCAATATAAATAGCCTGACAGATACATATATGCCAACTGCTGCCGACCTGCTTTTCATTCTCTAGAGCCTTAACATAGTTTCCAATTTTCTAGCTGGCTCATTTTCAAATGACCAGGGCAAGCCCACCCCTTGTGCTGCTGTTCAGTTCTTTGGTGCAACTAGCAGGTTTGGACAAATTTCTGGTTTCATACTCAAAGAACTGCAATGGGTTCCAATCCACCGTAGAACATCATACATTTTGCTGATGATGTACAACTGTTGGATTTGTTATGCCTCGATGTACCTTTATTGAATTGTGCATTGATGCCTCCACACTTTCAGGTCATAAAATTTATTCAGTCTGCCACGCAGAGTAATGGCTGTTCCTCAGCTCTGAACTTTAGCCTGAACTTCCCATCCAGAACTGTGCAGCCTGGATGAGAACTTTGCAGTGACTGACACACTCTCAAAAAAAGTTACCTGGCAACTTAAGACAGGAACCCCTAAACCTAACCCTTTCCCTTGCCCTCATTCACACAGACTGAAAACTTTAATTTCTCAAAGTCAACCTCTTTAAAAAAACAGCTGAAATTGTATTTGATGCATAACTCTTAGTTCTTGGGCCGACTTTTGACTTTGTAAAGCACCCTAGAAGTAGCCTGCTACTTACGATGCTATATAAATTGTCGTCATTACATTACATTACATATACATGTTGTTAACATTACACAGTCTTACAATGGTCACCACTAGCAACATCCATAACCTCACATAGAACAGATAAGTCAACAAACAGATCTCTCACATCCTTCCCTCAAAACTTTAAGAATAATTGTAGCATGCATAAAAATAAAGCAAATCAAATAACAAATATGATAAGTACCACACCTGATGCGCAATTCCTTGACACGACCACCTAGATTCCACTGGTACCCAGGTCGATACTGACGGACAACATCTCTTTTGCGCTGCCTTGCACTAGTCACCTGTCTTGGAATTTTAGAGGCCTTATGATCAGTCAGTGTAACATCAGCACAACCATTCCGAGCATTCTTCGTACTTTGACGTAGCTTCTTCTTTAAAACTGGTGTCTTTCTGTTCAGATACAAAGGTGGATTTTAATATTACTTATGGTCTCGATTACCCATATAAAACAATTCTTATGATCTAAATAGAAAATGTAAGCAGACCCATGATTTCTTAAGTTCTGATTAGAAAGAACAGAAATACTGACACATATGCACACATACGCTATGTAAAGACCAGTATTAATGCAGTAACCAAAAACCACTTGCTGCATGGATAAGTGCACTTCAATGAACTTCGCTGAAAATATCAGTCCAGATATACATTTCTCAGAATATTTTACTATTACCACACACTTTGCATTTTAAAATAAACTGAAATAGGCTCAATTTATGATCAGCAGTAACACTCCAACATATATTTGTGCACACTGTTTTGCAAACACATCTACTATTAAGAAATCTACTATAATCTATTACTACTATTATCAGCTACTATTATCCCATTATGAAAATGAGGTAGTTACGCATGCAAAGTTAAAGAAGGAACAATCCTACACAATTGCCCACATGCAAAATATTACCTACAATTGTGTCCGACAATGCAGATTTAGGACTTTGAACCCAATCTGTGAAACAAATGACTATTGGAAATAGCTATCGCATTTTGCTAAATTACAAAGGAGCACATCTGACACACTATACAGTGCGGACGCGTTAACGCGTACCCGGTTTACCCGCGATTCCGCATAACGCGAAGTGGTCGTATGTCCCCCAAAGCTATTGACTTAACACGCCGTATCGGTTAACGCGTTTTACTACCGGGAATAAGGCTAATTAAAACAATAGAGACATACTCCGGCAGCTGTTACATTCCATTCATTCCCGAACTTGGCATTAGTCGTACAAGCGGGAGGGTGTTGCCTAAATAAATGGGCCTGTGACTCAACCGCGGGAGGGAGCTAATTAGGGCAGGAGGAATGGACAAGGAAGCCTGGCTGGAACCGGTTTTAACCGGTTAGGAGGGGGAATCGGCAGAACAAGGCAGGTATGGCCTAACCGGCGCGACCGCAGAGAGGTTGGCTGGCTGGGCGGCCAGCTGAGTACAGACCTGCCTGCCGTGCGAAGAGGAGCTTGGCTGAGGGAACAGCGTGGGATAGGGGGTGTGGGCGACCGAGTAGCAGAGGTCATATATTTCAACACTGTCCCGGGTAACGCGCGAACTGGTTTACACGGGTTTCAAAGGGCGTGTCCCCCCACTACTTCGCGTTAACGAGTCCGCACTGTATATCTAAAAATAAGTTAGACAGAGGTGAGTACTTTATATTTCCTGAAACTAGACCACAAACTGAAGCTATGTGGAAAGTTTCATGCTTGTATATGGAATAGCTACTAAAATACAGTGACTGGAGAATGTAAGAAAAAATTTGTACTTTGCCATGACACTGAAAATCTGCCAACCACCTCAAATCTCAGGAAATACTAGATATTAAGGTCTGAAACTTTGCAGACCTTCATATACATAGTTATCTACATACTGGGCGAAAATGACTGGTGAGGTGGGAATGCTGTCCACAACTGGTTGAGTTGATGTGGAATGACCCCCCCCCCATTAAGAAGCATTCCAGATTTCAATCTAATCTCAGAACTTCCACAGTACTACTTTAATAATGCACAAGACACCAGTCAATGCGTGACAATGCCATCTGCAAATCCAGTAGTCAGGTCAAATGGATTCCACAGAAAGGAAAGCAAATAAGCAGTCAGAGGTAAGCCTTCAGCCAAAACTGGACAGAGATCCAGCAAGCAGACTGGACTTGAATCCTCTGCACCTGTATTCAAAGTTGTAAATTCAAATCTAACAGCCAATCCAGAAACCTTACCTAACCAAGGAAAAAGCTCTCTGGCCCAGGACAACTTTCATTCATGTCATAAGGTTGTGACATGAGTGAGAGCACTGTAGCTAAATAAACAGAAATTCTGAAAAGCAAATAACAAGAAATAGCCCAAACTGCCAACTCCACATAACCACCTTAGATTCTTGCATCCTTCTGATACTGGTTTGCTGCAAGAATCTAGGTTCAGGACAATTGTAGGATCACATGCCTTTAGCTGCTGTGCTCCTCATATCTGGAATCATCTACCACAAAAGGCCCAACTTGCAAACTCGCTATCATCTTTTAAATCACTTGTTAAGACTAACTACTTCACCCTGGCTTTAGCATGATTTCATCTTGGCCCCTAAGGAGCATACATCCACATCTCAGATTCAGGTGTACTGACATTGCACATGTTACAAGTGCTTCAAATAAATAAAATGAAATGAAGTAGCCTAAAATTGTAGAAAACAATCACAATCAGCAACAAAAAGCATTAAGCTTGTGTACTCTGATGATATACACTTTGGTCCCTTGCTTATAGACATTTGACATAATGTATACTCCAGTGATCCACATTTGGTACTGTACCACTGGACACTGACAATAACTGTGGATCTGTCATTCAAATAGATCTTTCATTCAAACATCAAACAACATGTGTACTCTCTAGCCGCACTCAGACTTGCATGAAACGTACGCTAATGTATTTCAGCATGGCCCTCTTAACCTGCAGTTCATTGATGTTGGCTCCCGATGACTGCATGTAAACGGCACTGCACTGTACATATAAATCAGCCAACCTACCTCTGTTCCATGTTTACCCCTCATGCAATGTAAAATTCATTGTAAGTTCCACCAATATTGGCGGAATGTTAGTGGAATTCCTACCTTTTCATAGGACAGAGCCAAACCACAAACAGCAAGTGGTGGAAAAGTCCATCAATGAAAAGATGGTTGAAAAGATGGAATGCTGAACCAGGTTTTCATAGAATGGTCCATCATTCAAAAGATGGAACATTCCACCAGATGCTGATAGAATGGTCCACCTCTGAAAAGGTGGAATGGTCTACTAGTTTTTGGTGGACCGATCCAACAATTATTGGTGAAAAGGTCTATTGTGGAAAAGGTTGGATGCCGCACCAGTTCTGGGTGGAACGGTTCTTCGTTCAAAAGGAGCAATGCTCCTTCAGTTATTGGTTGAATGGTCCACCACTGAAATGTGGAATGCTCCAGTTGCACATCAGTAGATGTGCACTGAAGTCTTTTCCTGAAATTCTGTTGCATCCAGCTCTACTTATCTTTATTAGCAAAAACAGCCAAATTACAGCGGGCAGAATATTTAATTACTTTATATTCAATTTGTGGATGACATGTAAGTAAATATCAATATTATAATAAAATAGTGTCTTTCTTGTGGACTTATCATGAAACCTGTTGTTAGGAATAATAATATGAAATCTGTGAAATGATATCTAATTTGAAATTTGCGAAATGATATTAATGACCTTGAAATACTTCACATCTAACACATCATGAAATAAAACCTTATATTTAATTACGGTCTTTCATAAACAACCTCAAATTATTTGCCAGATGGCCAATTAATGAACTGCAATCAACATCAGAATAAAGCGATGTATTTCATGTAGAACTATTATTTGCCTGGTCATTATAAATATTAGAACGATATTTAGTAGTTGGTCTCTCCATCGATCTGGAACTCCCTACCTCCTCATGGTTGCAACTCTGTTACTGAGACTATCAACTGCTTATAAATTATCAAAAACTAAGTTTATTCTTCCAGTCTGTTTGTGGTTTTTAATGTTTGCTGTTTTGCGGTTCAAAGTGCACTTCTGAACTTTGTAAAAAGATTATCAAATTTCAGTTGTATTATATTGTACTGAAAAAGCTCAGTGCAGGCACCAGCTTATTCACAAGTGCTGCATCAAGTCACAGGAGTTGTCCAGATATTGTAATTATAACTGTAATTAGTAACTTTTGCTGCAACGATATCTAATGCACAAGGCATAAACCATTATTTCACCAAAGCCAAGCCACAATCAAATCAAATTCCTGAAAGTCAGTCCACTATGACAGAAAAGCTGCCTTTGGTGGATAAGCAACTCGAAAACGGTAAGCCTTAAGTTGAGAACGAAATGATGCTAGCAACTAAGCAGAACAAACAGACACAAGGAGGGCATTCCAAAATGTAGGTCCAGCAACCGAAAAAGCACGTTTACCCAGAACAGTCCTAGTCCAAAGGTATGACCAGAGAAATACAGTCAGATGACCTTGCAGAATAATGGTAAGTCTGGGAAATAAGGACTGATTTTAAGTATCTTGATTGGCCAGAGTTCAATGTTTTATAAACTGTAAGTCCCAATTTCAAATAAATCCTTTGCTAAATAGGAAGCCAATGCAAAGACTTAAGAACAGCAGTTATAAGCTCATATTTTGATGTATTAGTTATGGTCTAACCAAATAGTTCTGAACACTAGAGTTTCTGCATGTATGACTTTGTGATGCCAAAAAGAAACGAGTTACAGTAATCAAGACAACTTGTCGCATAATTGCAATCTCGATTACAATCTCTGGATGCCATACTGTTCACCAAACCGGTGTTCAAAATCAGAGATTACAAAATACTTTTACTTTCACTTAATTATTAAAGTTAGGTTTACTTTAAAAATGCTTTATATAGATTCTCAGATACATACATACATACATAAATTCCTTTGGGCTTGTACTGACACACTCCCCTTCTTCTCTCTTTCTACTCCAATCCCAAACATCACCCAACGCTACGCCACGCTCTTTCTGCCCGACTCTTGGATCTTGACCTGGAACCGAACACTTTTGCCTATCGATTTTATTTTGGCTGAGCGCCAGTGAATAAGCTGGTTCCCGTGACGTGGTTCTCGTTGGGCGCTGTATAAATCTCGGGATTACGATGACAGAGTAAAATACCCGTACTCAGAGTAAAATACCTGTACACAGAATAGGTATGGTTGAATGTTGTAGATTGGTTTCCGTGAGCTTCATTGTCAGCTTCAATTAGCGTTTCAATATTTTTCGCTGCGTTTCCTTGCGTGCGGATTTTTTGCGCCCGAGTGTGAAATTGTGAGTTCAAGTCCCGGAGTATGGCTTGCTTCGCCAGGGCACTAACAGCTACGTCGCTCTCTACCTCAGCAGCGAACAACTCCACCTTAGCTAGTGCAGCCATAGGATTTTCTTCGTTTGAGTAAGTCATTGAAGTAAGACTGATAATAATAATTTAAAAATTAAAAATCAGAAACTTTAAAACAAATTATAATAGCTTTGCCGCTTCCGAATCACTATAGCAATCCACAAAGCGCTTAGGTTCACATCCGGCGCTAGGTACTCAGTCTTCCGTCATTTGATTAATAATTTAGCGCAATTTTTCCTAACGCTCTAATTTACAAAGGTTAAAAATAAAATGTATATAGGTTTTATATAGCGACCGTATGGCCTCGACCCTACTCATTTTGCAATGAATTTATCAGGTGAGATCCTTAACTACCGCTGCCCGTTTGAATGGGCCCCACGCCATTTAAGGTCCCCGTGCACGGACCGTACTAGCCCCAGATTTAAATCTCTGAAATAAGCCACGACCGGGACGCGAACCTGGGATCCTCACGCACAGAGGCTCCTTGGCGTACGCACTTACCGATGTAGCTAACTAGGCTCGTTCTCTGTAGATCAAAGTTTCTTCTCCACTCATTTAGGTGTCCACTTGGACTTAATTACTGCAAGAACTCCACAGTTTAAGAGTTAGCGTTCACGGCAATACAATACAAATATCACACGCAAACAGCGCCAAAATGAGTTTAAATCGTAATTGTGTAGCCTAGTATTCTATTCCTCGAGATTTCTACTGCGCCCAACGAAAGCTAAGTCGCGAGAAGTCCTCCTCTCATTAATTCTTTCTTCTTCATAAAAGCGTCTTTTCCCATTGCTATTCTATTTACTTCATTATAACATTTTGCATCTGTTGTAATCATACTTCCTAAATAGCAGAACTAGGCCTACTTGACCTGCTCCAACTCTTTGTAATTGTAATTGTAATTTGAGATTTATAAAGCGCCTCTTAGAGGATAAACTCAACAGAGGTGCTTCCGACCCGAAAAAGTAAAATCACTGTTGAACAGTACAAGTACAGTCTTCAGGCGCCTGCGGAACACTGAGAGGGGGAGAGAAAAGAGCTCAAGTCGCAATTCTTGAGGGAGACGATTCCAGCAGGTGGGACCAACATAGGCAAAGCTTCTGGACTGGGCTGCAGCGGTACGCATGCGAGGGACAAACAGAAGATCTTGAGTGGCCGAGCGAAGGTTGCTACGGCCCGGCAACGAGGAGACCAACGTGCAGAAGTCAATGAGGTAAAGGGGAGCAGAGCCAAGAACACAATTGCGCATGAGGGAGAGTATCTTAAATTGGACACGCTGCTGGACGGGGAGCCAGTGAAGAGTGTCACAAATATAAGACGAGATGTGGCCATACTTTGGAATGCCCCCAATGAGACGAGCAGCAGAGTTGAGCACAGATTGTAGCTTAGCAGTGTTGGCAAGCGATAGGCCGGTAAAGATGGCGTTCCCAAAGTCAACCCTTGTGCAAATGAGGGCATGGACAAGCATGGAGATAGCGTGAAAGGAAAGAGTACGGCGAATGGTACGGAGCTGACGAAGATGGTAAAAACAAGAGCGAGAGACGCTGTTAACATGTTAACTCTTCATCTTTTATTATTGTACTCACTGTTGTTTCTTCCTGTCTGCTTATCTTCATAACCTTTATATTTTTAAAATTTATTTTCATACTATATTCTATTGAAATTAGGTTCAGGCGGTCCATGATCCTTTGTAGACCTTCTTGTATATTTGCCAGCATTGTCTGGTCGTCTGCAAATCTCAGCGTCTTCACCAGTCTTCCTCCTCCTTTTATTCCCTCTTCCATATTTTCTAGCGCCTCTCGTATAAGTTTTTTTCAATATAGGTGTTAAACAGCTGTGGTGACAGATAAAAGCGCTATAATTGTCATGGTGCGAAAGACCGTTTCCTCTGGGCATGTAGGAAAACCATTAATACAATGCGTTAGATGGCTCTAAAGCCGCCTGAACTTTGCCTGTTGGTCTAAAACGAGGTCGGCGCTGCTTCGATCGAGTGTTTACGATTATTGGACAGCGGGTTAGAGATGTTGAGATGAAGTAGGGCCTTAATTATATTAAACCGAATTAAAACATAAATGATTGAAATTCTAGAATATAAATTATACAAAAGTATATACTGGGATATATATATATATATATATATATATATATATATATATATATATATATAAATCCCTACCTATCAGCCTGTAAGATTTATTATAAGCCCTGTCTGTAGGCACTTGATATAGATGAGAGAGAGAGAGAGAGAGAGAGAGAGAGAGAGAGAGAGAGAGAGAGAGAGAGAGAGAGAGAGTGAGAGAGAGAGAGAGAGAGTGAGAGAGAGAGAGAGAGAGAGATAGAACAGGCTAAGACAGGACTACCTCATCACTTCATCACTCCAATTTAGTGGATACAGCTCATCTGTTATTTGTCCTCCCTTTCTGTTGGGACCTTAAAGTTTCAGGGTTCAGACAATTAGCTTTCCAAAGACAAGTAAGAATGTAGCTTATGTAGATTTTTGTATATAATGCCACTATATATGCTATATAAAAGGGATCAAGATTGGGGACACTGGCTGGGTAACATAATGCACACATTCATACATTTTTGCACTAGTGAAAATATCATATTGAGACAGAGACAGCGTCTATAACAGTATGTCCTTTATAAAATGAATGGAACTGCAAAATCCGTCCTTTGTGGTCTTCTCCCTGCATTATTTTAAGGCTTTCGCATAGTATTCTAACCCTTGTTTGGATTTTCCATCCCAGTGCAGCAGATGACAGGGTCATGATCCCTGCTTCCGATAGATCCTTGCTTGGGTGTGAACTGTACATTTGCTTAGAATGGGGAAGGCAGGAGTTTCGGTAAGCTGGGACAAGCCACGAAACATTTGAAGAGCTTACTTACTTACATGCATACATACATACAAGTTACACACATACATACAAACATGCATACCTACCTACTTACCTACATACATGACTTCATAAATACATACCTATGTGCATGCATTCATACATAGGTATATACCTATGTGCATACATACATGCATATGTAGGCCTACATACATACAACCTTACTTACTGACATACCTGCATGCGTACCTGTTTAACTGTCTACCTACCTACATACATACATACGAATTATTTCTGCATTAATTAAGCGCACTACACAACGACTAAGCATCAATCGATGGCGTTGCGCAACTGTGAGTGAAGGACTTGCGCAAGGTCCCTTCGCAGTAACCACACGTACTGCACATACATAAACAGATCAAACTAGTCGTAGACGCTGGTCATTCGTTACGCTGACAGCCGCTTAGGACGCAAAAAACTTGCTGAGTCATTGCTTTCAGAAAATTGAATTTGCGGAAATAGCGATGACACATCGCTGCAACCTGTGCAACCTGTCCACGTGGCTGCAGAAGTGCGCTGCGCTGTCATAGCCTGCAGCATTTGCTTAAAACGAAGCTTTCGGAAAGGTCCAAGGAGTTTCGTTGAGCCGGGACGAGCAAGGAACCAGCCGAACAACAGAATAACCACCAGCAAGATGTAAGTACCCAGAATAAAGTAGATTATTTACTGTAATTACTTACCTGAGTTCTGCAACGAATATTTTTAATAACGATTTCACTTGAAGTGACCATCGATTGAAGCCATGGGCATCATGATAATTGCGCCAGAAAAATCATTAGATTAGATTAGATTAGAATGGATGAGATCAGGTCATAATAAATTAGATTGAGGTTACATTAATTATGCCTATATTAGATCATATCAGATTAAAGTCACCTTGTCCGTTTTTCCTATTCCGTATCTCGTGTCCAAGGAAGTCTAGGGCCGTCAGGACCCTTTTTGAGAGTGCGGGGGGGGGTACAGTGATGGGCGGATCTAGAAGGGGTAGCAAGAAAGAGAAATGAAACAAAATTTTTTAATTCGGTAGTTGCGAGTCATCGGAAGTCATGAGGGAGGAGGTAGGTAGGAAGGAAGAGACAGAGAGAGAGACAGAGACAGACAGAGGGAAGGAGGAATAGGCATGGGAGGGAATGGGAGCTGATTTATTTATTGATCGGTCACTCCATTCATCCATCAATCAATCCATCGGTCCGTCCGTCCGTCCATCCATCCTCCCATCTATCCACCTATTTATCCATCCACCCACCCACCCGCCCATCCACTCTTCGATCCGTCCGTCCGTCCGTCGATGCCAATCTCCACCAACAGATGAGTCAACGAATCAGTTATGCAAGTGACAATCGTAGACCAAGAAATTCCAATGATCGCAGTCTGCTTGGTTTAAAACGGGATCCTTGTAATATGCCTCTAACAGTCTAACTGCTCTTATGATGAACAAGTCCGCTGTATTTATAATCCATAACCGTCTGCAGAACAACTGACCATTTTGCCAGACAGGGCACCGCATGACATGGAAGACAACCAGATGTCGTTTGCAGGAGTGTGTCGACTTTAATTGCGTACAGCAGTGATGGGTAATTAATTAATTAGAAACGAATAACTACCTAATTAATTAGTTTGGTTTCAAATTCTAATTAATTAGTAACCAGAATTTTGCTAATTCTAATTATAATTAAACTTGTTTAATTCTATTAAAATTTCATAATTAGCTTCATAATTACCTAGCCTAAACCTTTCCTTATTTACTTTTTACTGGCTGCTTTCATTGTTGTCAATAAATATCAACCAATATTTTGAGTCTGGTATTTTTGTGACATCGGTTGGGGCAACAGGACGATCCATTTATAAAATGAGATTTCTCAGACTTTTCCAAATGCATCTGAAGGCATTATGTTGTTGCAACATCACCTTCAATGGAGCGAGTGTTGTAGGATTTATCGCAAACGAGTGGAGAAATACACCTTAGAACTCATGCTAGCTGCAAATCCGATCTGTTATAAATAAAAACATTTCCAAAGTAATCAGCAGAAACTATTGAAATTTGAGTTATTGTCATTATTTGAAATCTTTGTTTAATAGATTACATGCCAAATTAGTAAACTACATTTTTGTTGTTTTGTTTTTTAACATCAACAGCTAATTCTAATTAATTAGTTGAATGCTAATTCTAATTCTAATTAAATAGTTCTTCTAAAAATCCCAATTCTAATTTTAACTATGAAATTTGAACTAATGCTAATTCTAATTAATTAGTAACAAAAACCTAATCCATCACCGATGCACAGGTGGCTGCAAATAATGCAAGGTAATGTAAGGTAAGGCAAGGTAAGGTAAGGCTAGGCAAGACAAGGCAAGGTAATATAAGGTTTGGTAAAATAATGTAAAGCAAGGTAAGGTCAGTTAAGATATCGCAAAAGAACGATTCTAAAAAGAAAATGGCGTCTAAGAACCTGGCACGCCACCTAGCGATGCGATTCCTACAGACATACATAGTTGCCATTTATATGCGTCGAAGAAGTACTTGGCTTTTATCTTGGCTACAATAAAATTTCAGGCCTTTCGGGATTGGAACAATTCTCGGAGCGCTTGGCTTCACAAGCAGCGGCATCACAGCCGGCAGCTGCGCAGCCAGCCTGATGTCAGCCACTGCGATCGCCAACGGTGGAGCCGTCCCAGCCGGTAGCCTGGTCGCAATCCTCCAGTCCGTCGGGGCAGTTGGTCTTGGCGTGGGCGCCGTGGGCATCGGAGCAGTCGTAGTGGTCCTTGTTCCTACTGCTGCTGCAGCCGTAACTGCGGCAGCAGTCATACTTCCTTAGGAAGCGAAGTGGGTCAAGTGTGATGTTTCGAAGCCGAAGAAGTGATGTCAGATCGGTTTCGACTCCACCCTCTCTTGGAACAACATATTGAGACTGGTATTAATGTATCCTGTAGTATGTATGGTGTTGGTATAGTGTAGTAAAGTATCCTAATTGACTTGATGGCAAAATTTTCTAGGGAAACAATGTTTAAGTAAACGGAAAAATAGAAGTTGAAACAGGCTGTACTTATGCAGTTCTAATTAGGATTAAAGACGATTTGGATGAACGAGGGCGCATCAAACAGCATCGATGCCACAGTTCTGCTTTTAGAGAAAAATTTCTGCGTTCTGGTCACGAGAACCCATGACAACATTTTTCTGCACTGACTTACCCTGGATTAGATTGACTGCGCACCGGCCCAACTATAACGACAAAAACGACTATTGGAGAACTTTCTGGTAAAACTTTATTGGAGTGCAACTGTTAATAATAAACAGACGTTTAGTTAACGTTATAAGCGCTGTGGACAAATCCTTTGGTAAAACGTTGAGTACAACCATTACTAATAAACAAATAAGTCTTATGAACGTTAAAACCAGTTGCTGCCTCCATCAAACATAACCGAACTCTGAACGAACGTTGCCAGCAACAAGCCGAGCTGTAAAACCAAAACTTAAATTAATAATCTCTTCAGTAATTCAGTGCAGCGATAGAGGCTCAAAATAAGGAAAATAAAAGTTTATATAGCGCATCAAAAAAGTCCTTGTTGTTCTTCTTCTTCTTCTTCTTCTTCTTTGGTGGTCTTCTTTCGAGCAGATGCAACAGCAATATAAACGACATAAGAAGGCCAATGTATCAAACCTTTGGTAAAACGTTATCGTTTTCAGGTTTTATAATTTACAGAATGATAATATTTAGGATCAGAATGAAAATAGAGACATCTGCCGCAGGTTTCTATTGCCCCGTGATAAGTGTATCGTGCCTCGACAACTCCGTCCTGTCCTTGGCTGCAGTGTCTCCGAACGATCCCTTTCCCCTTGGGACGATTGCCACCATCTGGAACAGACATCATGATGTTTGCAACTCTCTTATCGAGACAAATCTTTTGCTGTAACGGGAAAACTTACCTCTTTCAGTCTGTTTATGGCTCTTAGTGTTTCCTGTTTCCCGGCTTAAATGTGCACTTCTGAACTTTGTAAGGAGGGCATTATCAGATTTCAGTTGTGTTGTATTGTTTTATACAAGTTAAGGTAAATTCTTAAACTTGATACTATGACTATGCAATCGTAATTTATTTGAGCGACTAGGCATTTTGTCGCATAACCAATTTTCCCGTGATACTATTCTGCAGCTACTGAATTGTTGGTTTTCAGACGTCTGTTGATGATAAATCGAATCTTTTTAGATGTGTGCACGAAGGCACTCGATACAGCGCCTGTTATGCAGCCTACATTATAAAAAGCTCTGCACAAATGGCTATCTCGCTTGTCGACGATCTTTTTTGTCAATAATCGAGCTTCGAATCCTCGACTTACCCAAATCGTAGCGTAGCGTTAACTGTAATCTTTTATATTCGCAATTATAGGCGCCTAATTAAAAGAACAGTTCAATGACAATGTGCTTGAATCGTCACTGTCTAAAATGTGTAACTCAAATTTTCACAAGCTTAACACACAACAAACCAACGCTACAAATCTTCGCGCTATTTTACAAATGTACGTTTACGTCCGCTTATATAGGCCCTTTTCCGCCAAGACAGCAGACCAGTACAAGTTGGTTTAGAGCGGCCTCACGTTATTTCCTCAATCGTGAGTTTGTCCTTTACCCATGCGAGAAGCCATGCTATAAAATGCGCGTCGGCTAGAATCACTTCTGACGTCAGCCCCCCTGCTCGCCTCCTCATATCTCTGTTGCATCATCTCTTTCTCTTCTATTCTTATCCTCTTATGCTCCTCAAACTTCATTTGCATGGCCTCCACTTGCTTTATTCGCTTGTCTCGTTCTATCGCCATCTCTCTCAGCTGTAGGCATATCTCTCTCATTACAAGTCTCGCTTGCTCGGTCTCTATTCGCTCTTTTCTCTCTTGCTGAAACTACTGCTTCTGCCTCTCAGTCTGCAGTCTTTGCATCTCCAATTTGGCCTGTTCTTGGTTCGTTTTAGCTCTATTAGTTGACTTGTTTTAGCCTCTCTTTCCTTTATATTTCAGTTTGCTGCTCTGCATTTTCATCATTTCCAACATTGCTTCCAGAGTTAATGGGGCTGGAGAAGGGTGACCCACTGGTTCCCTCTTTGATTTAGCTACGACACCTGCTTCCTCTGTTTCTTCTTTAAGCCGCTCTTTTGAAAGTGTGTCTAACAAAGCGTCTCGGCTCATCTCCTTCTTCTGCTCAGCCTTCCGTCCATATTTAAACAAGGCTTGCTTAAGTCGCTTTGTGCCCAGCTTCTTAATTTCTGTCTGTTTTCTGCCGATAATCGTTTCATCTTACTTACTTAAGTAACCTTTATCAAAGATAAATCGTTGCAACCCAAGCAAGAAGCAATGCTTTAACCGTGCGCAGAAAGAACACTTCATTGCAAACGGTAATCAAGTTATTGAAATATTCGTAAAATAAAGTGCGTGTATTTTCAACTCTATGTACAATATCTTTCTGCGGATTTTCTCTTCCTCGGCTGCTTCAGAGTGACGATGACTTTCTGCGCGACCGTCCTTCAAGTTGTCGTTGACGGGTGCGTCGGATAACTCTAATCGAACCGACATTCACCGACCGAACTCGAATTTTGGAAAAGTTGCTTGTCGAATGTCGATCGTTAGTCCTTCGATCGCTCCGCTTGTGTCGTTGGCTGAAATCGTCCACCAGCACCGGATTCTTCAGTTGAATCTTCGATCACCAGCGTCAGATTCTTCCGTTGATTCTTTGTCCACCAGTCTCTTCGTGACCTGCAGATATACGAATCCAACCGCCCTGGTCACCAGAAGATGACGACCTTTCCGAGTTATCAACGATCGGACTTGGAACCGTTTCATAACGTAGCGTTAAGGAGAGTAAAGACACAGTCTTTAATTTTCTGAACTATAATTAAATAAACAGTTCAATCACAATAGTACTTGAATCGTCACAGTTTCTAAATGCACGAAGCTATCAACGACATTTGTAGCTCAAAATTTCAATTTAGCGTACGCCAGCAGTAGAAGCTGGTTTAGGCTGGCCTCCTGTTTTATGCAATAATGGACTTCTCCAAAAAACCTGTTGACTCATCACAACAAAGGCGGCGCGAGCGTCAACGCGAAAAGATACGCATCAGCAGCAATTACTGCCAATCTCACCATACCTAACCACAGGGCTCTGCCAGCCAGGCACATCACCCCAGTACACGCTCGGTGCGTGCCATCCACCAGCGCGTACAAAAACAAATCAATAACCCGATGGCTCATGAAAAGTTCCTATGCAAACGCGCACTCAAAACTCGTTGACTATGCAGCGAAATGCCACACTTACGGAAGTATAATAGACCTTACAAATATTCCACGACTTCACGACGCAGTGCCACTGCCTATGCTGTCGCCTCGCTGAACTTCCCCATAGACTGGCCTTGGCTTTAAGGAAAGGTCAGCGATGCAACTGCCTACGTACTTATTCATATACTAGAACCTCACACTTTTGGCTTAAAAACTATAACAGGCGTAAAATTGGTTGTTAAGAGACAGATTTCTTCTTCATTAATCCAGAGAAGAATGAAGTTTTGATCAGATACGTACAATATTTTAGGCCTACTGTACACAATAGGTACAGTAGGCCTATCGAGTCAGAAGTTTTCATAGGGACACAATCTTTGGAACATAGGCTCACATTGTCTTTTTGTTATCACCATTGAAATCTCATGTGCACATGATAAAAATATGTGTAAAAATTTCATTTTCCCGCTCTTTTCCATTGTAATTGTATTGTAACTAGTAACTTCTGTTGCGACGTTGTCTAATGCACAAGGCATCAACCGTTATCGAACCAAAGCCAATATGCAATCAACACCCAGAAGGTCAGTCCACCATGACCGAGTGGATAAGCAATTTGTAAAAGGTAAACCGTAAGTTGAGAACGAAATGACCTAAGCGACCGAGTAGAAGGAACAAGGAGATTGAAGCCATTCAAACTTCTCAAGTTGATGTGTAGTGCCCAGTAGTAGAAATTCAGTTTTCGATGAGTTAAGGAAGAGTTTATTAACTGCAGATCCTCAAAGGCATCACATCAACAGATGCACAGACGAGTGAAAAGACAAAGTGTCAAATGAAATGCAGATTTGTGTATTTTCAGCGCAGAAACAATATCCCATCGAGTGATTGTCGACCAGTGCACCTAATGGTTTTTTCCTTTAAACCCATTTCCTTTGCCTTATTAATGATGACATCATCATCTGCTTCCAATTCCTAATGATGACATCAATATAACAGCGCCCAGGGTGAGGTCGTTCTTAAAATCAATGCAGAGCGGAGAGTATAGCGAAGTCTAAAGTGGAAGAGAAGAGGACCGATTAGATCTCCTTGTTGGGGGCCGGTTTGCAACATCATTGAGAAATCTCCACATTTCAAGATGTTCCTTCTCTGTAGGTCTACGCTAGATGGCAGAAGGGTAAATCTGTGGCTTGATGTCAGAAACAGCAGACAGCATTTGTGCGCGACCCAGTCTTTTGAATTCCTTGGAGTCTGACGAGGACAGAGAACCGTGGAAGTTCTGCTAAGAAACGCCGAGCATCGTGTACAGCAGCCTCACCAGCAGATGTTCTAACACGGACACGGAGGGAGGCTGTAAAGGAGCAAAGTGGCTGGATGGGCGAGTGAGCGGCGATTGCAGTTGCACATTTGGATGCCAATCGACGCCAACAGAAGCCGACTGCGATTGGGCCGAGACCCTCGGTCTTTTTCCGCAGAGTAAACAGGGAACCCCAAAAAAGGCTCCTGGAAAATGCCTGTTAATAGCAAATTGGCAAGACAGGTCAACAACGACAGGAAAGCTGAGTCCACAACGTCACAGTTTAACAGATCTAAGAGACGCTGGGGCGTTTTATTATTATTATTATTATTATTATTATTATTATTTTATTATTATTATTATCATCATCATCATCATCATCATCATGATCATTATCATTATTATTATTGTTATTATTATTATTATTGTTACTTATGATAACAATAATAAATATTATTATTATACCTATTATTAGTATTTTTATTATTGTTGTTGTTGTTATTTTCATCACCATCATCATCATCATCATCATCAGTATTATTATCGTTATTACAGTTACACCTATTATAATTATTGTTATTACGATTCCTCGCTCAGCCGATGGACACAGTGCGTGTTAACAAATGTCTTACTACTTACTATTACTTACTACTGTTATTAGGCCATTTGTCATATAGGCATTGTAGTTTCACGGCTATAGCAGCTTTAAGGCTGTTAACCGATCAATATAGGAGAGGAAATTTAAAAGAATTAAACTTGACTGCATTGTTTTGCCAAGGGTATGACTGAGCGAGCTCGAGACAGCTCAAGCAAGTTCCAATCACCTGGTAGTTGGAGACTTCCAGTATCTCAGTTTCTTGTTTGGCTGAGTATGACCTTGCCGCTGATGTCGCTACCCATCTGCAGTACTACGGTGTGCAGCAGGTCAACAAACGTCCACTGCATTTCCTACAAAGAACAGCTGGCAGCTGGACTGGACTTTTCGGATGTCTTTTTGGGCATCTTGGGGATCTTCAGTTTCATTCCAGGTCAAAAGTCAATTGCCTCTGTCTTGATCGCAGAGTTCAGGCTGGGAAGTATCAGTCTCGCATTCGCTTACTACTTATCTCGTGTTACTTCCATCCATTCATCCTTTCTTCCTCCCTCCTTCTCTTCATTTCTTCCTTCCTCCCTCCCTCCATTCCATTCTCCCTCCCTTTCTTCCCGTCGCCTCCATTCTTCCTCCCTCCTTGTCTTTCCTGTTGCTGTCTGCCTGTGTCTGTCCGGCCAGCCAATGAGGCTCCTCGCACTTGCTCGAGCGGCGTCTGGCTCATGATGATAGTTCGCTGTGTAGCGGCGTTTGAGGCGGAGATGATACAGCGGCCTCTCCTGAATAAGCCTTAAGGCCTACAGCTGCTGAGGCAACGCCATCGGCTGAGATAAGGAGTCGACCAGGCGGATAATCCGGGTCTATTTGGGCGGCAGTTGGATTATGTGCAAACGTCAGACTATCATCAGTAGTTGTTATTCTTGGCCGCATTCAAGTAAGTTTATTCAACTTTTACAGTTAATTTAGATTGAAGACAATTAGGCAAATGTAGATCTAAGACTCTAAGTACGTACGCGTGTTCCGTAGTAATTATGTATGTAATATGTATGTATGTGTATATGTATTTATGCAAGCATGTCTTAATCCGTCTAAGAAAGAGACGATCAAGAGTCTTAGAAATGTCACTGAGGTTGCAGATAGGTCTAAAATTTAAAAGGCTGTTGGCATCCAAGTGAGGTTTTTTAAGTAAAGGCGTGACGAAGCCTTCAGCCAAAGACAAGTTGGCCAAGTGTGGAAAAGTTGGGAGGAAACATTAAACAAGAAACAATGAGTGATGTAGTTATGAAGTCCCAAGGAGAGGATTTAGGGACAATGCTATTAAGAAGAGACAAGACCAGAGTAGATTACAGGTGTATGTCAAGCTGGTAGGATTAGTAAGAGCTCCTAGAGTCATTTATGAACTTGTTTGTGAGGCAGACCCGCTTCACAAACAAACTATCTGTCCTCCTCGAGGCCTGAACATTTCCATCTTCGCTCTAATTGACGATGTTCTCTCTTAGCCTCTATTGCCTCTGATGAAAGCCACCTTGTTATAGGTTAGAAGGTCGCTGATAGCAGGTGTGAATAGGGGCGACTTTATTCAATGTGAGTGACACGGTTCTCAAAAATCAGTGCTTTGCAGGGGCGGTGAACAGATCCGAATCAAAAAGCAACTGACTGAACTGTACAGGATTTACAGGATTTACAGCCTTGATGTTACGATAATATGTATACCTCACAGGTTGGCAGTGGCAGGAGGTCATGAATTTACAACAGAATACGCTTGTGATCTTATACAAGATTAGCAACTCACGGAGATTAAAACCGATACCCTTGACATTATTTTGTCAGTCAATATGAACCGGAGATGTTGTACTAGGTACTTGTAATTCTACTAGAGTACAGTTCGAATACAGTTATTAAGTACTTGTGGTTTACTAGAAACCAAAGTACTTGTGCTTGCAGTCGACTCTTGAATTGTGCGACAAAAGTTCTTTAGAATGAAAATATTCAGCAGATGAACAAACGTATAGGATTTTAAAGATATATTGATTGGTTACCAGTAATTCATTAGCTGTTACGATTTTGACATTTTTGCATTTCGTTGGTTCAGACCGGCGTTTAGATGGACCACATATCCATATTTGCTCACAGTTGTGAGCTATTTTCCCAAGAGCAACGTCGTGCGTAGGAAGGCCATGTAACAATAATCTCATAACGACTTTAGCAGGCTATATTTCCGGCCTTACGAGATCATATGAACAGTAATTATGGTCAGATGGGCTTCGAATGTCCTGCATGTGACGTTGCTGTTGGGTTTGGTCGCTACAGAACAGGACCTTCGGCCAAGCCAAGCGCCCCGCGCCTCGTCACAGATAATAGCATGTTTGAATAATAAAAATTTATCATGATGACTTTGATATAGGCGATTGTTTGGACTTCAGGAAATGCAACAAAACGGTTCTAGATCAACTGCAAGAACCAGCGCTTAGAGGGCTGAAAACCTTGAACGTGTGTTTAGCTATGGCAATCGATTGGACATGAGACACACGATGCTCCCATTGCTGATAATTCCCAAGAGCAATTCTAATTGAATGCCCATGCATTATGGTGTATCTTTGAAAATGCACGCTTCACTTATTTCAGTTTAGTCTTAATTAAGCAATTAAGTAAGTAATACATTTGTTGACATGCCATTTGGCACAAGTAAGTAAATAAGTAATGCATTTGTTAACATGCCATACGTCCATCGGCTGAGCGAGGAATCGTAGACGCGGGTGGGTCACAGCTGTCAAACAACAGAAGCAAAACGGTACAAATAGGTCTTAAGCCGCTTTACGAAAATGTCTAATGAAATGTTGTTGTGAGTAATGTGAACAGGAAGACTGTTCGAGATGACTGGTGCAGAATCGCTGAATCCGCATCGGAAGAATTCAGAACGATAGTCACGGATGTCAGGAAGAGACAAACGGATTTGTGTAGCTGAACGCAGATATTTGGATGGCTGATAGCGCCTTAAGGACGATGACAGATAAGCAGGCTGATTGGTTGAGAGAGTCTTACGTGTAAGGAGAGCTAAGGCTGATTGGTTGAGAGAGTCTTACGTGTAAGGAGAGCTAAGGCTGATTGGTTGAGAGAATCTTACGTGTAAGGAGAGCTAAGGCTGATTGGTTGAGAGAGTCTTACGTGTAAGGAGAGCTAAGGCTGATTGGTTGAGAGAGTCTTACGTGTAAGGAGAGCTAAGGCTGATTGGTTGAGAGAGTCTTACGTGTAAGGAGAGCTAAGGCTGATTGGTTGAGAGAGCAGAGATAAGGCTGATTGGTTGGATACGTGTAAGGAGAGCTAGCGCGTGTAAGGACGATGACAGATAAGAGAGGCTGATTGATTGGTTGAGAGAATCTTACGTGTAAGGAGAGCTATCTTGTAAGTGATCCTGAAACTGACAGGCAGCCAGTGTAACTTTGCGAGTATAGGAGTGACATGATCAAACCTGCGGGTTCCTGTCACTAGTCGGGCTAGAGAGTTCTGGACTCGTTGCAGTTTGACAATGTTGGACTTTGTAGTGCCCTACAATAGGGAATTACAGTAGTCGAGTTTTGCCCTCACTACACTACAAGCGACTGTTTTCATGAGTTCCGGTGGCAAGCACGATTGAATATGACGCATGGTTTTAATATGGAAATACGAAGCCTTGCAGACAGCGGTTACATGCTGGTTGAGTATTAGTTTGGAGTCGAGTGCCACTCCGAGATTCTTAAATGTTCCTGATAGTGAGATGTCCCCACTTGCAATGTTGACTGTTTTTAGATCCATGATCGATTTTATTGATGAGGAAGTGCCAAGTACAATGACTTCAGACTCTTTGGATTCAGACTAGTTAGAAACCAGCAGTATACCGCTTCAGTAGGCCCCTAGATCGTGCTAGGTTGCTGGTATCGGAGTCAATGTGATCAAGCGCTATGCATAGTTGGGTGTCATCAGGATATACTAGTGGTGATTGATGCCGTGTGCGGAAATGACACCAACGGTTGGAGCCACAAACAACGTGAAAAGAATCGGGTCAAGGACTGATCCTTGTGGGACACCGTATTCACAGGTAGACGACTGCGACCTTGAGGATTCAATTCTGATGTGTTGTGACCGGTCAGTCAGGTAACTGCAGATTCAATCTAACGCAACACCGTTAATGCCGATGATGCGAACGTCTTCTGCAACCTCGCGATGAGTGTTGCTTTGTTGATCTAAGGCAGCAGAGAGGTCGATTATCACAGCTCGGGTTAATGTTTGACTGGGGGGAGGGGTCGAATTCGAAACCCATTGACAAAATTTAGCTCTATAAATATGTTAATATTTTAAGTAAATTTGATTTTAGACTAAGTGTAATAAATTTCGCTCTAAATAAAAAAATTCCAAATCATATATATAAATCATAAAATGGGTGTTTGTGTTTCTTTATAGGTTTCAAAGATCAACGGTTTTAAAATATCTGCGATAAACTTACCTAACACAAAAACGGCGTTGAATAAAAGACGAGATGATGTCACAAAATTCGCCAGAAGCCAGGTTGAGCGTGCACAACCATGTCCATGAAGCTGGAACTGACGACGAACCGAGTCTTGAATCTGTAAGTCTGAATCTGAATGTCAGGGAACCGATGCGATCATCCAAGTTCGACGAAAATTTGATGAAATCAAACGAAAACAATAACAGTTTGTCGCCGATTGAGAATAGAATTGTCACGGAGAGATCAACCTTCACATCTGCAAAGAATGTCACTTGGAAGAGAACTGGATCTGGTGATGATGAAGTCGTTCGGGTATCACAGTCCACGACTGTCAGAGAAAGCAGCAAAGACGTGGAATGTCACCATACTTACTTCGGAAGCACAGAGGCGACGACTGTTCACCCGGTTGTACCGCTTTCGGGTGGCAGAGAGGAGGAGGAGGAGAAGAGTGCTAATCCAAGAGAGGGAGGTTCTGCTTCGGTGGCCAGATATTCTCTTGATGGACCAGAGACACAAGGCCACACTAGAACCGAAGACAAGTCTCAGAGGCCTTCGCTTCTGTTGACTACAGAAAGAAACGAACAATTGTTATTCACCAGTTCTCTGTCCCCTCAATTGAATATTCAGATGGTTGGTGCTAGGTCTTCTCAGACCTCTCCAAGCAGTACGCGGGTCATCGAATCTTCTGTGCCTGGTCTTCTTGAGAGCCCTGCCAATCACAGGAGTCTTCTTCGTCCGGTTGAGACCCACTTCGTTGTTGTTGCCATTGATTTTGGAACAACGATGAGTGGATATGCATTCAGCTTCGTCCAAGACCCATCGAGCATCCACATGATGCGCAAGTGGGAGGGAGGAGACCCTGGTGTCGTCAACCAAAAGACTCCGACGACTCTCCTGCTCAACCCAGAAGGGGATTTCCACTCATTCGGATTCACGGCCAGAGATTTCTACCACGACCTCGACAGCAAGGAAGCCAAACAATGGCTCTACTTCGAAAAGTTCAAAATGGCTCTGCACTACAACGCGGTAAGCAGCAGCCTAAAGTCAATCGCATTTACATGGGGAGTGGAAATTAGTTTCAATAGCAAATCGATCTATTGACCCTCAGACAGTCGACTCTGTTGCCATGGCAGCGTTTGCTTAAGAATGTTCACGATCAAATGAGAACCGAAGGAATGTTTATAATATTAGAAATATGCGTCCAGGCCTACATTCTTCTGTCTTTTATGACGGCTTAAAACTTACTTTCCATCGAAATTGCATATATTTCAAACCAATCAACTGAAATGTACTGCTTTCTGTCTGTGGCCATATGTTCCATTCTGTGGAAAAGACATTGCTTTCATTCTTCCTGACCTCTCTGTTGCCTTGTAACGGCATAATTCACTTGATCACACATTTGGGCCTTGAGCAGACATTCAGGCCTTCGGCTGATGCTCTCAGCTGATTCGCGTCTTACCTATGTCCTTGCACTCAGACTGTGCATGTTAAGGAATTCACGTAAGTAGGCCACCGGTTTTTCTGGCCTGTGGCGCAAGTTCGCAGGCGCATTCCTCAACTGGCATCGCCAGACCCACATCCAAACCATTGAAGCGATGCGCTGTGAAACATGAAGTCACTGAAGCACATCATGCATGCATTGCGAGATAAGTATGGTTGAATTTCGAAATGCCACAAAAAAGTTAGCATCTGTATGCAGCACGCGTTCAAGTTGAAAAATGCGCCCCAAAAGGTCGACGGAAATAGATGGCACCACAGTAGTCAAGCTCACTGCCGATTAAAGCCCGGACGAAAACAATTGCAACACAGAATGTAAGCGAACGATAATTGACCTTTAATTGGCGCAGCTGATACAAAACGCAAAGGCAAAATCCAAAGAATATTTTATATCTGAGATCAAATCCGTTAGTGATGACACTTCCAGTTCCACTCCTACAGAATTCTTTTACACCGAACTCCGTCTGTCCGACCTGAATGTTGTCTCCAGCAGTTATCTGGGTTCTCCGTCTTTTGCGGTTGCTGGACCGAGGCTCTGGAAATCGCAGCCTCTTTATATCTGCTCTATAGTTTCTCTGATGTCGTTTAGATCCGGACCATGGTCTTGGCTTTTCTGATTGCTTATCTCTTCTGGTAGCCTCTCTTCCGGTCTCTGGGACCTCGTGGATCTTGACTGGATCTATCCAGTGGATTGTGGTTTCGGAATGCGGTTTTCTTTAGAAGCGACCATTGATTGATGCGATAACGGAGCTAAAGATGTTCCCAGACTACATAGGATTAGATTAGCATATTACTGGTCAGCGGTTGCTGTTATTTTGCGGTTGTCTTGGACGTTGCGGTTGTCTTAGCTCGTTGGTTGATCCAGGGGCAAATTCAGCCATGATCCCCCCATCTCAGATATTTATTGCATCTCCCTGAACGCTTCTGAATCTGGCCTTGTGTGGCCTAACTTAATCTCTTTAACCAATTGATCCCGTCTCAGTTATCGAATTTTTAGCGTAAATTTCATTTATCTGAAGTGGCCGTCTGCATGTATGTTCATTTGTAGATTGCTTGTAAGTAAACCACGCATGTAGCCCAGCCCACACAGATACATGTAGCCCAGCCCATACAGATACATGTAGCCCAGGCCATACAGATACATGTAGCCCAGCCCATACAGACACATGTAGCCCAGGCCATACAGATACATGTAGCCCAGGCCATACAGATACATGTAGCCCAGGCCATACAGATACATGTAGCCCAGGCCATACAGATACATGTAGCCCAGCCCATACAGATACATGTAGCCCAGGCCATACAGATACATGTAGCCCAGCCCATACAGACACATGTAGCCCAGCCCATACAGATACATGTAGCCCAGGCCATACAGATACATGTAGCCCAGGCCATACAGATACATGTAGCCCAGGCCATACAGACACATGTAGCCCAGCCCATACAGACACATGTAGCCCAGCCCATACAGATACATGTAGCCCAGCCCATACAGATACATGTAGCCCAGCCCATACAGATACATGTAGCCCAGCCCATACAGATACATGTAGCCCAGCCCATACAGATACATGTAGCCCAGCCCATACAGATACATGTAGCCCAGGCCATACAGATACATGTAGCCCAGCCCATACAGATACATGTAGCCCAGCCCATACAGACACATGTAGCCCAGCCCATACAGATACATGTAGCCCAGCCCATACAGATACATGTAGCCCAGCCCATACAGATACATGTAGCCCAGCCCATACAGATACATGTAGCCCAGGCCATACAGATACATGTAGCCCAGCCCATACAGATACATGTAGCCCAGCCCATACAGATACATGTAGCCCAGCCCATACAGATACATGTAGCCCAGGCCATACAGATACATGTAGCCCAGCCCATACAGACACATGTAGCCCAGCCCATACAGATACATGTAGCCCAGGCCATACAGATACATGTAGCTCAGCCCATACAGACACATGTAGCCCAGCCCATACAGATACATGTAGCCCAGCCCATACAGACACATGTAGCCCAGCCCATACAGACACATGTAGCCCAGCCCATACAGATACATGTAGCCCAGCCCATACAGATACATGTAGCCCAGCCCATACAGATACATGTAGCCCAGCCCATACAGATACATACAGATACATGTAGCCCAGCCCATACAGATACATGTAGCCCAGCCCATACAGATACATGTAGCCCAGCCCATACAGATACATGTAGCCCAGCCCATACAAATACATGTAGCCCAGCCCATACAGATACATGTAGCCCAGCCCATACAGATACATGTAGCCCAGCCCATACAGACACATGTAGCCCAGCCCATACAGATACATGTAGCCCAGCCCATACAGATACATGTAGCCCAGCCCATACAGACACATGTAGCCCAGCCCATACAGACACATGTAGCCCAGCCCATACAGACACATGTAGTCCAGCCCATACAGATACATGTAGCCCAGCCCATACAGATACATGTAGCCCAGCCCATACAGATACATGTAGCCCAGCCCATACAGATACATGTAGCCCAGCCCATACAGACACATGTAGCCCAGCCCATACAGATACATGTAGCCCAGCCCATACAGACACATGTAGCCCAGCCCATACAGACACATGTAGTCCAGCCCATACAGATACATGTAGCCCAGCCCATACAGATACATGTAGCCCAGGCCATACAGATACATGTAGCTCAGCCCATACAGACACATGTAGCCCAGCCCATACAGACACATGTAGCCCAGCCCATACAGACACATGTAGCCCAGCCCATACAGACACATGTAGCCCAGCCCATACAGATACATGTAGCCCAGCCCATACAGATACATGTAGCCCAGCCCATACAGATACATGTAGCCCAGGCCATACAGATACATGTAGCCCAGCCCATACAGATACATGTAGCCCAGGCCATACAGATACATGTAGCCCAGGCCATACAGATACATGTAGCCCAGCCCATACAGATACATGTAGCCCAGGCCATACAGATACATGTAGCCCAGCCCATACAGATACATGTAGCCCAGGCCATACAGATACATGTAGCCCAGGCCATACAGATACATGTAGCCCAGGCCATACAGATACATGTAGCCCAGGCCATACAGACACATGTAGCCCAGCCCATACAGACACATGTAGCCCAGCCCATACAGATACATGTAGCCCAGCCCATACAGATACATGTAGCCCAGCCCATACAGATACATGTAGCCCAGCCCATACAGATACATGTAGCCCAGCCCATACAGATACATGTAGCCCAGGCCATACAGATACATGTAGCCCAGCCCATACAGATACATGTAGCCCAGGCCATACAGATACATGTAGCCCAGGCCCATACAGATACATGTAGCCCAGGCCATACAGATACATGTAGCCCAGCCCATACAGATACATGTAGCCCAGGCCATACAGATACATGTAGCCCAGCCCATACAGATACATGTAGCCCAGGCCATACAGATACATGTAGCCCAGCCCATACAGATACATGTAGCCCAGGCCATACAGATACATGTAGCCCAGCCCATACAGATACATGTAGCCCAGGCCATACAGATACATGTAGCCCAGGCCATACAGACACATGTAGCCCAGCCCATACAGATACATGTAGCCCAGGCCATACAGATACATGTAGCCCAGCCCATACAGATACATGTAGCCCAGGCCATACAGATACATGTAGCCCAGCCCATACAGATACATGTAGCCCAGCCCATACAGATACATGTAGCCCAGCCCATACAGATACATGTAGGCCATACAGATACATGTAGCCCAGCCCATACAGATACATGTAGCCCAGCCCATACAGATACATGTAGCCCAGCCCATACAGACACATGTAGCCCAGCCCATACAGACACATGTAGCCCAGGCCATACAGATACATGTAGCCCAGCCCATACAGACACATGTAGCCCAGCCCATACAGATACATGTAGCCCAGCCCATACAGATACATGTAGCCCAGCCCATACAGATACATGTAGCCCAGCCCATACAGACACATCATCATCATACAGATACATGTAGCCCAGGCC
Source organism: Norana najaformis (assembly GCA_964023275.1). Taxonomy (NCBI): domain Eukaryota; kingdom Metazoa; phylum Annelida; class Clitellata; order Crassiclitellata; family Hormogastridae; genus Norana; species Norana najaformis. Next base: position 32,257,146 of record OZ029920.1, read on the forward strand.
ATACAGATACATGTAGCCCAGGCCATACAGATACATGTAGCCCAGCCCATACAGATACATGTAGCCCAGGCCATACAGATACATGTAGTCCAGCCCATACAGATACATGTAGCCCAGGCCATACAGATACATGTAGCCCAGCCCATACAGATACATGTAGCCCAGCCCATACAGATACATGTAGCCCAGGCCATACAGATACATGTAGCCCAGCCCATACAGATACATGTAGTCCAGGCCATACAGATACATGTAGCCCAGCCCATACAGATACATGTAGCCCAGGCCATACAGATACATGTAGCCCAGCCCATACAGATACATGTAGCCCAGCCCATACAGACACATGTAGCCCAGCCCAAACAGACACATGTAGCCCAGCCCATACAGATACATGTAGCCCAGCCCATACAGATACATGTAGCCCAGCCCATACAGATACATGTAGCCCAGCCCATACAGATACATGTAGCCCAGGCCATACAGATACATGTAGCCCAGGCCATACAGATACATGTAGCCCAGGCCATACAGACACATGTAGCCCAGCCCATACAGACACATGTAGCCCAGGCCATACAGATACATGTAGCCCAGGCCATACAGATACATGTAGCCCAGCCCATACAGATACATGTAGCCCAGGCCATACAGATACATGTAGCCCAGCCCATACAGACACATGTAGCCCAGCCCATACAGACACATGTAGCCCAGCCCATACAGACACATGTAGCCCAGCCCATACAGATACATGTAGCCCAGCCCATACAGATACATGTAGCCCAGCCCATACAGATACATGTAGCCCAGCCCATACAGATACATGTAGCCCAGCCCATACAGATACATGTAGCCCAGCCCATACAGATACATGTAGCCCAGCCCATACAGATACATGTAGCCCAGCCCATACAGACACATGTAGCCCAGCCCATACAGATACATGTAGCCCAGCCCATACAGATACATGTAGCCCAGCCCATACAGATACATGTAGCCCAGCCCATACAGACACATGTAGCCCAGCCCATACAGATACATGTAGCCCAGCCCATACAGATACATGTAGCCCAGCCCATACAGATACATGTAGCCCAGCCCATACAGATACATGTAGCCCAGCCCATACAGACACATGTAGCCCAGCCCATACAGACACATGTAGCCCAGCCCATACAGACACATGTAGCCCAGCCCATACAGATACATGTAGCCCAGCCCATACAGACACATGTAGCCCAGCCCATACAGACCCTCTAGGACTTGAATATGAGGCATAATTTGCTCAAAATAATAGCATCCTAAATGGATTCATGTTCTCTCGTAGGATGATACTGGAATATGACAATTAAAGGTTTTCTGGAGGCTACAATTAAGAGTTTTCTGGAGGCTACAATTAAGGGTTTTCTGGAGGCTACAATTAAGGGTTTTCTGGAGGCTACAATTAAGGGTTTTCTGGAGGATATTCTTTTTTTTCCAACTACTTAAACTTTGCGCTCAACTGTTGATGAGAGTGAGATTTGTTTTGGAGTCATCTTACCGGGTTCTCTTTGAAACCTTGGGCCTGCTGTACGTTTGCTTCGAGCATAAAGGGCCTGAAACAGGAGCGGGTTAGCCGTGTGGGGTAATCAAACTAGTCATGGAACTCACAGGCTTATTTACAGAACAATAAAAGCGAAATAACTGGGCATGTCTTCCCCTTCGGCCAACTCTTCAGGGCCTCTCTTCTCCACTCGTGTTAAGATACTAGGATGACCTTATATTCGATGGAAATGCATCCGATGTGGCTGCGAATGCGAGAGCGTTTGAATGAGTGTGTGAGCCCATGGGCCTAAGACTTAATTGCTCGAGGTGTGAGTGTGAGGTACTCTTACACTTTCCCGTGGCGACTGCTCAACAGCCTATCGATCAGTCCTTGTGTATCAAGCCAGAAATAGCCACGCTGTTGGGCGCCCCCAACACTATCGACTTCGGAAACCCTCACAACTTGCATGGAACCCCGCTGTTCGAAATCTTTCACGGTTGAAGATTACTGACAGACACGATGCTCTTATATTGCTTAGACATTCTCTAAGTTCACAAAGACTGTGGCGCCCCTTTCGGTGCTGTCCGTGTCTTGACCCTCCTGGCCTGGGAAATATGCTATGCCGCAGAAGTGGTGCGAAGAGAATAGAATATTGGACACAGAGCAGAGTTTTTCTGTCACAATGACCTATACCTCTGACACACGGAATTTCCAGAGATAATCAAACCACTTATTAGAATAAATTGGCCGATAAAATTGAAAAACTGAGCTTTAGCACCGAGGTAGCTATGCCGTGTATTTAAACGGTCAAAGGCAACAAATGATCTCCCGTGATTTTTAATTGAGCGAATAGCGCTTGGAAATGGATCGTCATTTGTCCCATCAGTTGTCGTGTAGGCCATGTTTGTTCAACTACTTAGATGGAGAGAAGTGGACCAGTGTAGCCAAAGTAGGTCCGAGGTTTGGAAAGAGCGATGTTAGGACTAAAACGGAGGAAGCAGCAGAGCCAGAAGGCTAATTATAATATTCAGATATCTGTGCACCGTGTGTCACGTTTACTGTTCGCTCGTATTCATGAAATTATCTCCACGAGACAGACGGCATTCGATGCATTCAGCTAATTAAGATTCTAAAACAATAAACGGTCAAAGGTTAAACGGATGTGAGACAAGAGTCACGCGACATCATCTATCGAGCAGAGGCGGCGGCGGCGGAGGCGGCGGCGGCGGCGGCGGCGGCGGCGGCGGCGGAGGCGCATGGAAGGCGGTTCACGAAGATCACGCGGCTGTCGAAAGGGCGTCAGCGCTTTAGACTACAATGCATCATCCTCTAAACAACAACAGTCGGCTGCTGCTGCTGCTGCTGCTGCCATATGACAAAATCATCGCTCGTAAACGTCTTTCATCCGACCCACCCTATCACTGGTATGCACAGTGCATTCGCTGAGTCCTGACTTCTTCCAACCGGACTAACCGGGTTGGTTACTGATAGGCAAAAGGGTTGTAGACAACGATGAAAATTAAATCTTCATCATCGTCGTCGTCGTCGTCGTCATCATCATCATCATCATCATCAACAACGACAACGTCATCTACATCAATAACAGATTCTCGCCTATAAACAATCATATTGGGATCAGCCACTAATTGTAAAGATTGCTACCAGTCTCGCGGCATCTCCCACCTTCCATCGGGCGCGCTTCAAAGCGATCACTGCAGTACGATCCGAGGAGACTGGCATTTTGCTCTACTCATCACCACCGATGGCCTAAGACTGGATAATGAGGCTGTGAGAATCGCTGTCGATCTTCGCCTGGGAACAAGTATTTGCGAAGCGCACGGTTGCCCTTGCGGATTTACTTATGTCGGCGGATGAGTCGCATGGTTTTTTATGTGGCTTGGTCCTGGTCGCCTCGAAAGGCATGCCATCTTAAATGATCTAATCAGTCGAAGCCTTGGTCGTGCATGTTTCGCTGCAATCAAGGAACCACCTGGTACAGTAGCTACAGAACTGACTCCGGCAAAAGACCCGATGGGCTTACGCTCATTCCATGGCACAGTGCCCACAGTTTGATTTGGAATTTCACTGTAATTGACACAGTGGCTGCGTCATTTTGGCTGCTAATTCTATTTCTGCCGGTGAGGCTGCGGGATTAGGAATGTATCAAAATACAATTCTTAATCTCTTTAACCAATGTATCAAAATACAATTCACTCCTGCGCCATCACCTCATTTCGTTCCGCTTGCCTTCGAAACCCTGGGTCCTATTAACAATCCTAGGCTTACTCTAATCACGAAGCTTGAACGCTTTCTGAGTAAATTCTGACGCTAGTACTTGGGGACAAAAGAGACACATGTAATCTTTTCCAGTTGTCATCCAATGCTCTGATGCTGTTACCTGTCGCAGCAGCGCTTTCTCTCTGCCAAAACTTGACGAGATTTAGCCAACTCAGACATTTTATTTATTCGGAGCTTTTGAAGTCATTTTTTATACTTTTAAAGTTTTTTTAAAGGAATCATATAAACAACGGGCAATAACGATAATAATAATAATAATTGTTGTTGTTGTTATTATTGCTATTGTTAACAATGAAATTAATTTCGACGAGCAACCTTGACCTTTTGGTTCATGGATCTTGGTCTTGGCCTCGGCCTCGATCTCGTTTGTTCTGGTCTCGGTCTCGTTGGTCCTTTGTGGGCCCAGGCATCGGTCTTGTGGGTGTTGGCCTCGTTAACATGTTATTGGACGTGTGTCCAAGGTGACAAACAACATAAAAGCACCGGACTTGACAAGTGATCGAAAAATGCACAACAATCTCCGACTGTTATTGACATCAGGAACTATGATGTGGCGCTATATCAGAGTCATTCGGCGTAATTTATAGTATGACGCAGCTCTTATTCATTCATTCATTCATCATGACGCCCTTTAGACTATTTTAATGCAGTCCTTGCAGGTCTTTGGCTGAAATTTCGAATTCGTCTGTCCTCAACTGCGCCTCTAGGATTGTGACCAAATTGCCAAACTTTTCGCATATTTCGTAATCATAATCGTAATCCCGAGATTTCTACAGCGCCCATCGCGGCAGCCCACATCACGGGGACCAGCTTATTCACAGGCGCTCAGTCAAAATAAAATCGATAGGCAAAAGGGTTCGGTTCCAGGTCAAGATCGAAAAGTCAGGCATGGAGACAGTGTATTTCAAACTACAAGCGACAGACGCTGTATTGGCCATTGGTATAGAATTATCGTCAGCACTTCGTCTATAAAATCCAATAGAATAAAATTTACAATAATTGTAGGCCTATATAACATTTTTGCAACCCACGTCCACGGTATAAAAACAAATAATAATAATATATAAACTTTACAGTTAAGTACAAGTGTTAACGGTTGTACAATTTGGGTAACACATGCAATTGACAGTGGTCTGTCATTGGAGCGTCTCTGGTGAGTTCCCTTGAAATGGCGCTACATGAATTGGCAACACAGTTACAAAACAAGCAAAAATTCAACTCCAGTACCTTTAAAACTAATGGGGCAGATGACCGGCAGAATGTTTGGAAAGTATTGACATTGAGATGTGGCTGGTTGTCATTTCAATCGTGTCACCTTTGAGGCTCGTTCTTAAACTTCGAAGTTTTTTTACATAAATTCAGCCTAAATCTGTATCTGTCTGGACAATCTGAACAATGAACCTCATCACCTATCGTCTGCTTTGTAAAGCCTGGGTTCAGGGCATATGGAGTTTAGGCCGAACTATTGTGCATCCTGTTTTAAGCCAGATGGTGGTGGTGAAGGAGGAGGAGGAGGAGGATGAAGCTGAGGAGGAGGCGGAGGATAGGAAGTAGCAGGAAGTAAGAGAGGGAGGTGATAGGATAACCGACATCATCACCAGCAGGATATCATAAAACTGTTGCAGCTGTTACGCATTTCTCTCGTGTCAGCAACACAACAGCATTCATGCAGATATGGTGTCAGTGCGCAAGCGTTAGAGTTCGTAGGAGGAAATCATGTGGCCTTACAGATCCATTATACGCAGCCACGGACTGAGAAAGGGGCCACAAGTCAAGAATGTAATGAGAGTGACGTCGATTGCCATTCGTTTGACCCATCCCATAAACCAACGGACTTGCATGTACATCAGTCGGTCAGTGCGCATGCGGTTTGACCGATAATCAGAGTCTATTCACTTTGTGAGCCAACCATAGATAATTGACCTAGTTTATGTTCCTGTCCGTGAAGCCAACTTCAATCTGAGTGTTCGCAATATCAAGTCCAAATTACTTACTTACTTGGAATTCAAGTAAAATCGCAAAAATCGGGGCCCACATGACATTCACAAAGAGCTAATTGCCGCAAATGAATAAATTCCTCGCAAATAGCGTATGTCCTACAAGATCAAGTGTCACGCTGTAGTATTTATTAGTCACAGAATCTACGATAATTTATCTATGCTCTTATTAAGATAAAAACAGTTTCAACTTTCTAGACTGGTATCAGATTATCTTCAAGGATAAAATTCAACTGCTTTCCCAAACGTTGAATCTATTTTGTGGCTTTTTGAGCCTAAAGGTAACAAACTGTTCGACAGAAAGGTCATTTTTCCAGTTGAAAAAGATCAAGAATGACCTTCAAACCAAGCTTGGTCAAGAAAAGCTTTCTGCAGCATTTTATGTGTAGAAGGTGACAAACTGCGCCGTCTTCCAACTGACGACATAGTTAGTGACTTTACAATCCGTAAATCACGACGGAAAACAGTTTTAACAGTTTTAAGCAAACACTATAAGACTGTTTTAAATAGACATGATAATCGTAATCGTAATCTCGCGATTTCTACAGCACCCAACGAAAGCCACGTCAAGGGAACCAGCTTATTCAAGGGCGCTCAGTCAAACACAAATCGTTAGGCAACAGAGGTCAAGATCCAAAAGTGATAATGGCATTTACAGTAAATGCCGTGAAATGTATTAAGCTCAATACTTATGATTCCTGCTGTCAAATGAACTTTAAATAAGAATAACGTAGCATTCTTATAAATTGTGTTGCCATTTACTCTAACTGCTATGAAACAATGTTTTCGTTTTTAAAGGTAATTTTGCATGTTACCTGTATTTCTATTGCTAGCCAAGCTAAACAATTATATTAAGTTTATTATGTAACTTCCAATAATAATCTCTCGAAGTTTTGACCAAAAAGGTGACATGCGACCAGTTTTTGTGCCAACGGCATTTCTTAAATAGTGAGGCTATGGCCTTTCAAACGTTAATGGATTAGGGCCTCGCAAAGTGTAAATCCGGCACGGTCTATAGGCCTATGTATACTGGAATAACACTTGAGACATCAGTGGATGGTCTCTGCTAAGTGAGATCGACGTGCATGCCAAATGCGATGTTGTCAGATCGGAAGCCAGAGAGATAAGCCGGATATAGACATAGAAACAACAGACACATACAGATGAATTCCTCTAAAGACTGTGCTATGCTAATGCTGCTCCATCGCCTTGAACATTGTTTCGGAGATGTATAAAAACATTCAAGTACCCAGGAGAATGCATATAAGCAAAGCGCATGACAGAAATATGTAGATATATATATGAATTGTTGACAGAAACTGAACAAGGAGACTCCGATAACTGCGAGCAACGGCAAGTCCTATCCGGCAATAAAGGTTTTCAGCCATGCCCTGAAGTACTTCAAGGACCACGCCCTTCAGGAGCTCAGTGACCAATCATCGACGGAGATCATCAGTGACGACATTCGCTGGGTCATCACAGTTCCCGCCATCTGGAAAGCTCCAGCCAAACAATTCATGAGACAGGCAGCCTACGAGGTAAGACATACTCGGCATAATATATCGGCGTCATTTCCCCATGAGCAACTCAATCCATCTATCTCTCCTAAAATATATTCACATATTATTTAAATTACTACCTCTCCATGAACTAGATTAATCGTTCATTCATCTGTTTGAATATCCATTCTTATTTGTTTCCAAGGTTGATATTAGCTAAATTAAAATCAAGAGTCACTGGCCTGAATATTAGGCTGATATTTGTTTACGCAGACATTGCAAATGAGGTTACTTCGGACGCACTGTCGATTAGTTTAGTGCAAGCAATTAGCCTAATTAAGTCTTACTTAAGTCGTGATGAGCAAATGCTGTAACTATTCAACTACACTACGTTTGCGTAGCAAGCGTCTTCGAGTGTGGTAGGCCTAATTCAGATTTAAATACACCCAACTATGGCGCAACATCTTTAAAGAACAAAGTCTAGTTGAATGATATGGGGAACTTAAGAGTTTACAACAGCGCAGTCACCTGTTGCTGCAAGTATAATATTTCTCCTGGAAAGTGTCAAAAGATAAAACTAATCGTTACTTTGTACGACTATCAAATCAGCAATCATCACGATATTACTAATTAATAAGTAAGTAAATAGTATAACAGTAAAATTATACCCATAAATACCCATCTATAGTTAGGTCTAAGACTCATAAGAATGAAGGATTGGGTTCGAGTGCAAGGGTTGTAACGGGTCAGATAAGACAGATGACGTTGCTATCGAATTATGGGTTGAATTTCAGGCAGGCATCGCTTCACCCGATCACCCCGATCAGCTGCTGATTGCTTTGGAACCGGAGGCTGCCTCAATCTATGTACGCAGACTGAGAGTGCACCAGCTGCTCTCATCCGACTCTTCGTCTCCCGTCAGCGGAGGCGGCGGAGGATCAGTCCACCTGTCGCCGTCAAAAGACGACGACGCCTCTCCCTTCGTCTCAGACCTCTCACCTGCCACTGCGGACATCCCACGGTTCGGTGATCCTCAGATTTCACCAGGTAGGGTACGCTTGACCGCTGTATGCACCTGCAAAATTTTATGGTGTGAATTTGGTAGGGCAACTGCATGGAAGGCATCATAAGGAAGAGAATAAGGAAGAGGAAAGAATTGCCCTTGCTAAACGTAACAAGGGCTTATAACGAATCCATTGACAGCCTAGAGTCTAGAATTACCCCTTCTTCGCCAACTTAGGGTACTGGTAGTATCACTGCATATATCCCGCAAGGGAATACGAATGTAAGGAAGAAGTGATCAGAATACTTCGATTTATTTCAGTCCCTACATTGTTCCTCCTTTAAATCTTTTCATGTATGTATGTATGTATGTATATGTATTTATGTATATGTGGCATTGTATGTGTGTAGATACGTATGTATGTAACTAAGCACATATGTAGCGCTTTTTATAAACCTCGCAAAAGCGCTGGAACATGACTATCTAACAGATCTGTTAGGGTGCATATTAAGATAAATCGGAGATGTTTCTGGAGCTGTTTTTGGGCGGAAGAGTTCGAAGAATGTTCCAGTAGGTCGGCCCAATATACGAGAAAGCTAGGTGTTTGAGCCATCGAACGGTAGCGCGGGATTATCGGATCAGGTGGTGGAGAGAGTCGCGTTCTTGAGGAGTGGCAAGGTCCGGGACATTAGCAGAAATGCTAATGCTCAAGAGATGCGTCGAGGGTGGGATTAAATTACCCGAGGTCTGGCAGACAAGAATAATCCCATAAAACTGTGTAAGAGGGATTCGGCTTCAATGCTACAAAGGTAAGGAAGCAGAAGAGATTGTAAGAACTACCGACGTATTACTGTTCTCTCTGTCCCTTAGAAAGTATTTGATTGAATAGTTCTGGATCGAATGAAGGATCTCTTCATGAAGCATCGCAGAAAGGAGCAAAGTTTATTTACTCCACGGAGGTCAACTGTAGACAGAATTTCACCTTGGACTCTCTCATTCAGACCGAAATAGAGTTCCAACAGCTGCCGTGGATTACATACATCGACAGGAAAGCAGTTTTCGACTTATCTGCCCAGAGAGGAGCTGTAGCTCAGTCTATTTTTCTACAGATGGGACCTTACTTGAAAGGTTGTCGTTATCGTGAATGCCATGTATACTGACGCAGTCCACAGCCAATTGCGTACAAGTGGAGGCAGAGTTAAGTGAATAATTCAGGGTCGATAGTGGCGTGGCGTTAAGTAATGCGAATGGATAGCTTTTTGCAATATTGTTGGACACTCTTATGGATCCCACGGTTGGGCACTACCCATTGACAGGAGACCTCTACGGACCTGGATTTTGTGGACAATGTCGCCTTATTAGCAGAATAAAGGAGATGTTGCTACTGGCACTTGAGGAAATGGAGGAGGAGGCCAAGATGTTTGGTCTGAAACTAAACTGGGGCAAGACGAATGAAGATCCATACCATTTTGGACTATAACAGGACAAGTTATGATGACTTCGTGGACGAAATGTAGCCTTTTGATGTTTTCACCTATTTTGGAAGGCAATCTCCACTGATGTCAACGATTTAGAGATCAGTCAACGCATCGAAATTGCAAGGATGTGTTTCGTGTATCTGGAAAGCACACATGGCACTCAAGTATTCAGCTAAACGCCAAGCTGATACTGTTCAGGCTATGCACAGTATGGACAGCTACAGAGGCTCAAAACAAGGCGCAGGCCAGCTTCGATATGTGGTGCCTCAGTAAGATCTTGCGGATCTTCTTTCTGGACTGTGTGAACTGCAACAGAAGAAGATCAGAAGAAGAATGCCAGTCATCACTGTCTCTGTCATAGTTCGGAAGCGCAGACTTCGCTTCTTCGGATATGTCGCAAGAGATCCAAGAGAAGAGGACTATCAGAGAACCCTGTAGACGACGACAAGTAAGCCCCAAAGCTGGTGGGAAAACTCCGTGGTCGTTCAAAATCCACATGGACTAGGAAAAGTATCTTTCATCAGATAAGAACTGCATGGCGTCGCATCATGGACAAGGCTCTGCTCAGAGGAGTAGGCCATTGGAAGATGAAAAGGAAGAAGAGTGGAAATTCGTGGGGAAATGGAAAGTGGACAATGCTGCTGTCGATCACGTTAATGATGACGATGCTATTGATAAACTAAATCTCTAAATAATACAATAACTTATTACGATAATAACTTATTACTATTATTGTTAGCTGTTGATTACAGTGATGATGTAGTAAATAATTACTGTCTGCCATTTTATCCTCGCGAACTGCAATTTTTGTCTGCAGAGAGTCGGATTGAGGTCCTGCAGACGAACCTAAGACTCTTCGATTCTCTTCCTCGTCAGCAAACAGTTGGCGTCGAGATCAATGAAGAAGGTCGGTCTATTTCATTAACATCCTCTGCATAGAGGATACCGGATACCGGACTGCTCTTGGCAGTCAACAGCTTACTAATGCGTAATGGAAAACAGTTTCATTCGTCCTTATCGTCGAGTCCACCGTCGTATATGCGTCTGCGTGTCTATGGATGTAGGCCTATGTATCATGCATGTAAGTAGATATGTACATACACATGGAGGAATGTATGTGTGCATCCGTACGCTTATTGTAGCGCCTTCAAGTACCTCACAACAGTCCTGCCTGCGATAGTCTAACTGGTGTTAAAGTTATCAGAAAACAAAAAATTAAGAAATAAGCAAGCAGAGCTCAAATTACTAGAAATATATGTATATATGTATATATGCATCCATGTATGTATGTGTGTATGTTTGTATATGTATGTATGTAGACGTATATGTATATATGAATATGTATGTATGTATGAATGTATCTAGGCATTTTAAAGCACCTGTTAGGTACCTTACCAAGACAATTTGCGCTCGAGTAGGCCTCTACCGTAACTTATGTAAGAGTTCTAGACTGACAACATGTTCGTCCATATGCAAATGAGGCTCATTTGGGGAATTCTTCTTAGCAGTTTCGAGAGGTTTTAAAAGGCATTCTAAAACGTTCAGATACATAACTGATACATAAGATGCATACATACATAGATGGAGAAGGTCTTCACTGGCAGTCTCTCGCAGACATGTAGAGATCAACCAACGATCCACGGTTTACAGGGTTATCTGTTGAGCGCAGTGCATCCAGAGCTCAAGTTCCCGAGTTTATTTTGTCCGACCGACGAGAACTTGTTCGAAACGGACAGTTACTGATGACCTGAATGTCACCAAAAGCAGAACTAAATCCGTTATTTCTCCATCGCAAACGGCGTGTGACTTCAGGTCCCTGTCCAGAAGGAGTTGGTTACGGATGACCCGCGTGGAGTGTGTGGACGTTTCTATCTGAAACAGACCAGTGATACACCGTGTCTGGTGACGCTAGCGATATTCAATGCCTGAATATACCGTCCACAACGGAACAAAATCCGCAGAAAGTTCGAGGAGACGGAGGCAAAGAGCCACCAAAGACATGAAAGTTCTTCCAGAATTCGCCACCTAGCGAATCAAGTAGTGCAGCTAATAGCACAGCAGCTTAGCTTGTGGCCTCTTTATTGGCGTTTCTGCTAAAAGCGTGGAACTTTTGGAAATTTGTTTATGAAAGAAATAGTCATGTTTTGAATATGGAAACATTCTACATCTCAAATTAGACAAAAGATATTATTTAAGTAAAAATGCGACAAAAGTAGTGGATTTTTGCATGTAGGCCTACGGTACGCTGTCTCTCTGCTTGACTTTTGGATCTTGACCTGGAACCAAACCCCTTTTGCCTATCGAATTTGTTTCGACTGAGCGATTGTGAATAAGCTGGTCCCCGTGACGTGGCTTTCGTTGGGCAGTGTAGAAATCTCGACATTACGATTACGATTAGTTGTATTAGTCTGCTTTGAGTAATAACAAAAGGATGCCCACGAAACCCTTGGGGCTGAGGCTAAGACAAGACCCGAGACGTCACAGCCTGAGACCGAAAGGTTCATCTAGTGGTCTGAGATGAGTAAACAAATTAGGGAATTGAAATTTTCAGTATCTCTACTATATTTTTTACTATGTACAAGTCACTTTTAATTCTATTTTTATTCCATGTTTAGAATGAAACTATTTTTAGGCTCCTTTGCATTTTTAAAGCTATCGTAGGTTTCTTAGGACAAGGTTTCGCACCACCACCACCACCACCACCTCCACCACCACCTCCACCACCACCTCCACCATCACCACCACCTCAACCACCACCACCACCTCAACCACCACCACCACCTCCACCACCACCACAACCACCACCACCACCTCAACCACCACCACCTCCATCACCATCACCACCACCAACAACAACACTACCACCAACAACAACACTACCACCAACAACAACACTACCACCACCACGTACTCTTTAACTTTTCCTAGTTCACATGTGTGTCTAAAGCGTTGTATGGCTGATTGCCAGGTACCCGCTACATGGTGGTTGACTGCGGAGGGGGTACTGTCGACATAACCGTCCATGAGATGGAAGCCAAATATGGATACCTGCATGAACTCTACAAAGCAACGGGTGGTCCATTCGGATCAGTCGGTAGGCAACGGATTCTAAACATAACGAGTCGTTTTAGTTTGGTCCAGAAGCAGTTGACTCATTTGGCAGGAAATTTCGGGTTGTGTCAGGTTATAAACTATAAAATATTATATGATGTAAACCAAAACCTCTAGCCGATTTTTGTGCTTAATAGCCCAAGTAATAAAGAAATTTTGGTACTTTAAGGCCAGTTATTCACAATTTTTAAATTTAAAATTAAATATTTTCGAAAAAAACGAAAAATTAGAACTACCTCTAAATACTCATGTTTTTGTCAGCGTGAACGACTTACAAGAGTGATAACTCGCTCTATCTTCATTTTATTGTTACTCAGATTCTTCGCACACTGCCTGTGGAAAAGATTAACTTAGAGCAAATAAAAGTTGAAAACGAGGACAGTTTGAAGACTGTAGTGAATGCTTTAGTCTCTCCTCGGTCGGTTTTACTCCACATCTGTCTGTCATCTTTTTTGGCCCTTCTCTGCATCGGTGTAGTTAACCGAATGTCCTTCGGTTGATCGAACGGATGCAGTGAAGGGCAACAAAATTCAACAACGGATGTGGATTTAAGATTTAACTGTGAATCGAGAACTACAGTTTTCATTCTGATTCGATACCAAAGGTCAGACAGATGAGAATGTTCTGGTATGGCTGTTCAGAAATTATTGTTTCAGTTCTTAAATTTTGATAGATTTGACTTGATTTTTGGCATTGTTAGGTGTCGACTTGGCATTTGAGGGCTTACTCAGTGAGATCTTTGGGACGGAGTTAATAGAATCCTTCAAGGCCAAACGTCCCGCGGGGTGGGTCGACCTAATGATTGCCTTCGAGTCAAGGAAGCGAGCAGCCAGTCCGCACAAGGACAACCCACTCAATATCTCTCTGCCATTCTCATTCATCGACTACTACAAGAAAACCAAGGTACCCGTAACCGTCTTTCGTTAAAAATATTTAGTTTAGCAAGAATACGTCGTTAGTGAATCGCCTCTCGTAACATTTGACTTGCTTATTTAAGTGTTAGCCAAACTGCTGTTTGCTGGTTTTAATGATAGGCCACCTCTAAATTGTTACTGGTGTGTTTCTATGGCGTAAATAACACAGTAACTTGAAACTGTAACTAATTACTCAGATGAATGCTTGAACACTTCGTGGTTGCTTCATGGTCTTTACATGATTGTATCATTTATATTGCGTCGCCGTCAACACTCTTTCTTAAACAGCTGAGTTTTTACCGTAGCATTTAGTCTGTTGGGGTCTTATTATCACTAGGTCCTAATGTAAAACAAACGTCATAGTTTATTCTTAAGAATTAAGTGGCTCATGCGACTTGGCTTATTTGGGCGCTGAAGACATTTTGAAATTGCGGTTTCCATTACTTATAATAAGGGCAATAAAATTTAAATCAGGCCACCTATTTCTGTCCCATGCTCAACCGTCACACCAGCAAATATTGCACCACATCAATGGACACTGTGACTTTTGCTGTGCCCCGCACCTGAAAATTGGCGTTGGGCTCTAGCGCCATTTCGCCAACTGGTCCAAAGACTTGGAATTCACTGTCCAGTTCAGTTCGTTCGGCCAATTCTTTGGTATCATTCAGGTCAAACAGAAGGCGCATCTCTTTCAATTTGCTTACTCGCCGACACCTGGCTTCTGGCTTCTCTGACCTTTCGGAATTCGACCCGGCTTCTCCAACGGATTATGATTTTTGATTGCGATTTTGACTTGAAGCGACCATCGACTGATGCCTTGGACATTGTGATTAGACGTCATTAGATTATATAAGATTAGATAATACAAGATGATGTATGTAAAATAGCAAATATTGAGCGTCAATACTCTTCAAACTTTACAATTGGACATCTATTCCAATCTAATCTTATCTTAGAAGTTTTATAGCGCCTCTGTAGGAATGCACTAAGCATCAGTCATCAACCGATTGCACTAGAAAACAGATCTGCAATCCGGTCAAGTCCCGATGTCCGTCCGATGAGACAGAAAGGCAGCCTAGGAGGGATGAGCATGCTGAAGTGAAAGCATCAGAAGTCGAGAACGGAAAGACACTGTTAAGACTCAGCAGACTACGAAGAGACTATGGAAGTGTATTCAAGAACCTCAGCCCAGCAGCAAAAGAATCCCTGCCCAAAGAGCAATATTCACTTCCGGCACCAAAAGAGAAATACATTAGAGGACCGAGCAGAATAATATTAAGTCTGAGGGGTAAATATATCTTGAGGGTATTGCAGTTGACCTGAATGCGATGTCTTGTAGGCAATTACACCAATTCTGAAAGTAATTCTCCGCTCCACAGGAAGCCAATGCATTGATTTAAGAACTGGGCTAATATTATTCTAATTAGTGGCTGGTTCGACGCTTCTGTCTTCACTGACGAGTTCTGTGCGTTTTGTCATTTCTTCAATGGCATTCAGGTTCAAACTAGAGCCGAGTTGGTATCGATGTTTTAAGCCAGTATCGGTTTTCGGTATCTTTTCAAAGTCGGTTCAATATCTGTTTCAGTTTTTCTAAATTAAACGATATCGGTTGTCGGTTTCTTGTGTCCTTTCTCCCTTGTAGTCCTACCACTGCGACTGCGCAGAGAGCAGTTTGCTATTTTACTGTAAAAAAATTGTATGTTAAATGATAAAATTGTATTTATGTGTTCAGTTTGGATGATTAGTTCTTTAAATATCTGTAGTTCTGTAAAGGAAGCCCTATAAGGAATGAAGCAACTTAATAGGTGTTTATCTTTAGGCTAACACTAGGCCTACATTACAACAGGGATGTTCAGTATTTTTCCAACAAGTTCGATCTTGGTTGATTCGTGGGCCTGCAAATCTGTTCAACGGGCTAGGCATGAGCGATAAGAGTCTGTTAGAGCACAACTAGCCCACACTCAGAAAGCATTCTCTCACTAGCCACGGATTGGAATTCCGAAAGATGATTTAGCAACCTGGGCCACATTTAGACATTTCGACTGGTTGATCGCCAGTGGATTGGTGCCCTCTGGTTCAAGTGCATTCACAACTTCCGCTACGTAGTATGCGTCGTTAAAAGTCTAGTCTAACACTGGAATGCTTCACTACTATTATTTTCTGAGTGACGGGACACACATGTGTCAGTCAACAATGTTAAAGTATTTTATTTCGGTGAACGAATGATAGTATCCGTAAGGGCAACTAACATTTAGATACTAGCATGCATTCTGTTGTTACAGACTTTTTGGTTTTTGGTTTTTATCTTCGGTTTTCGGTATTTTCCCATTTTCTCAATACCGACTTTGGTAACCGTAATACCGCGATATCGGTTCGGGTTCGGTTAAGCCAACCCACCACTATTCCAAACTGACGGCCTACTTGTTTCAACTTGTTTAGCCGTCGTAGTCTGATTTCTGGTTTCTCTAAACAATCGAATTTCGACTGGACTTAGCTGCCCCACCACTCTGGAATAAACTCCCCCCAGAACTGCGACAGTTTTCGGACCCATCATACAAACTCACCGATGATCCACCGCTTGCAATTTCTGCTTCGGCCTTTTACTCAAAACTGAAACATTCCTCTTCCACAGATCCTATCCTGACACCCCTTCTTCCTCTTATCTGCCTCTGCTCTCCAGTCCCAAACATCACCCACCGTAGCAGCCACGCTGTCTCTCTGTCTGACTCTTGGATCTCCGAAACCTTTTGCCTATCGATTTTGTTTTGACTGAGCGCCTGTGAATAAGCTGGTCCCCGCGGCGCGGCTTTCGTTGGGCGCTGTAGAAATCTTGGGATTACGATTACGACTTCTCTAAGAGATTACGATTTCTGACACGTGATTCTCTCTCAGCGACCATCGATTGATGCGCCGTGCATCGCGATAACGGAGATACAGAAATCAGTAGATTTGATTAGATCAGCCCCAACGGCTTAGATATCTTTGTTCCGGCCTGAAAAGATAGTCGAACTGCGTAATAGGAACTGAGATCGATTTTGATCTGGCGCGTGATTGCAGCGCACCTGCAATAGAGTGTGACACATGTAGTGTCTTCGAAATGTCTTGAATTGTGATCGATCGCTTTGCAGGGTCATTCGGTAGACAGTGCCATAAGTAAATACAGCGATCAGGGAATCCGTTGGTCGTCGCAGGGGATGCTACGACTGACGCCGCAGGTGATGAAACGCCTCTTCCATGCGACCGTCGAACGCATCAAGCAAGCCATTGGAAACGTCTTGAACGCCGTCAAAGGTCGGTTCACTTACGAATGACTTTTGGCCTTTAAAGCTTCAATGTTTCTTCCTCCAATATCCCTGATGGCTGTATGTATGTATTTATTATGTAGCATAAGTACATGTATGTATGTATGTATTTATTATGTAGCATAAGTACATGTATGTATGTGTGTATGTATGTATGTATGTATGTTTGTATGCATATTATATATGTATGTATGTATGTATGTATTTGTGTGTATATATATGTATAAATGTAGGTATGTTCGTCTGTTCAACCTGAGGCATCCCGGATACTCCAGCCATGACTAGCGGGCTATTGTATATATATGAACTGGTTTTTTGGGAAGGTCTGTAAACTCCGGGAGAAACGTGCCCTGCACTCCCTCAGAACATCAACCGACCATCAATCGACTATGTTGGGTCAATCCTACGGTATAGGGGTCAGCATTTAGGTTAACTATTCACCGCTATTAGTCAAATGAAAGCCTACAATTTTAGACAGGCGCAGACACGCACGCACACAATCAGTCGAAACATACCTGATCTAAACAAAAGCAATTTGTGAGGGACAGAGACAGAGACACGCAGACAACGAAGCGGACTGGGACAGACTGATGAAGTGACACAATTAGCACGATATCCTTCTCATCTCCTACGTTCCAACAGAGGAGCATGAGAGCTTCACTTTTACTTTTTAGTGCCATGTTTGTGAGTGAAGTGACAAGATTGGTATCTAGAAGTGCTTTCTTGTGTGTTTAGACATCAAATACCTTTTCCTCGTCGGAGGATTTGCTGAGTCACCGATTCTTCAGCACGAACTCCGGCACGAATTCAGTCACATTCTGAAGATACTTATTCCTCAAGACGTCGCACTCACCATTCTCAAAGGTAAGGGTGGACGGACGGCTAAACAACGGAACCTGAGTATACAGTGAGGCCAGGGGCCATACATGTGACACAGCTCCCCAAGATAATATTGAGCACTGTTGCGCATGAGCTTAATTAATGAATACGGTAATTTCTTCCATATGACGATGCGATGCACTTAATGCTGAAATTCCTGGTACGGTTTTGGCCAAACGTGCTACAGAAATTACTCTGCGGTTTGGTAGAACAGATAAGAAGTTGAGAGAAACATAAGGATAGCCATCAAAAACGCGAGAACAATAATGTTTGCACCGGCGCTATACAAATTTCTGTTTGCAATTATAATTACAATTGCCGCAATGACTGCGCTGATTGTACCGTCCGGCTGTAGACATTGAGAATTGGCGTGGAAGCTGCAGAATCAATAAATGGCAACAGACGCAAGGGTTAAAGAAATCTTCGTTTCATCTTAATGCATTTCTTCGGCAGTGTCTCTTGTTTCGTTTACTTAGGTGCTGTATGTTTCGGCCTTGACCCGACTGTCATAACCGTCAGGAGGTCGAGGCTGACGTATGGGGTAGAAGTTTTGAATCGATTCAACCCGGAACAACATCCTAAGTCCAAAATGGTGCGTAAAGACGGCATGGAATGGTGTACGGAGGTCTTCGATACGTTCGTGACAGTTGATCAGCCGATGGCTCTTGGAGAGACCATCGCCCGCAAGTACGCGCCTGCCAAGGTCGGCCAGAAAACCTGCATCATCAGCATTTTCAGCTCCGAAAAGCGCGACGTGAAATTCGTCACTGATGCCGGGGTCAGTAAGTGCGGGACGTTGACGTTGTATATGACAGACATCGCGTCACCTGACGGACATGCTCCTAAGACGAGGGAAATCCAGGCAGTAATGACCTTCGGTGACACGGAAATCAAGGTCGATGCGGTGGACGTGACAACTGGCACGAGTGTTGGAGCGTCGATTGATTTCCTTAACAAATGACCCAAGTCATTAATTGACCAAAAAACTACTTCATGGAATATCTTAGACTTCTTGATCTTGTAACTTCTTGTAGTAACAGTGAATTCATCATTAAATCACACCTGTTCAAACCCAGCCAACGCTTATTCATAACGCATCTGAAAGCTCCAAGTGACGTTGTCTAGCTAAAGTATGTTTTCACATTATATATTATATCTTAAATACACGAAATGTTTAATCTACGGCCTCTCCAAACAAAAGCGCACCAATGGAGACAGCAATATTCGTAATAAGGATGCATTAAAGAATTGTGGAATGTAAGAACAATACACAAAGTTAGTATGTAGGTATGTGTGTGTATGTATATGTGCATCTGTATGCGTGTTTGTATGCATTCATGTATGTATCTATATGTATGTGTTTTTGTATGCATTCATGTATGTATCTATATGTATGTGTTTTTGTATGTATTCATGTATGTATCTAAATGTTGTGATATTTCTCTGGTAACTGCAGCCACGTGGTTCCCCTTATTAACCCATGAGACAGTTTGAGGAAAATGCTCATAAAATTATAAGACAGCAGGAACAAATTTATTAGTGATCTTAGTTATTCATGTGATATGCTTTAAAGAGTACAATTACAATTCTACACACTATATACAACGTCACAACTTCAAGTTAAGCTAAGCATAATACAAAAAGGTCCACTAAGTACATTAGGCTGTCCCAACATTTTTGTAAAATGTAAAGTCTCGCCCTCCAGTAAATTTCCTTTTGACTCACATGTTATATGCAAAATTTCAGAAAATTTGGAAAATGTTTGGAGGTTTCTCAAAGTTCCTGAATTTCTAAATATTTCTTCCGTTTACACGATATATTTGCCCATTTTGGACGAAGTTTTATGGACTAAATGCTGAATTGATGAGGACAGGTTTTGTATTGCTGAAAAGTCTTTAGATTATACAGTAGATACATGTACTATGAATAAATTTTAAATATTCAATACTTATAACGTGTTGCTATGTTTTATGGTATTAGAAAGCAGAAGTGGTAAAGTTGAACTTTCTTGAAAACAAGTGTAACAAACAAACAAGAATTGAAACATGAAGACTATTTAAGCCTCCATTCGACTGTAACGGTTGCACTTATTGAACTCTCGTCTGCGTCTTTCTACGATTTGCAGCAAATATTGTTTCTGTTATTCACCCTTATGATAGTAGTACTACATTCAGCAGTCATTCACAAAAGCCAGGTTCTCTACCAGGTCTCCTTCCATTTTGTACGAGGGGTTGTCTGACCAGACTTCAACACGGAGATCAAGAAAGCGTCAATGCCTGCAATTTGGAAGAAGGTGTGCAACATGATCAGTTCTGCCACACCGCGAGCAAGTGATTTCAGCAAAAGTTCATGAACGAATTTTGCTGAAGCACAAGTGTGTTTCCTCATTTGGCGAGAGACGCTGTTTGTTGTTAGCTCTTGGGTGATGTATAAAGACTGACGTTTCATTATCTTCAAAGGAGCGGCCGGCAAAAGTTGATCATCCTAATTTATTCGTGCAGTAGTCTTATGAGCTCACAAAGAAACTGTTTGGAGGACGAGACAAAAACATTTCCAATGCAGTTGTGGGCCATCCTGAAGTACATCATAGACAATTCCAAGGACTCCAGGGAGGGAGCGAGGGGCGAAGCGATACGAGAGGAATGGACGACGTAGCGACAACAGGACGATTACTAGACTTACGAGGAAAGATCGCTCTATCGTAGGGCGTTGATAGCGAAAGAGGAATTTACGAGACAACTCTTGTCCCGCGGCGGCGACGAACAGACTGAACTGAACTCTACTGTCGACTGCAAACTGACCTGCCAACTCAGATGTCCTCCCGGACTTATAAGGACCTCGACAATCATGGTCTCCTTTAAGTTCAAGTCATGATCTGTATGAGGGCCATACAGATCATGACTTGCAGGGCGCGAGGTCTTATCTTGTCAACAGAGGGTGCCCATCCCCGTCTCACCGGGGTAACCGGAAGGGGATGACACGTACTGCTAGGCCTGTGCGCCTCAGATATTGTTTCTGTTTATATGAAGAAAGGGAAGATTCGCCCCATTAATTTCCAGTAATTCTAGTTATAACTTCTCTGTACATGTTTGTGTGTATGTATGTGTGTGCATATGTGTACATTGTAGGTATAATAATGTATGTATGCATGTGTATTTATGCATGTATGAATCTAGATACTTTATATGGTGCCCCATAGAAGCGCTGCCTATATATTCTTTCCAAGTTTTTAGATCGATGTGATCATCTTCCCAGCTTAAATGCTGATTTCTTACAAGGCCAAAGCTTTTTGTGTACTTCACATTTGCTGAATTTATATTGTAGTATTTCTGAAGTGATTACATGGTTAACTATTTTCCGTCTACTATGAAAATGTTCTTAGTTTGTTTTATTTATTAATGGAGAATCTACTGAATGTGAACCAATGAAAAATTTACTAAAGCCAGTGATAAAAAACCTAAAGATTTTGGAAAATATTAATTTTGAACCCAAAACATCAAATCAGAGAAGATACATTTCGTTGATGTCATTTGTAAACCATAAAACGGACCTAAATGAAGCCCCGAGGAACCACAGTATTTATCTCTGAATAGCAAAAATCACGATACTTGATTCTTACAAACTGTTTGAAAGGTGGCTTTTAAACTGGTTTAATGCAAGGCCACGAGTTATGTAGCAACTAAACTTACAGAATAAGATACTGCAATCCAATGTATCAAAAGCATATTATAGTTAATATGTCGACAAAAATACAAAATACCTTTTGTCCATCTGACAGGAAATTTAATCTGCAAAGCCCAATAATGCCTTCTGAAGTAAGTATTTTTTTCGAAATCCAAAATGATTTTAATCAAGCATAGGCCTATTTATTGTGGCCTTTTTGAGAATTTTTATTATCCCTTACATATATTTTTGCCAAAATATTTGAAAAAAAGTAATAAAAATGTATGATAATTGTAGGCCTACATAACGGATTCATCACCAAATTCATATAAATAAACAACTTTTGCTATTTTCAACAAGTCTGTGAAATATTCTAGATAAATGAGCAGCTTCAGTAATCTAAAAACTCTGGTAGAAAATCTTTCAGAACGAGAGCTTTTACTGTTGTTTAGTTGAAGACTAAAAATAATCTCTTGAAGAGGGATGGAACCAATGTTAATCGTAGCTCATGTTGGATTTGTAATGTAAGTGTGGCTTGAATCATTCTGTGGTGGAATCTTACTGGCCAAATTTGCCATATGATTTGCATCAAGTATAATATTTCACTAGTAAACTATCTTCCTTGTCAGCGCCTTTTGGAAACAGATGAAGTCACTTATGGTCGTGGGAAGGGGGTCCCCTCGCGAGGAAGGTGGTCAGTTTAAGCGAAGAAGAGGGGTGTGCTGATCTTCGCCGGTCTGAAGCGAAGGCCGAAGGTTGCTAATGGTAACTGATTTCAAAAGGCCTGACAATAGTTAATTTGTAATTGAATATTTCTATGGTGCCTCTCAGGGTTTCGCCCCTTTTGAGTTTATTCTCTAGGAGGCGCTTTATAAATCTTAAATTACAATTATAAGAAAACTAATCAGAGATGCTCCTGACCTGACAACACACGACCTCGATCGACCGTCGTGAAAACGAGGTTCAGGCGACGATTTTAAAAATATAATTATGTTCAGCACTGGCTATGTGGCTGAGTGTATAAAACAGTGTTATAGATAGGCGTTGACCTTGATGAATGGCAGTCGATATTGTCGCTTGTGTGACCTTTAAATCTGAGAAACTGCCCAAAGTGAATTCATGAAGTGACGATTTAAAGAGAAGAGAGACAAAAGCATGATAACAGCGTTAAAAGGAAGAAGTTTTGTGCTTGTAAGTAGAACGGGCCACCCCAAACAAGTTCTAAGCCATGGCCAAAGGCTAACTGTAGACAAATGTTGCAGTGACATGAATTCTATCCGAGTCTTTCAAACCATTCAACAAGGTTTTCAATTCACACTAAGCAGACTAACCTCTATGCAGAGCAGACCAGGTCTGCAGCACAGCTGGATGAGTAACTCCATCAGTGGAAATGGTCTCCAACTTACCTTGAGGAAATGATGGCTTATTTTGCCATGAACATCTTGATGGGTTTGATCCTGCACCCAAGATACAGTTGTTTTGGAGTGGAACTTGTGGCTGCTTCATAAAAAACTCAACAGCCAAGGCATTTTCAAGAGATCAATTCCGGATTCTGACTAAGTACTGGCATCTCTGTGATGTCTCAAAGGCTGTTCCTCATGGCACACCAGGATTCGATCCCTTGTACAAAGGCAGCAGCGTAGTTGATTCCTTGAATGCTCGCTTTCTAATACATTGATTCCAACTAGGGAACCGAGTGTTGATAAGGCCATGGTTGCTTTTAAAGGAAGGGTCTCTTTCCGGCAGTACATGTCGTGTAAACCAATAAAATGGGGCTTAAAAGTCTGGACTTTGGCTGAAGCACAAGTCCGGTTACTGTTTGCTTTTCAGTGCTTACAATGGAAAAGCTAACCAAAACCATGGAGCAATAAGAAGACAGCATGGTCTGGGTTATGATGTTATTAGAACCCTTGGCTCTCCAAGTGGAGTTTTTTTTGGCTGTCTATAGCCATCATTTGTACTATGACCAGTACTTCAGTTCCTTGGATTTAGCAACAAGCCTTTTCAATGACAAGACCGATTCAACTTCTACTATAATGTTGAATCCGAGAGACCTTCCACAAGAGGCTTGCCAGACTAAACTGAAGTACAGAGGTGATGTGGCTGAATGTCAGAAAGGACCTGTTACCCTAACAATATTTCAAGACAAAAGAACAATTTCTTTTCTTTCGATCTGTCATGGTTCTGGCATTTCTGAACAAGGAAAGTCACTTGTAAACCTGGAGCATAACCGGTTTATGGGTGGAGTTGATAGATTAAACCAACTGTGCTCATACTATGAGCCTGGACAAGACAGAAAGAAATAGTGGAGATGTTTATTGTGGTGGATGGTGAATGTAAGCATAATCAATGCTTACATTCTCTGGATGAAGAGTCAGGGTGATACAGAAGAGGGCAGACGTCGTATACGAAATTACAGTCATCTGAAATTTAGTCATGACCTTGTTCATCAACTTTATGAGAGATTTCAACCAGCTCGCACTCGAGGACGCCCTTCTAAAATTTAAGGGAATTCATCCCAAGAAACATCCACCTCTAGCAGTGCTCTCAATTATGGAGTTGAGGTCACAAGCTGGTTAAAATAAATGAAAGAAATTGTTGTAACTGAGCACTCCACAAATGGTAAATGGAGAGCAGGTGGCAAATACAGAACCAGCACCTTTATGCGCAGTCTCTGTGAAGTACCCTTTTGTAAGCAAGGCTGCTTCCAGGAATGGCATAAAGAATACAACCTCAAATGAAATAAGAAAATTATGATTTCAATCCATAATTTATCCATAGGCATTAACTAAGTAAGAAAGTTGGCCTCTTCCTGTGTAGTCTGATGTTGTGCACCTGATCTCCAGTAGAGGGCATTGTGGTCTACATTCATCAGTAGGTAAATAAGATATTTATTAGACAGAGCAGGACTATTCCTGTTGTTTTGAAAGATGATGGGGAAATGCTTAGAGTGGGGTGGTTGACTGTTTGGATCAAGCATTGTCATCAGCTGAAGAAATCGTCACCTGAACTTAAAACGGTTCTTTTCAGAACCACCTACTGTTCTGAAGGAAATCAATGCACTGGAAGCCTACACTAATAATATTAATACTATACATACTATACAAAAGGAAAAAATCACGAATAGTTACTTCTTCATTATTAATGAACCAGTGGTACATCACCAAACTTAAACCACTGTTACTAACAGAACCTTTGCCTCAGCAGCCATGATGATAGTAGTCTTCTTAGTTTTATCATTAAATTATTGCTACCTTGTATGCTTTTTATTGTTATCCTTTATTCCATTATTAAGAAACCCCTGTGGAAATTATAAATTTAGTTTAAAACTTTTACGGAACTGCCACTGCACAAATAAGACGTCATCACTGAAAAGTTTGCGCAATTGGATCTTCAGGGGTATGATCTCTTTAAAGGTTTGTGGGACCAATTATTATCCGATTTTGAAAATTTTTGCAGCATTTTATTCAGGACTTAATTCTGAATAAGGCAGTTTACATTACTTTTTAATTTTTAAAACTTCACCACACAACATTCTTGTCCAAATGAAAATATTTGGGTGCTTTTAGTTCCAGGGTGATGGTAGGCACTCCAATTTGCTATTTTACAAAACTAATATGACTGCTAGAAACAGAACACATTTATGAAAAATTTGGATGTAAGAAGCATCTTTCTATCTTAGGTAGTGACCGAGTAACGACTTGTACAAAATTTTAAAGATTTCTTGCAAAAACGTAAAATAATTCAGACTTTTGACGTCACGACGTAAAATTAAACTGGACTTTACAGGCTGGGTTTTAAAATTATTTCAGACTCGATAGGGTTAAAAAATATTTTTGGACCAACCTAATGCATATATGCATAATGCATATACTCTAATACATACATGCATATCTACATAACGTATGAGCCGAAGCTTGAAACGCAGTTTCCGCCAAAGAAGGAAATGACCTGAACATTAGACAGTAAAGCGACAGCATCCCTGGCACTTTGCGGCTGCTGAATCTGAGTCCTACCTTTTCCTACCTGGCGAGTGTCGTCGCATTAGTCGACGGTAACAGGAGATGAAGTGCGAACTGCGTGTTCGTAGCTCGCAGCCATGGCAACTGGCTTATTAGTCGAGCGCTGGATGCGTCTGCAGTCGGCGAAAGGTGGCGCTGATCAACGGGACTTGGTTGCTGCGCGCATTCATTCTCTCATTCTCTTTGGTCACCGCCGCCGCCGCTGAGCAACGCCACAGCAATCGCACTTAACTCCGGTGAATGTTCAAGCATGGTGTCTAGAGCAGCAACATTTCGTCTGAATGACATCACTCTGACAATCTGCGAAACATCTGCGAAGCAATCAGCGTCGTTCAGGCCGACAGCCTGACCTTTGATTTAATTACTGATTCCGACTGCCGTCCAAATGTCAGTCGATGAACTTCGAAGGAGAAGAAAGCCACATGCAACTGCTGTCCTTTGAATTCCGTCATTCGTGGTCTCTTAGGTCGAAAGCAGATACAACTGGATGCTTATCTTCGGAGAAATTAGCGCATGTGACTTACTTACCAGACTTTTATGAGTGACAGAGCAAAGAATGGATTGGAAGACGCTGTCGATCGGCCTTCTTCACTATATGTGCATCATCAACTCAGGCAAGTCCTCATCCATCCAGCTGCAGATACTGCATGCTCTTTTTGGGGCGATATCATCATCACCTCCACCACTATCATCATGCAATAATAATTATACTAATACTAGTATAATACTACTACCCCTATTATTCCTATTAATACTAATACAAATACTGTAAGACGGTTAATTGGTTTCCAGTCGTCCTACAATACTTTTACTGATAATAATGACAATAGGCAATAATAATAATAATAATATAATAATAATAATATCAATGAACGACTCCACAAAGCTTAATGCTGCTAGTATTTCATAGGCCTGTCATTATACAACGTTGTAAGTCATAGTAGAACGCGAAGAATTTATCAGGCGACAGACTGGCTGTAATTAGCCATGCCTGAGAATGACCTTGAACAGAGAAGAACAGTTGGCCATTGTCAGTAACCTCCTTTCGAAGTGGCATCATTATGTGTCGTTTTGACATTCCCAGAGAACGTGGAGACAACCGAACACTATGGTAGTTGTTAAAAAGTAATTATTTAGTGGTGGCTTTGCAAGGATAGGCACAGGCTAGTGTCAGATTGTTTGGGGTTTGACACCCGTAGCTCTATAGCTTCTCTAGCTTCTGTAGACCTCCGTGCTGTCAACGAAACTCACCAGCTCTGTGTTTTTGAGCCTATGAGCTTTGAAGTTGTGTCTTGAATCCATTGTGGCTTTACTTCAACAAAGTTTCGCACTTACTAAGAAACAGCGAAAATGGAAATATTTGTTGCATTGAGAGTGTTTCTAAATATTATTCCATTCCATGCACATCAGGTGACGAATGACCTGTAATTATAAGCGACCGAAAATTTTTACGCAAATGGCTTTATTTGGCATTTCTGAAATGTCGTCAAATTCACGAAGGCTTCGCCCCACAATGAGGAACTTTGCCCCTGGACAACATTGGGGCTTCGCCTCCAGACCCTCGTTAAGGGCTGGCGCTCCTCGTCGTCATAACTCCGTATTCCTTGGTTCCATTGTGACACCGCGAGTGAAGGTCTACGGTGTTCAGTGGAGTGCAAAATGCAGTATTTCACTCGTTATATCTTTGAATATATATCCTATGCATGTCATTGTAATCGTCTATGTTGCCTAACCTTTTACACCCGTATTTGAAGACATCTGTGGCGCAGCATATGAGTATTCGGAATAGCAAAGTCCGATTGGTTTAGGTGGAAATTTGTGCAACACCGTGAAACTGTAGCAGCCTGAGAGGTTTTGCATTCGCATCGATTGTCAGTGGAATCTAGTAGAGGAGCTTGCCCTGTTCAGCGGGTCCCTAGTTAGCTGAAGAGAGTCGTCTTATAAGTTCCCTCTAGTTTAGTTTAGAGCCAGAGGGAGATGCGA
Organism: Norana najaformis; assembly: GCA_964023275.1. Taxonomy (NCBI): domain Eukaryota; kingdom Metazoa; phylum Annelida; class Clitellata; order Crassiclitellata; family Hormogastridae; genus Norana; species Norana najaformis. The sequence goes on from OZ029920.1 coordinate 32,284,823, forward strand.
AGGAAAGACTGCTGGACGGCGTTTCGACAAACGACAGAAAATCGTCAACCGTGGCCTCTCGTCATATCGCGCATTTGCATCGAGTCGTTTATCATAGTTTGCATTGATGGAGCGCCATCACGCGAAGACAGCCGCGCGTCATCTTGGGTCACATTGGCGTCTGGAACAGTGTCTGTCATCGTCTTAGCCGCATCCTCTCCGTCTCTTAGTCCGCTTCTTCGTGCGCCTGTCTCTGCCTGCCATTAGGCCATCATCTCACGGCACCAGTGATCCGAACTGTGATGGTTCCCCGTACACCCATGGACCTGCGATAGTCTGGTCGTTAAAGGCGAACTTACTCGGTTACTCTAGAGTCGTCAGCTTTGACAGCTTTCCTAAATAATAACGTGCACAGTGCCGGCCAAAAACCCCAGTCTTCTGTCTCTTACTTAGTCTCTTCAGATGCCGACCTGCATCTGTCTCTCCGTATCTGTCGTTGTGTCTCCTTCCCTGCAAAGACGACCATATTTAAGAGGCTTGACTTTTCGGGGGACGGGAGATCCTAAATTGTCGGCGGCAAAGTATCTGAAAGAGGAACAGAGGGACCGGCCGACCGAACAGTCAGACGCCTACGATAGATCACGCTTCCTTAGGACGCAGCGGGGACCGCGAATCGACAAGCGAGACGCAAGACGACGACAACAAAACCATCGAGTACGAAAGAATGGCAGACGAAGAGAACGCTTCAGAGCAGCAGCAGCAGCAGCAGCAGCAGCAGCAGCAGCAGCAGTCAGAGGCGAAAGATGGAAGCGAATGCGCGCTCAAGGTATTGCGATAAAATAACCCAAAGTGGGTAATAATAAGGCTCTTCGCGAAAATTAACTGTTTCGTCTTCTCATTCGCTGCTTAGGAGTAACGGCAAAATTATATCAATGACGAAGACACAGCCACACGTAACAGAACTTTCTTTCCATGAAGTAACTAGTATAAGGCTACGGAAAAGTCGAAAGAATGCGGCGGTTTGTAGGTCATACTAAGGTCACTGCTGACTTTATCTGCTAAACAAATCGAAAGAGACGTTTTCGTTAGTTTACTAATCGATTCTGTTATCTGCAGACTGTTCGATGTCAAACTGAATTCCGTTTACTAATCCATTTCTGTCGTATTGACAGCTCCTCATATCCCCATCCGAAAGAAGAACTCATATTCACCGTCTCAGAGATAACGTTGCAATAAAAAGCACCAATCATTGCACTCGAATCCAGTATGCCTTTCCTCTGAGTTCAAAGTTTATGAATTTTAGACCTATATGGAGGAAATGGAAATGCCCAACGTGAGGAAAATCCTTTAAAAGCAAAATGCATGATAGATACATTAAAAGCAACGATGCATATTCATGATGATATGCATAAAAATATAACAGAAATATTAAAGTTATGTAAATCGACGAAATTTACGCGACAAGGAGAGCATGTTTCTCACGTATGCATAATAAAATAATACCCGCAAGAGCCAGGTTTTGGGTCATTTTCGAAGGTCAGGAGGGTAAGCGGGAATTGTTATAGTTTCGTGGATGTAGGCAGGACGATGAAAGTAGGAAATGAGAATCAGAAAGTTTAAAGAGCTCAGTCTCAGATTTGTTAACTGAAAGTTTTCAGAAAGAATGAAGGAACTGTCACAGTTCTTCTTGTTGTCCGTTGAACATAATTTGTGCAGGGTAAGTTGAAGACGACAAGTGAACAAAGGAAGAACAGCGAGATGATCCGTGTAGTAGTGTGAACGTGGTTTTAAGCAACGTAGAAGTGATGAGTCAGCAAGTGATATAACATGACTTTATGGTGACTCTACGTAGTGATGAGTCAGCAAGTGTTTTCCAGCCAAGGCGTATCTGTATTACGTGAGCGCTCATGCGCTTAAAAACGTTGGTCTGACGTCGGCGTTGATAAACATGCCTAAACGTGTTTTAAAATCTCCAACTCTTATCTGGCCCTCAGTTCGGCCTCAGCCAGTTGCTGTTGCTGTTGCATAATTAAATCTCTGACTGGGCTTATTTCACACTGGCCCCGGATTATCCTTGGGAGGGCGGTGGCGGTGACGGTTTCTATGGCCCAGGCAATCGGTGTGTTTTGCATTTAGTCGACCGTCGCATCAAAACCGGCGGCTGCGGGGTGGATCAGTTCACCGCCGGCCTCGTTGGAGTGACCTCCGAACTGTGATTGGGAAGCGCGGTGACGGCTTCGGTAGAGGTGGAACTAGATGGCGGCAAATACAATGTGGCGTCAAACCGGCCTTTTACATCTACTTAATACATACATGCACAAATAGGCAGACATCTTCGTTCAGGAGCTTACGTAATCAGGAGCTAACAATTGTCCAAAGAAATCGTTTCAAATCTGAAAATATGCTAATTGCGATAACATTTCAGCCCCCTAATGTTGTCAGTTCTAACACATCATGTGTGTTCAGGTTGTAGGCGTTTCTTCATTAGAAATAATTCATGTAAACACTAGAATTACTCTAGAAATGATTCTTCTGTTGCATTTGAATTATTCTCAGACTTGTCTATAAGGAGGATGAGAATAAGCGGCTGGTATTTAGAGCGTAGTCTGTCTAAAATCTCGGAATTACGATTACGATTACGATTAAACAGCTAACTCTGCTGTCAATAGGTCTCCATTTCTTCAAAATATAATGCAGGGCTTAGGTAGATTAGGACAGGATGAATGCATTCAACCTAAACGTAGTTTGAGACTATCTAATGAAAGCTGCTCTCAAAGCATGACACTTGACCGAGTGCAAAGTTTACTTCTCGTTCACTTTTTTCTCTAAAAGCGCTGCCGGCAATTACTTTGCACTTGGCAATGGCAGTCAATGCGGACCGCATTTGACCTGTTCATCGATGGTGAGAAAGAGATTGCACTGGCTAACTAATAGGTATCTCCAAACGTTTCTCCGAGGTTCGATATAATTTTTCAGTTGATCTTCCACATCGCTAAGAGACACAAAGGCAGCCGAACAGACTGACAAGCAAATACTAAGCGAGAGAGAGACAAAATAAAGGTCAATTGTTTTTCAAGTTACCATATCGATCGTAAAATTCGACTGAACGCCTCAGTGGAACATTTCTTCGGAAAGAAGGAAGAAGACCGAAGACAGACAGTGCAGGAGACACACGGTCCACTTGAGTGGTCCACTTGAGTGGCTGATGGGCTTCTGTCGGCGACCGATAGCATCGTGCTCTGACCCCCCTGGGGCCACCGACGATCGACTTAAACCGAATCTACGGTCGACGGGACTGCACGAGTCGTTGGCCGCCATTCATCTTCGTAACTGTCGGCTGACATCAAACGCTCTGCGGGTATTTCATGGCCGGTTTGATAGACACCGACTGCAAAACGACTCTAAAGTTAACGTTCGTCGCAATGAACGCCGCGTAACTAGACTCCATCGAAAATGCATTACAGTTATTTGACTGCATCAGCTACAATGAATGAAGCCAACGCTTGAGCGAGATTTAAAAGAGACACTTAAAAAATCCATAACACGTTTGTCAGGATTTTGCGGGGCTGGTGGTAAAAGCGATCCATTCAGCATGGAGTAAATTCGGACAAAAAGATGGTTCTCGAGTTAATCTCATTGATTGTTCTAATCTAATCCGACAGATTCTAATCTAACTTAAATAATCTGGTCTAATCATTTCTGTTCTGATCTTATGTATCTATGTAACAGAACAGTTGTACAGTGACCTAAAATACCTCTGTAAGGCCTTGGTGATTACACGTATTGCTTGTATTCGAAATAAGCAAATAATTACGGTGCTGTTAATGATGGACAGTCCTTGTCCTCCGAGCAGACGTGCCTTGTGCTCTGGCACTACAGCGCTGGATAGAGATGACCTCACGTTGCTGACGGCCAACCTCATGTCAAACGACCCCGGCGTCTCTCGGCCCAAGCATTGGCAACCCCGATACTTTGCGGATTTAGAATGACAGTCAGATAGTTGAATTTGCCGTTGAGCGACAGAAGATGTGTTTATGCTAACGATCCGCGGGGAACCAGCCTGTAGGATCCTACATAGGCCGCCTAACACAAGAGAACGACCGTCTGGAAACGAGACGCGGACCAAACAAATGTGACATTGGTGAGAGTGCGAAGGCTGTCAGTGCACCGCCTCCTCACAGACATGGGCCGCATAGGACGAGACGAGCGTTAGCCAATCGCCTCTGCAGCCAACCGCTCGGAGGATTTTCTGTGCCCAAACCATCTGCCTATCCCCTTGAATCTAGGCCCGTCCCAAGCGCCTGCTTTCTTGCCACAAGATGGAAGTAACCCTGCGAACCAATACTCAGATGTGTATCAGTCCAAGGTGGTAGCTATGTGCAGAAGGACGATCCAACCCACCTATCAAGCACCCCATAGATGCGTAATGTGGTACCACTGGATGTTGTCTCAAGGCCTTCGCGTGATGTTTTCCGGCAGTTGGGTGATCAAACCAGATGGTTGATCCTTGGGGGACCAAGAGAGAATGAGGACCTTCGAGAAGGCAGACGGCGTGAATGGCATCGTTCGCTCAAGAGTAAGGCTCGGGTGAGAATGAGCTACCACGGGAAAACCACTTACTGCGCTTCTGGAGGTCCATATTCAAGATTAGATAACAAATATTAGATA